>FJUW01000021.1:545148-598974 GCA_900074885.1 Rhynchosporium graminicola
ATAAGGAGCTATACGCTATTATTAAGTCTTTCCGGAAATAGAGACCGGAACTTATATCTCTATAACGCTATACTAGCGTATATACGGACTATCGATCCTTAGAATACTTTATAACTACTAAGGTCCTAACTAGTAAGTAAGCTAGATAGATAGAATTCCTTTCCGAATTTAAATTTCAAATTATATATACGCTTAGTAAAGATAATACTAAAGCTAATATCCTTAGCTATAAGGAATAAGATCTAAGGATATAAGAATAATAGAAACGGGATAATAGATCTCGGGTTTTACTACCTCTAGACTACTTAGACCCTAGGATTAACGCGGAACTAGCTAAGTATTATATCGATTAAATTAGTTATATATACTTAATATCACTAAGGACTAATATACTACCGGAACTCGCACGTAATTCCTTTAATTTAATCGAGAAACTATACTAATTTAACTGAGAATCGTTCTCTAATAAACGGAATATATTAGAAGATAGCTATACTATTAATAATAGTTTACTACTTTATAATAGTTATCTATACGTATAACGCTATATCCCGCTATATACCTATTTAATTAGCGAAGTCTACGATTAAGTTTCCTCCGCTTATTTAAATACTCGTAAGACTACTGAAATGATTTCTACCTATTACTACTAGAAAGGACTTATATCGGATATAAAATAGTATACTTATAATTACCGCCTATATTAGTACTCTTATCCGAAGCAAACGAAATAGTAAGGATTCCTATACCTATTACTAGTGCTTAGCTACTCTATGTAGTACCTAGCTATAGATTTTAAGGACTTCCCGCCTAATAACTAAGGATTTAATAGGATATTAGTATTTATTAACCGCTTAAGGAAGGACTCTATATCGATACCGTGCTACTATAATATTAATACCCGCGGGATAGCGATGTTATTTATCTAATAGATATATCGTTTCGGATATACTCTTAAGTTAATTATATCCGACCGAGGAGCTCAGTTAGTCTTATTCTTCTAGTAAGAGTTTTACTATATAATTAGAGTTAAGGTTAAGCTCTCTATCTCCTTCTACTAGTAAACTAATAGATAAATAGAGATTATGAATTAGTATATTAACTAACGCCTTAGACTCTTCGTTAATTACTACTAGAGTAACTAAGGTGAACTACTACTAATAATAGACTACGCTTAAGTAATCTTGCCTTACGACTCTATCGGTATAGCGCCTTATACTTTTAAATACGGAATACTACTACGGAATAGCTAGGACTAGAAGTAACTTACCGGATCGATACCGTAAGAGAAGCTTAACTATACCGATACTAAATCCTTAGCTAAACGTGCTAAATCCGCTATCGAGGTTATAAAAGCTAATATACTAGCTACTTAGTATAAGATAAGCGCTATAACTAACCCGAAACAGTATAGTATCGACTAGGAAGTTAGAGATAAGGTATTTCTCTCTATAAAGAACCTTAAGAATTACTAGCTAAGTAAGAAGCTATTTAGTCTCTAGGCAGGACTATACTAGGTCCTAGCTAAGATCGGACACTCCTATAAGCTAGATTTGCCCCCGGGATCTTCTATTTATAATATATTCGCTCCCGAATTACTCTTTAAGGACCCGGACGACCTATTACTAAGCTAGGAGTTATAAAACCTACCCCCGGAGGTTATCGCTACTTAAGAAGAGTAAGAGTTATAAGATATACTCGCTATATAGCTCCTAAGAGGTAATCTGAAGTATTAAGTTAGCTAGCTAAGCTACGACCCGGACCTAACTTAGTATAATACTTCCGACCTAATAGGTACTCCGTATAAGCTCAGAGACTTCCATACTACTAACTTAAGTAAACCTGGACTTCTATGTAAACTAGAATAGTAGATTAAGACCTAGGAAGACGGAATAGATAACTATAGTTACTTAGAGAATAATAAGCTATTATAGTTACTAGTATTAGAATTTATTACTAAGGATAATCCCCTGATTATACTCTATAATAATACTGTATCTAGAACTCTACTTCTTTAACTACTCCTACTTTACTAGTTTTCTCCTCTAAGTTCTCCGGAGCTTCTAGTAAATCTGGAATATCTAGAACCAGAACTACTATATCTAATTCCTTACTTAAATCTGCTAACGTAGCTTTAGTAGTAGACTGAGTATAATAGCTAATCTTACGGGCTTTCTTCTTTAGAGAGAGTCCGGGAGTATCTAGATCTAACGCTATCTCTGAACTAGAAGGTAAATTCCTCTTTCCCTTAGTATTAGATATCGTAGTCTTAAATATAGCTTTCTTCGCAAATTCCCGTATAATACTATTTAACTCTTTTATCTACTTTAATACTATTTATACTATTAACCTAGACTTCGCCGAATCTACTATTAAAAGATCTAGATCTTATATCACGTTAGTATCATACTAGTATCTAAGGGTTTAAGATCGTAACTTATTACTTTAATAAACTCTAACTCCTTAAATACTTTCTCTATAGAATACCTTAAAGCTTAAGTCTCTGCTAATTATATAGTAGTAATCTTTAATATAGTAGTAAGAGCAGCAGATTTCGCGAGATAATAGATCCGATTAATAGCTTTATAGGTAGCTATAATACCGCCCTGATTTAGCTCCGCGTCCTTAGCTTCGCTGCTAGGAAGTAACTCGGATAAAATAGTATACTTCGTATTAATATAGTTAGGTAACTATAACGTGTTAGTATATATAACTACGTTTAGGTTTAAGTAACTTATATACTTATAATTGCTCTTTAATGCCGAATAATACTTATAAAGCTTAGAGTTAAGCTTATTAAATAAGTATAAGAGTTCTAAAATAGGAGTATTATAGTACTTTATCTTAAGGAAAGCGCGAATATATCATAGGTAATATATATAATACGCTACTGAAAGAGTACCGGTAGGAACTAGTAAAAGTACTATAGGAGTTAGCGTTATAGATCCGTGAAACTCTTATACTGCACTTAAGGATTATCCCTAAAACTAAGATAGGAAACTTACTTATGTTAAGAGAAGAGTTAATTAGGTCGATTGATATATAAGATTATAGCAGACTGCTATAGTAGTTAGTAATAATACTTACTCTAGAAGCTATATCGTAATCTAGGGAGAGTAAACATATAAGTTAAAGTAGTTATCGCGGTTGAAAAGGAAAGGCTCTAATGTTAATAAACCCCTTCCTTTATATACCCTACGCCCTACTTAAACTCGACTCCTACTGTAAATAGATAAAGTAAATACCGCTTACCGCCCGATTTGGAAGCTACGACTAATATAGTACTATTATAGCGATATAACTAGTTAGAACCTAATAAAGAATTTATTATTACTAAAGAGCAGCTAGCGCCTATTACGCGAATATCGACGAAAACAGTTATAATAAAGACTAATTCCAGTATAAACTATAACCTTCCGAGCTTAGGGTCAAGCTCTTCTTAGGGGGGGGGTAATATGACGACAGCTCACCTGAATATTATATAAGAAGAAGGATAGATAATAGGGCCTAAGTTCATAGGTATCCCGGAAGAACTAGTATCAGACCAAGTATAGTATCGAACTAATACCGGAATATATATATAAAGTGCATTAAACTCTATCTCTCTTCTTCTTCCTTCCTTATCTTTTTGTTTTCTTCGTAGTAGACTATATAAGATCGCTCTTGGCCTCTCTACTCGTTTATTCTTGCTTGTATACCGCCTTGAGTCTTATGTCGTTACAGGGTAGTAGTTTCCCTATATAAATAGGTAGTTGAACCTTATCCTATTTATCTTAGGGTAATAATACTAAGTCTCTAATTTGCCTGTTTTCTCCCTAGTTCTACTATAGCTTCTTATCCTTATAGAAGACCGGACTAGAAGACTTAATAATCTTCTTACTCCTTAGATTATAGAATCTCTACTACTCCGTAGTATTCTTATATCTAATAAATATAACTGGCATTCCAGTAGGTTCCAGTTTACTTGCTCTATACTCCTTTAGTACGTGTATATAAGCTATATAACCCTATACCCTTAAATGCTTTATAGATAGTATTTTACCTATCTAAGCTTCTATAGGAGTCTTTCCCTCCGGCCCTATAGAGGTCCGGTTACGTATATACGTACAAGTACGGGTTGCTTCAGCTCAGAAGATCAAGAGTAGTTAAGCCTCTATAAGTATAGCACGTATTAGAGTGATTAAGGTTCTATTTAACTTTTCTGATATTCCGACCTACTACTAAGAGTATACTATAGTAAACTTAAACTATACTACTCTAAATTTGACCTCTTATATAGCTCTTAAAGCTCGGAATTCAGGAGTATTATCTAGCCTAATAGAGAGCAGTTTCTTAGTACTCTCTACTTCTACTTCTAACTTCTATTTAGTCAGAATTTCGTCGATATCTCTTCGGTATTTAAATAGCGTCTAAATATGTCGAGTTGCCTTATTAGTTATTATAAGTATTATAGTATCTCCCTTAAGGCTAGGAGTATTAATTAGTCCCTACTAGTCGATATGAACCCTACTAAGGATTCTGTCTATTCTTTCTAGACGAGTTCTATTAATAACCCGTATAGCCTTTACTATAGCGCACCCGGTATAGTAATCTTAGAGTTTCTATACCGGTACATCTAACCTAGAAGTCACTTTATCGACTCCTTTTGTAGTATTATAAGATAAGTAACTAAGTCGTTAGTACAGGAGGATTACTTGCTTCCCTATATCTTCTATACTAGTAATATAAGCTATTTCTACTATATTTAAGAAGTAAGCTCTTCTAATTTTCTAAGCTACTCTAATTACTCTCTCCTAGAGAGTAAGAAGTAGCCCCGTATCAGGTGCTTCCTCTATACGTATCGATATACCTTTATCTTAGAGCTAGAGTACTGAAATCAGGTTTCCAGAAAGACCTAGTATATGAAGTACTCCGGTAATCTTAACTATACGCCTTTCTCTATATACTAAGATATCTAGGGATATAACGCCTTTAGCGATTCCTTCTAGTATACTACTATTTATAGTACTAATTTTGACTATATAATTTAGAGGTTTATAAGTATTAAAAATACTCTGATTAAACGTTATATATTAGGAATACTTAGAATCTACTATCTTATTAGTAGATACCTTAGCTCCTACTACTATCCAGTAGTTATCTAGAGCTTAATTAGCTACCTTACTCTGTAGCTTATTTCCAGCTACTAGTAGTAGACTAGTAGAGGGTTTTGCACCCTCTTTCTTTAGCTAAGTATACTCTCTTAAGTAGTAACCTATTTTACTATAATTATAGCACTTAATCTTAGCTTTTACATTAGTTACTTTTATAGCTTACTCTTTAGTCTTCTGAATAATAGACTTTAGTAGAGATCTTTCTATCTCTATATACTAGCTGATAATTACTTCCTAGGTTAAATTTCCTCCTAATTCTAGTAATACTAGAGGGCCGTAGAATTCTGAGTTATATGCCCTTAGTACTTTAAATAATATAGTTGTTTTAAGTATATTAGAGGGCATTTCCCGTATAGAGATCTCCCTAATCTCTCTCTATAAGCTAGTTAATTTACTAGTAATAACGATAATATTATAGTTATTTCCTAAGGTAGTTTTAAAGCTTGAAAACTCCCTTAGTTTAGAAACTAGGTTTATAGCTAATACTAGTACGTATATCTGCCGTAAAGCCTCCTATTAACCTTTAGTAGTAGGTAATTCTACTATTCAGGTTAATACTTATTAAGAATATATACTAAGTATTATAGTATATACTTTAGCGTTCTTCCTAGTAGACCTTAAGAGGTCTACTACCTTTAGCTCCTTAGAATCTTTCCCTTTACTACTCTTCTTCTTAGGGTTTCCTTTAGTGTTCTCGCCTAGTCCTAGGGTATCGTTCTATTCTAAAAGACTACTAGAAATACTTCTAAAACCTATCCTAGGGTTACTATATCTACTAGAGGGATACCCTATACGGCCTAGGGTAGAGTATACCTTAATGCTACTCTCCTCAGGCCCTTCTATTATTACTCTCTAGAGCTCCTTACTCTATAGTAGTAACCTGACTTATAGTAACTAGACTCTATAATTAGAGCCTATTAGCCTTACTACCCTCGGCTTCTCTCCTTCGTAATCACTTATACTTCTAGTATAGTAATATACCTATTAGTAAAGAAGTAGTAGATAAGGTAAACCTGCTAGATACTTACTATAGAAACCGGAACAACCTAAGATAGTTTATCCTTTAGTACTAAATATACCTCGCCTTCAATAGAGATAAGTTCGAAGCGGATTCCCTTAAAGTACTATAGATTGCTTCGTTCTTTCGCGATACTATAGCTTACTAGATCGAACTAGCTTTAAGTAATTACTTAGTTAATCGTCACTCGACCGGGGCTTATTCTACCGCTATAACTAAGAAAAGTCAAGTTATCTTTCGAACTATCGCAGGCTTTACTACTGCTATTAAAGGAGTCTTCGGAGACCCTAATAAGAAGGAGTAAGACGAAAAGCACTTACTCGGAATTCGATAGCGAGGATCTATTTATAATTATACTATCGAGATCTACTACTACTCTATACGGTTAGACTAGACTAATAGTAGATTAAGGGCCTAATACTACCGAGGCCTTAAAGACTATATTAAAGATAAGCTATCTAGGACTAATAAACTAGATAACTTAGAGGACTTGATTAAATTATCTATTACTATTAATAAACGAATCCGAGAATAAGCGAAGGAAAAAGGAGAATACTTAGTACCTACTTACCTCCGGAAGCTCTAATTTCTATAATAATATAATAAGTATTAGGGAAATTTCTAGCCTTACCTAAATAATAAATATAACTATTATAATCTAATAGAATTAGATAAAGTAGAGAGAGGATCTAAGGGCTAAGCTAAGAAAGATAAACGTTAAGTTAGGGGTCTTTATTATATATATAATAAGCCGGGATATCTCGTATATAATTATTCTCAGAAGAAGAAATAGGAAAGGAAACCCTAGAATAAACCTAAGAGAGAATTCGGATTAGTAGAAAGGAAGCTAGATTACTAAGAAGCTTCTAGCGCAGAATAGAGTTCGTAGGACTTTATAACTTATAAATCTAGCGAAAGATTTAAAGAGAACTTAGTTAAACTTCTAGATAAAGAGTAAGAAAGCTAGAGTTTATAAATAAAAGAAACTATTTATATAATAACCTTCTGTATAATAACGAGAACTAGACTCTTCGAAATCACGAAAATAGAAGAAGAATATAAGCTTACTACGGAACTAAGTCCGATTTTATAGAGTATTATCGAACTTATAATACACTTATCCCGGGTATAGACTATATCGTTACCTACCGCGATACTACTACTATTATATTCTAAGAAAACATAAGGGATATTAAGGAATAACTAGATTATTATATAGCTAACTTCGAAGGAGAACCGAAACTAAAAGAGTTTAAATAACTAGATCAGTTCCTTCGAATAAAAGATACTTAAGCTATTACTAAGGAAACAGGAGAGGAACGCTATTAGTAGAGAAGATAGTACCTATTAGAACTAGCTACCTATTAGAGAATAGTACTAGATCCGATCTAAGGCTAGGCTAATTATGGCAAGGTTACGTTGATCTTCAGAGTAAGGCATAGAGTGGTTGAATGATGTTAGTTGTATTGCAGTACTGATTACTATGGAGAGTTGACTAAAGGTATTATCTAGGAATATCCGCACGGACTATACACGTGACTATAGTCACCTGATCCACACTAAGACCTATATCCTCGTAATATACCCCTCTATAGAGATACTATAAAGTCGGTAACTTCTACAGGTACGAGTGATCTAATTTCTTTTGTAATTAGTTGATTATACTATCGTATGCGTACGTATAGTAATACCCCTGGAGACTAGCACCATGCCTTAATATCACGTGAACTAGATAAACTACAGGTTCCGTAATTCCTTCAAGATAAGTCAGCCTTCTAACTGATATCTACACCCCTTATTCTAAGTATAAAACAGTTATATTCAGTATTACTATAAAGGCCTTAAGGTCTTATAGGCTAAGTAGTTTAGTGAAACTATCTGCTACGTTCTCTTTTAAGGGTATATACTAAGGGTCTAAATGACCTCTAGCGACCTCCTAGCGAAAGTAGTGAAATTTGATATCGATATACTTAGTACGTTAGTGTAATTCAGGGTTCTGCGATAGAGATAAAGCTCCCTGATTATCGCACTGCATCTCTATACTCCTAGAGTCCAGCTTATTATAGCCTAGCTCCTTCAGTACTTAGCGTATCTATGAAGCTTCTCTAGCAAAGGCGCATATAGCTATATACTCTGCTTCCGTAGAAGCAAGAGCTATAGTAGTCTATCGCTTTAAAATAGCTAAGAAAATACCTCCTGTAAGGAAGAAACAGACCCCGGTATATAATACTCTATTAATTCGGCTACTAGCCTAATTAGAGTTATAAAAACCTCTTAATTTCATCTTTTCTCTATTAGTAACGTCTCCTCCGTAAGTCGTAGCATAATACTTCGTACCTTATAGGTATATAAGTACTCTCTTAGCGCTCGCAAAGTATTAAGGTAATAGATTTATTAGAAATTATAATAATATAGAATAGTAGTATAGTATATCCCAGCGAGTATGAGCTAGGTACTATAGACTACCGCAAAGCTATTAATATAGCTTGATTTCTTATAGAGTAGCTACTCCCTTGAATTTGACTATAGAAACCTCTGAACTAGTAGCAAAGGGCGTATTAGCGCTCTTATAGTTAGTTATTCTAAATCGATCTAATATCTTGTCGATATACGTATCTTAGTAAAGAGAAATCGTTTTCTTCTCTCTATTATATATAATTCTGACGCTAAGGAAGTATTTAGCTAGTCCAGCTAGTAGAATATCGAGTATAGTGAGAATCTTCTTCTTAAGCTCTTCAAGAGCTATTCTAGCCTTTGAGATAACTAGAAAATTATCGATATAAGTAATAATAATTATTCTAGTTTCTTAGTTAATATACATGTAATTATCAGTTTATAAAAGTATAAAGTCGATAATACTGAACTCCTTGCGTAGTGTCTCTTACTAGAGGCGTAGAGACTACTTCAGACTATATAGAGCCTTTAGTAAGAGTATATATTCCTTGTCTATAAGTCTACGCCTAAATTATCTATAAAATAGTAGTAATTTAACGTATATTAGGGTATTAGCTTTACTATATAAGAATGCTATTACTATATTAAACTGTTCGACTTCTAAGTCGTACTCTGCTATAACTACTAAGCCTATCTTCTAAGTAGAAGATTTATAGACTCCGGTATATATCTATTCGTAATCGTGACTAAATCGTTACGTATAACCTTAGACTATAAATCTGACCTTATATTTATCGATTTTGCTATCTATATCTCTCTTAGTCTTGAAAACTAGACGAGACCCTAGTACTCTGCACCCTTTTAGTATATCAGAGCGACTTATAATCTTCTAAGTCGACTTCTCTTCAAGAGATCGATACTCCTTGATTATAGCCTTCTTCTATTCTGGCTAATTAGCTCTCTTTATAGCCTAATCTAAAGTAGTCGGATTATCTAAGAATAGAGACTCTTCTTAAGCTGTATGAAAAGCGAGTCGATACTGACTAGTACTCTCTTATACTTTTTTAAGTAGTGAAACTATATAGGAGTAGCTATTATTTAGTTCCGGTATTACCTTAGGCGTCGAATTTGGAGTCGGATTATTACAGCCAGAGCGTATAGCCCTAGGGACGTACTCCGGCATATAGTTCTTAGATCCAGGAGGCTTACTACGCTTCTTTTATATAGTAATTTGCTCCGGAATATCGACTTCTAGTGCTGGAATTTCGTCCGTGACTATAGACTCGGTATCTTCTGTACTATCGATTTCGACTTCGGAATCCTCGTCTTAGCTTATAATACCTGTATCAGGAGTAGTACTACTAGTAACCTCGACGTCTTGATTTTGACTCAAATTATCGATAGAATTACTCTTAGTTTAAGGTATTATTATAGCGTCTTCTTCGTGAGGTTCTATAACTAAGCTATCTTTATTAAATCGTAGATTAAGAGGTACGAACTACCTTTCTATTAACTAGGTATCTATAGATATTATAACCTTCAAATCCTACTAGAATACCCTTTTCAGCTCTAGGAGCTACCTTATAGCTCTAGACTCTCTTCTCCCTATTAACTAGTATAAAGATAGGATATCCTAATATATAGAGATACTTAATAGAGGGAGTATAGTTTACCCCTAGCTTAATATCGTCCTAGAAGCACTTAAAAGGAGTCTCCCTTTCTACTCTAGAAGTAGAAGTAAGGTTAGCGATATATATACAGGCGAGTAGAGTTTCTAGCTATATATAGTTAGGTATATTCTGATCTACTATAACTATACGTACCTTCTCGATAATCGTAAATATAGAGCGTTTAGCTCTTCTATCTTACTCTAGAGTATATAGAGTAGACTCCTTTAGTAGTATTCTAAGGTAGTTAGTAAGCTCTTTCATCTAAGAGGGAGAGTACTCCTTGCCCCTATTATATCTCTATACCTTAATTTTGCGGTAATACTATATTTCAGCTAACTTGATTAGCTTTTGATTAGCTAGGTATATATCCGACTTCTTAGCGTAAGTAAAGGCCTACTTTCTAGTCGAATAGGCGCATAAGAAGATAGAGGCGTAAGAGTAATTATTCAGACCCTTAGGTTTAAGGTATACTATATCTATATAGATTTTATCTATTGATCTAGCAGGTCGTGCATATGCCGATACCGTATTAACCTTCCGAATAGGTCGGCCTTTCTTATATAGTACGTAAAAGCGAGTTCTTCTAGTCTTAAGCTCTATAAACTTCATACTAGTAACTATAGATTAAGTGCGTCGTACTACGTTAAAGCTAGCATAATATATATATCTATACTAAAGCTCTATATCGACTATAGCTTGCTCTACTACTATAGGTAAGCTTAAACCCGGAAGGCTAGCGTACCTTACGCCGGAGGTCTCTTTAATAATAAATAGATCTTTATTAATTATATAGATCTCTTTCTCCTTAGACGTATAGAGAATAGAACTACGTAAATAACCTCCTAATTTATTTAATTTAGAACCGGAGTATAAGTAGACTAGAGACTATAGGATATATAGTATATCGTAGCACTCTAATATACGTACTATACTGTCGGTTTTTAGCGCCTTAATCATATAACTTCTAATCCTAGTAGGGCGTAACGGCCTATTAATAGTAAGTATATACTATAAATCGTCTCTTAGCGTATATAAGGTAAACTTAGAAAAGTCGTTAGATATATACTCTATAGCGCCGGCATCGAAGAGCTATCGTGACTTATTATAGTAAGAGAATATAGCTATAGAAGCTGTAATAGTAGGGAAACACAGTAAAAGAGCTGCGCCGAAGATATTACTATCGTCGGAATCGTTATCCTTCTTCTTCTTCTTTCTACTACTAGTCTTCTTCTTATTAGTCTTATTAGTCTTACTCTCTCTCTCCTTCTTCTTTAGCTATTCAGTATACAGGATCTACTTCTTTCTAGACTTCTTCTTAAACTCCTTCTTCTTCTACTTATTAACTATAAAGCAGTTCTCTGGAGAGTGCTTTAGTAATAGCTGTTTATAGTACTTGCAAGGAGGTCTAGTTTGATCTTTACTAGCCGGCTCCGCACTTCCGCCACCTCCTTTCCTAGTATTAGAAGTAGACTTATTACTATATAAGGCTTATCCTGCTATCTTTCCAGTAGAATCACTAGCTCTAGCTTTATTAGTGATATCTTCAATTAGACTAATCAGGGTTACTCCTGAGTTAGCCTTCTTATTTATCTCTAGGTTATTACTAGAAGAAACTCTTAAGAGAGAACGTTATCTTTCAGCCTATATAGGCCACTTCTCTGAAACTATAGTAATAAATATAATTAGATACTATACCGGAGGTAGAGCTATTATTAAAGTCTCTAATTTAATAATTAAGAGCTTAAAAGTAATAATAAACTTCTCTAGGGAGTTAAAATCGTTATACTAGAGCTTAACGTAATCTTATATAGCGTTATATACTAGTATATTACTACCTCCTTTGTACTGCGCCTATAAGGCCTTCTATATATCTAATACGGTAGTTTTACTAGTTATATGCGCTAGAGGTCCGGCCTTATAATTCAATATGATTACTAGCTTTATTTAACTCTCTCTAGACTCCTAATCTTACTATTTCTTAAGAGCTTTATTATCGACCTCGTTATCTTATTCGTCTACCTCTTTAGGTATATAGTCACGCGATTTGACGTTAAGAAACTTACTGATTCTATTAGTTTTAGTAATATTTAGTACCTTATCTCTCTATTCCGTATATTTCTCTCCTCCCTTGAGCTTATAGCTATCTACTAAGTTTAAGGACGTAGAGCTACTTATCTTCTTACGTTTATACTGCTCTAGTGTAGTTATAGTGATAAGTTCCGATTCCGAGTCTTCCGGATCCTCTAGATAGTCCTAGGATATCGATTTAGCGTCTGCAGGGGGTAAATCGGGTATATTTTGAGTCCTAGGGACTTAGGTAGGTTCCGGCGCTAGCGCGGAAGACTCTGCACCTCGAGATACGATAATTTCGGAATCGTCGACTTTGACTGCTATACGAGTACGAGTATTAAGTACTATACGGCTTATTTGTAGTAAAGACTCTAAAGACTCTTTAATAGAATTAGAGTTATCGAAGTATACTTCTTCGACTTCTTCTAATAGTAGTAGCGTAGGTATATTAGCTAAAGAACTCTCTCCACTAGCACTCTGCGCGACTATATTTAGTATAGAAAGACGCGCTAGTTTAACTGAACTATACGCGTACTACTATACCTTAATCAGAAGCACGCAACTTGAATCTCTACCCTTTAGTACTAAGAAACAGTTCGTAGCTTACTATCAAGAATCATAGTACTACTGCTTCTTTAAGTACTACTCTACTTCTGGCTATCGGGGCTTATAACCTATAGCAAGGTTACGTTGATCTTCAGAGTAAGGCATAGAGTAGTTAAATAATATTAGTTGTATTATAGTACTGATTATTATGGAGAGTTAACCAAAGGTATTATCTAGGAATATCCGCACGGACCATGCACGTGACTACAGTCACCTGATCCACACTAAGACCCATATCCTCGCAATACTAATCTCTACTACTATATACCTTATACCTTAATTACTTACGAACCTAGCCTTAGGACCTAGTTGAACGAAATAATAAGGAGAATTATTAGAGAAGCACGTGATTACTCTATAACTAAACTACTATACCTAGAGCTTATAGCTACTAGAGAGTTCGATTAGTTAATCTAACTAGTTATAGTAGATAGTATTAAGATAAAGGCTCTTATTAATTCAGGAGCTATAAGACGCTTTATAAACTTAGTCTTTATCGAGAAATAGAATATTCCTATTATTATTAATCCGAAACTATATCGCTTTACCTTATTAGATAGAAAAGGCGCTAGATCAGATAGATAAGTCCGTAGAAAGATAAGAGGAATAAAGATAATTATTAATAGATATAAAGAAATACTTTACTTTGATATAGTACTTACTAAACGATACGATATCGTATAAGGAATATTATAGCTATATAACTATAATCCTAGTATAAACTAAGTAACTAAGAAGGTTATATTTAGTAACTATAAATATAAATATAGTTAACTAGCTAGTAAATAAGAAGCTAATACTACCTCCTTAGTAATAATACCGATAGACTTTAGCTAGTTAAGTCGGGTTCCTAGATAATTAGAACCTAAGAATTATCCTAGTTAGATAGATAATATTCGGGAATAGCTACCTGAACTATATAAGGAGTTCTCGAAACTATTCGAGGATCCGTAGGATATAAGAGCTTTATCTGAGTATAAACCCTAGGATTATGAAATAAACTTTAAGGATAGATTTATACTTATCGCAGAGAAACTTTATTATTATAATTATAATACTATAAGGATACTTAAGGAGTATTAGGAGTTAGATATAAAGAAAAGATAGATTCGGAAGTCTAAATCACCTTATATTATTTATATACTAGTAGTTAAGAAAGTAAGAGATCTTAAGGGAAGACTATATAGAGATTATTATATAATTAATAGTAGAACTATAAGAGATATATATCCTTTACTAAATATATAGTACCTGCAGGATAAGCTTACTAAAGTAAAGATATATACTAAATTAGACTAATAGAACGTATTTAACTTAATCCGAATTAAAGAAAGATACGAATAGAAAACCGCTTTCGTATTACCTTCAGGGCTATAGGAATATATAATAATACTATTTGGCTTAACTAATACCCTAGCTATATATTAAAGGCAGAATAATAATATTCTTAAGGATTTTATTAGGAAATTCGCTATATACTACCTAGATAATATCCTAGTATACTCGGAGACTATCGAGGTATACTAAGACTATATTACCTAAGTTATAGAAGTACTATATAAAGTAGATTCTAGACTAAAGATATTAAAATATGAATTCTTAGTTAAGTAAGTGTGACGGCGCATGGTATACGTGGCAGATACCGCCTTGAGTCTTGTGTCGTTACAGTAAGTTACTTTTCTAAAGTATATTATTCGACCGGGAGAGATAAGTATTAACTCGGAAAAAATTAGAGCTATAAAGAAATAGGAATCGCTAAAGAATACTAAGGATATATAATTATAGTTAAGTTTTATTAACTTTTACTAATAGTTTATTAGAAACTATTCTAAAATTACTAAACCCCTTACGAGCTTAATAAGGAAAGGCGTTCCTTTTACCTAGATTAGCTAGTATAAGGAAGCTTTTCAGAGAATTAAGAAAGAATTCACGAAAGAACTAATCCTATATAGTTTCGATAAAGAGAAGGAAAGTATAATAGAAACAGATGCTTCTAATACTTATACTAGTATAGTATATCTAAAGTAAGATAATAAAGGATAATTGCACCTAGTTACTTACTTTTTAGAGAAAATATCTCTAGTCGAATAGAACTATAATATCTATAAGAAAGAACTTATAGCGATTATTAAAGTACTTAAATACTAGAAAATATACTTATAAGGAGCTAAGTTTCTAGTTATCGTCTATACTAACTATATGAATCTTCGAACCTTTATAATTACTAAGGTCTTAAATAATTATCGATTAGCTTAATAGTCCGTGGAACTCGCCTCTTTTAACTTAGTTATTAAGTATATATAGGGAAAAGATAATATATAAGCGGATACTCTAAGTAGATTACTAAGTTATAAGGATAATAAGGTCTATAATAAGACCGCTTTACTTAGATAGCTAGATAATAGAGATATAGTTACTAACGTCCGAGAAGCTATTGTAATTAAGTAAGAAATCTAGGGACCTTAGTATAATACCTTAAAAGAAGCCTAGAAGAAAGACAGATTATCTCTAGATATAACTAAAGAACTTATTACTAGAAATATAATTAAAAACGGTATTATGCGAGTTAATAGGAAAATTTGGCTTTCGCTAAGCCTAGTAAAAGTATATATTAAAGAATAATATAAGCTTCCCGCGTATAGATACTAAGGGATACGAAGAATATATCTAAGGATTTTAAGAAACTACTAGTTGGAAGGACTCCGCCGAGTAGTTAAAGAAGTACTAGCTAATTATAATACTTATATCAGGAATAAGTCTTCCTGATATGTACCTTATAAGCAGATAATTATAATACTAATACTACTAATATCTTAGAAATTAATATCATAGGACTTTATAGGGCTACTGCTACTATTAAAGGACCTGGTTACAGGAGTTAGCTATAATATGATACTTATTATTATAGAAAGACTTACTAAGTATATAATCTTAGTACTAATCTTATCTACTCTTATAGCTAAATACCTAGTATAAGTATACCTTAAGGAGGTATTCTCTAAGTATAGAGTACCTGAAGAAATCGTATCGGATCGAGATAAGTTATTTATATTAAAATTCTAGATTACTTTAATAGGATTCCTAGGAACTAAACGGAAACTATTAATAGCTTTCTATCCTTAGACTAATAGAGGAAATAAAAGAATAAACTAAGTAGTTAAAGTATACTTATATTACTATATTAACTATTAGCAGAATAATTAGGTAGGATTACTATTATTAGTAGAGTTCGTATATAATAGCTCGACTACGGAAATAATAAAAGTTATACTATTCTTTACGAATTATAGTTATAAACCTATCGCCTATAGAGAGCCTAATATTACTATTAAGGATAATAATATAGCTCGTATCTAGGTCCGGAATATCTAAGACTTCTATAAGGAACTTACAGAAGAACTCTAGTTTATAATCGAGAAGAATATATACTATTATAATAAGAACTATAGTTAGGAGCTAACGCTATAGGAGGGGGATAGAGTTTACTTTCTACGAAAAAATATTAATATATAAAGACTAAGTAATAAGCTGGACTATAAGAAACTTAGACTATTTAAAATTAAACGAGTTAAGGGGCCTTTAAATTACGAACTCTAGCTACTAGCTATAATAAAGAAGATATTCCTAATATTTTATATATCCTTATTAGAAAAGTATTACCGGGAGTACTACTAGCCCTGAAGATATACGCTGAACTAGTTATTACGGCAGGGCACAGGGGGTGACAATGACTTATATTCGCCCTTAAGGGTGCGCGTAGTAAAGAGAAGAAAAGATAAGGAGAAGAGGTTCTACTCTCGACTCCTTCCTTAAGGTATAGCTATAAGGCTATACTGATTAATCTGCTGCGGCTGCTAAGGCTCGCTTACCCCCTCGTGCCTAGAGGCCTGAGGCTCCTCACGTATAAGTCGTGATATTACCCCCCTCTCCTATAAGGCTTCGTCCCCGAAGCGTGAAAAACCGCTACTTCTCGCTACCTCTCTTGAAGAATTGCGTACGAGCAGTAGCTATTATAGGCTTATCGTCCTCTAACTCGCTATAGTTATTAATACCGTTATTATACGCTTCTAGCTATTTTAGGAGAAATCTTAAGAGGCCTTTTGCAGTCGGATACCGTAGGTAGAAACGCTTAAGTAAGTAAGGAGCTATTATAGTGTCTAAGCAGAGGTACTATTCGAGGTCGTTATTAGCTCCGGTCCACCTGATTTAGTACTATAAAGTACCGCGAGAGACCCTAGAACCTAAGATAGCTTCAATCTCCTATTTGTCTTACTCTAGTAATAGTTAGATTAGTACTAGTGCTTATCGTACCTGTTCTAGCAGCGGGTTTTCAGTATATTTACGTAGCGAATATAAGTAGAAAATAGGGTAGATTTACTACTCCTCTAGTAACTTGAGTTTCTAACTCTCCTTTACCTTTTCTAGCACTTCTACTAGTCTATACTACTTATTAGAGAGCTTCCGCGAAAGTCTATCTATCTTCTAATTCGCTATAGAAATAAGAACTAAATCTCTAACCTCCTAATCTACCTCGCGGCGACTACGATTAGCTAGCCGCTCTATTTTATCTTATTAATTCTTAAGCGAGGATTTAGCGAATTCGGTAGTATCTAGTATCCGGGTTACTACACGTAGCGTATCCTCACGATTAAGAGCCTCTATAGTAATAACTAGTAATAAAGGGTTATTCAGGTCCTAAGAGGTTCTTGCTTTATAACTATTCAATAGCTGAAATAGCGATATAGTACTAAGAGACTCATAAGGAAGCGTAAGCTATACGATATCTATAACTAGTAGAAGCGAGCTCTAATTATCTTAGTAATACGAGCAGAATAGATATAATCTCTGCTTAATATACTAGTTTATAACCTCTGTTTAACCGTCGATATTTAGGTTATAAGTAATAGTAAGCTTAACCTTTATACTGAGGATTCGATAGTACTTGTTCTAGAAACTAGAAATAAACTATAGTCCCCGATCTAAGACTATAGAATCTGGCATACCGAAGTATCGACTCTAATAGATAGCGAATAGCTCAGCTATTTATCGTGCTATAATCGTCTTATAGTAAGGAATTAATACTAGTTTCTTAGATAGTCTATCTATTATTATAAAAGCTGTATCGTAACCTCCCTCGTCTAGTAGTAACTCGGTGAAATCCATAGTTAGGTATTAGTAAGAGCGTGCAGGAATAGCTAAGAGGTAGAGAAAACCAGGAGTCTTATCTCTCTTCGCCTTTATATAAGTATAACTACAATTTGCGATATACCTAGTAGTATCTATACTATATCTAGTTAATTTAGGATCGCGAGGCGATATAAACTCTTTATATTCCGCTTTTTCATATCTAATATATAGTACTATAATTTTATTACTTAATTCTATTTATCTTCCGAGTATAATATAATCGACTCGTTTAGTTAAACGTTCGGGGGGTATAATAAAAGAAGGAGACGGCTGTAAGTAGTTATCGATATTTCCTTAGGCGTACTTAAGCGTAGGGATACGTTAAGACAGAAGAGGGATAGTATTACGAACTAGTATAGTTCTTAGTACTAAAACTATCCTAGCACTAGAATACTAATAGTACTACCTAGTAATAAGTACTAGATGGGTTTTAGTACTAATAGAGAGTTAGTACTATTAAAAGAAAGGCACTAATACGCTTATAGTATAAATAGCGAGTAATACTATACGCTTACCTGTATTAAAGTAATAATAGTATTATAGCTATAGGTGATCCAGGATCACGTGATATACTAGACTGCTAGATAGGTCGCGAGAGCTTGCACGCTCTGCAAGACGGTCTTATATAGCTAGCATAAGAGAACGAAGGTTCTATATAAGACTAGCACTTCTGCTATTAGATAGGAGCTTCGTGCTTAAATTCATGTAGTAATTAATACTTACTTATAACGTCTTAATTCTAATTAAGAACCGAACTTCTTATTTACTTTACTTTATAGCTGATACTAACCGACGAGCCTGTATACCGCGTACTAGTCAGAACCAGGAACGTTACAATATACTACTTAAGTAGTCGTAAAGTACTTTCTTATAAAGAAGAGGAGATTGCCTATTATTAAATCAGTATAATAATATTATATATATATATATATATAGATAACTTACTCGTTTAGATAAAGAGTTAACTCTCTAAAAGAAGTACTTGAAATACTTCTAAAAGATAAATTATTCTCGATAATAAATCGTATCAAAAGATACAAATATTTCTTCAAGTTAAAAGGTTCTTTATTACGCGAAGAGGGCCTTTTAGTACCTCTTAAAGAGCTAAAAGCTTGAGTTATAGTAGCTTGAGTAGAGCTACTTCCTTGACTAGAGGCCTCTTCGAGATCGGAAGTATCTAATAAATAGTTAGTTAGATAATTATTATTATATATAATAGTATATATAAAGAAAGAAAACTTACTACTTTCAGGCTCTAATTGCATTAGAACTCTCTGTATATTAAAGGCCTTATGATTAGTCTTATAATGAGCAATATAATTACTCGTAGAGTGATTAACTCTTTGATTTTTAAAGACCTTTCTATTAAGATATTAGTATATATATATAATAAGAGTAAATTATAATATTTACGAGCAGCCTTTATATAAGCACTTTAAAGTTACTAGTCTAGGCCCTGTAGGGTCTATATTAGGTACTTCAAAAGTCTTTGAGAATAGACCTTTTTTAAAGATAATAGGTAAATCTTCAATATTAATCGTATAATCGGGAGAATTTTGAGCTCGATTTACAGCTAAAGATGTCTGATAGCCGGTAGTAGAAGACATAATAGATATATATAGAGAAATAGATAGATAGATATATATATAAGTATAAGAGGTAATATAAGTATAAGAGTAGTAGATATAATAGTATTAGAATCGATAAATCTAAAGAAGATAATTCTAAATCTATAAGAGAACTTACATTATTATATACTAATTCTATCCTTTCTAGAAGAATCTATTAATTATTAAGCTTAGGTATTGATTTCTAAGCTTATTATTAATAGTTAGTTGATTTATAAGTATTAGAAATCAATAGAATAAGATAGAATTATCTAGAATCTATTAGAAATCTATGCTTAGAAATCGTATTCTAGTAATTTCTACTACTTTCTAGATAATATTATTAGTAATATATTCTCGATAAGCTATTATTACTAATAGAATAATATCTAATGATTTATAATAGTCGATTCTAGTAAGTTCTACTTCTTTACTTAGAATCTCGCTTTACGTAGCGAGCTCGGTTCGGGTAGTAAGAGCTTAAGCTTAAAAAGGTAGTCTAAGCGAGATCCTAGACCTTATTAGGCTTAGCTTAAGTCATATAACCTACTCGATTATACTTAATTATACTCAATTATGATTAGATTAGGTTAGATTAGAGTCAAATTTCCTTTGATTAGAGTTGAGTAGGAGGCCATACTCTAATCTAATCTAATCATTTCCCACACTGTGAAAAGGTTGACAGGATGGGAGGATAAAAAGATGGAAAGATAGAAGGGCGGAAGCAAGTGACGCATATTGAGGTTTGGAACAGGAAGAAGGCTATATAGCGTAGGTTGGGTAGGAGCTAGGATATGAAAAGAGGGAAATAATTATCACTCCGGCAAGTCTATGATGAAACGAAGTATGATTTCTTATTATATAAAAATGTAGCTGATGCGTCAACATGTTTTAATCCCAACTGATAATCCCCCATCCTGATCTTACACCATGCCAAGCCACTTCGTACGCAACACCATCTCACGAATTAGCCGCGAAGCCGACGCGCGCGTTCGTCTTATCGTAGACCGAGTAGTAGTACTCCAAGAACTTCTGCCCGAGGATGGTGTTGACCCCATAGGACCCACCGTCCTGGAGGAAAGCGTAGTACTTGCCAGGAACCAAACCGAGATTGGCGTATTGAGCAGCCGGAACCAGGTACTGGTCAGGTGTGAGGGTGTAAGTGGTCGACCCGATGGTGATGCCGAGATCGAGGGTCGGTTTCTTGACCCAATCCGGCACTTCATTGTCGTTATCAGTCCCGGCGCCCGAGGCTTTCACGAAAGCGTTGAAGGCCACAGTAGGTATCCATGTGATGACTGTGCCGGTATCGACGATACCGGTACTGAGGCCGGCGGAGAGCACCGTCGATCCGTAGCTGAACTTGGTCACTTGGATACCCCAGTACAAGGAGCCGCGTCCCGACTTGAGTCTCGGGAAGTAGGTCAAGGGGCCTTTGAATTTGGAAGGATCGACTCCGCCGATGGTCAGCTCTCCATTGACCTCGCTATTACGGGCTCCCACCAGGGGTCGGAAAGAAATCGCGAAAACCTCGGTCTGAATGGATTTTTGGGCCATGAGGTTGTTCATGAATGTTGGGACGTTGGTCTTGCCGACAACGTTAGTTTTGGCGGGTAAGGGCCCCAATCCAAGGAATCCATCGGCTTCTGCGTCTCCAGGGTAAGTAGCAACACCAATCGACTGAGCGTTGACCGTGAGCCCGGCGAAGCTGACCCTCTCGAGATACTCAACGCCAGAAAACGTCGAGGTTCCGTATGTCACGCGTACTCTGTGACCGGTCCACGTGCCGGTTGCACTCTTGGTGTAAGTCTTCTGAGCCCCAATCCAAGTAGTCGAAGCTGGTAGGGAGAATCAGTACGTTATTTAATGTTTCGGAGTCAGACCGAGAGGCTTTGTCTTACATCCAGTGTCCATTTGGAGCATCCAAATCTCACCCCCAATCGTGACAGGGGCAGCGTAGTAAATATTCTCGTTGGCGATGGCACCCGAGCGTATGGCGCTGGTGTCCAATGTGTCGTCGTCCACAGCGTTGATTTGAGCTACACGCCAATCAGCCTTCGATTCATTCGGTGAGCTCGTGCTCATCAATCCTTCCTTTCTTACCAATTCGACTCCGGCCACCCTGAACAAGGCTCCTTAAAGATTTGACGTTGCTTTTCCGTACTAAAGGAACAGCAGGTACATCCTCACGCTTGATTGCAGAAGCAGACACCAGAGAGATAGCCGCAGCGACTATGATTGGCGATACGAACAACATGATGTAGGCTTGGAAAGAGACGAAACCGTGGAAAGATGGAGACCGTTGAAAGGTATAGACCGTGAGAAGGTAGAGACCGTGGGTAGGTAGAGACCGTGGAAAGGTAGGGAAAGTTATGAGACGTGGTCGGAAGAACAAGTCATCCGCACGCGTCGGTCAGAGTGGGTTGAGGAAGTGCTCAATATATATGGAAAAGAATGATTACCCACACAATGGAACACTTCGGTGTATTGCAGAATAGAGGTCAGCTAAGTATACCTTGTAAATCGTACAAGTGAAATTTGGACCTACAAGTAGATCGTGACCCTGGTAAACCATGCGTTCGTGTAGGAAATTAAGGAATCTTGAAAATCTCCTGCAAGCTTGCAAATCAAAGTTAAAGAGAGAAGGGTTTCTTAGAATGCTCACCTCGCGCTTCTTCAGTCCGAAGGTAGAGAGAGACCAGGTGATAGGTCTATCTACTATTTCGGTCCTGCCGTGCGAAATCCAAACCTAAAGCCATCCTCGTCCGGAATCTACTCTGTCTACTCTGTACAGATATTGCCCCCAAGATTCAATAACCTGCCAAAACACGGTGGTGCTGCATAATTGTTTATAGTTTTATTCATGTGCCGGCGAACGACTGCCATAGTCTGATCTTCAGTGACACAGGCCACTGGGAGTGGAGGGGGAAAAAAAGGAGAGCAGACTGGTTTAAACTCGGTTTCTGGCAAATTACGGGGGGTTTTCCTTGGATTGGCTGGAAGTCCTTGCATAGTTTCCCACTCTTCACTTTGAAATGAGCCAAGGCTAGGGGTAGGAAACTTTCAGATGAACCTGAAACTTCTGCGCTACTTTGTTTCCTGCCAATCTTCCGCTACTACGTATACGAAAGCATAGCGGCGAGTATTATTACGGAAGTACGATTAGCAGGGGGATCGATGATTCAACTACGAGTGGAAGTTACTCGCGAGCTCGTTTATATTGGTCCAAGGTCTGATACCGACGGGGCCCTAAATTAAGGATCGAGGCTAAATAAATAAATATCGCCCGCGAACCTACTATAGACAAGTTTCAGACTAACGAAGAAAGAGTGGATATTGCGGTATTAGTACAACAAGCATGGATGGGGCTCAGCGACTTTAGTACGAAAGGGGATCTGCATTAAGCCTCATCCCCACCCCTCGACCATCGTCAACTTCGTCGGATAATTTATGGAGATTATCCTAGTATCTCAAACTAATGATAGGAAGAATTACCTTGTCGATTTACAAGCAGTGACGAGCCTCACTGCAACCCCCCCTCCGTACAAGTGGTAGCATCTACGGAATTCTGGCATTAGAACATAGAATTCTCAACGGTAGTAGTGATTGAGAAGTCAGTACGCTCTAAGAGAGATGGCTACTGTAATACATCATGTAGCCCATGCAAATTATACTAAAGATAATTCATCGCCATATGAGTACAGAAAGGGATCGACGTTTGTCGATCTTGCCGTTCTTAGTAAGTCGGCGCGGCTACTCTTCAATCAACACTCACCCGCTCGATGTTCAAGAAGCACACATTGGGAGAAGGCGAGGGACCCAACATTAATCCTGTTCGACAGGTACAGTGCTACGAAAGGGTTGACAGTCGGTCTCGTCCACCAGTGTAAGGCAGCGTGGTTATTCTGTCAATCAGCAATCTACATTTCCAGAAATCATCCATGTGAACTCGCTCGAAAGATGAGCAAAAAGACAACACTGGACGACACCCACTGCCAAACCCCTTCCGTAGGAACATGGGGTTCGGGTTGGTCTTGCCCACCGCTACAAGTCGTCAGGTATTGTTTTCCATGAAACAATGTCGGAATGCCGATTTTGCCCCACAGGCTTCCTGTATACTTATTTATAGTGCCAAGCGAGACCCACCATCCACCCCTTTTCGTAACTTCCTTCCCTTCCTCCGTGAAAGCGTGCTTATACTCGTTAGCGAGATTCGCCAGCGAGGGAAATGAGCTCCGAATAAGCTTTCTGGTATCCTTGCCCCCCTCCCCGAATAAGTCGAAGTGGAGAATAATCTACATGAAGGCTTTTCGCTAATCTGGGATGTAGTATCGGTCAGAAATTGGATCATATCCATGTTCGTTTTTTTTTTAGCGAGTTACAGGTATACGAAGTAGAGTTATGCGTAAGTCCACACCGCAGATACTCGTACGGTTTATCTCGTACAAGGCGAAAAGATGATATGTTATTAGTTATTGCTCGAGGACTCGGAATTTGCTAACATCACCCTCCAAAGGGCCAATGGGGTTGCTTGGAAATTTTACTTGTCGAATAGACCGCGGTCTCACTTGTTGAGGCGCTGGGAATTCAATTGAAAGGGGGGGCGGGTAGTACTACCTCCGTACATAATCACTGATGAGAGCGTCTGCTCTATGCCAAATCAGTTGATGCAGTAAGATTGCCAGTAAAGTAAATATTCTACCCGCTTCCTCTTTGGGGTTGAACATACTAGGGCCCAGCTACCAGGGTCATCATGGTGCATTAGACCCTGTTTACAAGGACCCTATTAGCTTCAACCCTACGAAGAAACCAAGTGCTCGTCGATGTGATAAATAAAACACTATTATTTTTCTATATTCACGAGGCGCACCATAGGTCTCAGGCAATGCAGGATCTGTTAGTAGTTGGGGGAGAAATAGGCCCTGTGGCAAGAGAAACGAAGGAGAACTCTGACCTGATAGAGTGACCAGAATTCATGGACGTGGTTCATGAGCAGCCGATCGTTAGCCTGTCTAGCTGGGCTGTACACCTGTTAGAAATCGGTCGCTATGGCGATAGATTAGTAGATCATCTCACGCTGCACACTTATGAGCTTCACGGAAACATTGTCTACGCTGTACCGAGTAAGATTTCCATTCATCAATGTCTACAACGCGTCTACCTGTACCTTGTCTATCAATTTCTTGGCGACAACCTCCGCCAGACTTCTGAAGCTCGGTGCCTTGAGGATTTCCATCGTGCTTGCACCGACTCCAAAGCTATCCTTCAACCAAGTACGCAGCTCGACTGCTACCAACGAGTCTACTCCGAAATTCTCTGGGCTACGACCCGCGTCGATATCCTCAACCGGCACCAGCAGGAACTCGCTCATTTTCTGCAAGAGCGCCTCAAGAGCTGGAGGTGCAATGGTGAGCAAGGATGGCGCAGGCGACTTTATCTTCAGTTGCTGGATAAGGATGGCGGCGGGTCCAGACTGCTGGACTGCTGAAGATGATTGCCCACCTCCTGCGCCACTGTGAAGCAGGGCTCGCAATCGCGGCGCGGCATATGATTTGGGAGAGCGCGAGCTGAGCGAAGTGAGACCAAATATTTTCTGGGCAGGGCAATCAAAGCCCAGCAGTCTTTGTGCCTGACTAGAACCCTTCTTCACATCAATCGTTGATGTGTATCGTCTCATCTCCAACTCGATCAAAGATAGAAGCTCATCCTCCTTGACGCGGACTGCAAGAATGCCCATGGCAGCCATGCGAGCATCCAAGTCCTCATTCTGAGTGGTCCATCCGACATCCTCCACGAAGCCAAGATCCAAGCTGCTTGAAGCCAGCCCTAACTGATGTCGATGTGCTGCCAGTGCATCAAGATACGTATTTCCCGCGGCATAAGAACTCTGGCCAAACTGGCCAAAAACACCAGACACAGATGACAGCATAATGAAGAAGTCGACACTTTTTGGATCTGGCAGTGAGAGCGTCGCACGATGCAGATTGTACGCTCCATGGACCTTGGGATCTGCCACCGCTCTGAAGTCGGAGGGTGTTGATGCGGAAAAGGGAGCATCGCGGAGTACCATGGCCGAATGCACCACGCCACGAAGAGGTCGATCTACTGGTACAGTAGATATAGCCCTCTCTATGTCTTCCATTCGTTCCACTTGCCCTTTTACAACAGTGACCAACGCGCCGGCCGATCTCAAAAACGATACGAGCTCTTTGGCAGCTGGTTTTGAGTCTCCCGAGGGTGAAAGCATGATGAAGCTGCGTGCTCCCTTGTCAAACATTCTCCTTGTGATAGCGCGTCCTATACCACCAAGGCATCCAATGAGCAGGTAGGTCGCGTTTGAAGGAAAACTGAGCATCTCAGAGACTTGGCATGGCTGGATCTTCACCCTTTTGCCCTCAGTCACCTTCCTCGAAATCACTAGCTTGCCGTGACTTCTGCCACTCTGCATGAGACGAAAGGCTGCTTCAATCTCATCCAAGCCATATGTCTGCATTGGCTTGATAGGAGTTGCGTGGCCCTCTTTCGCGAGACGACTGAGAATGGTCGTCACCCTTCCCCCTTGGTCTGGAAATGTCATGACTTGGCTCGCGTCGACTGCATGAAAGCTGACGCTGTGGCAGAACATTTGCATCTGAAGCCTGTGACGTTTCAAAAAGTCGACGCGGCTAACGTCGACGAGATTCCCAGTGTCCGCGACACAGCTCCAGCTCGCATCGAGGAGGTCACCCGAGAGCGAGTTCAGAACCACGTCGACGCCCCTACCATTGGTGGCTCTTCGTATATCGTGCACAAAGCTATCGTTGCGTGAGTTGAAAATATTCTCAGGCTTGATCCCCATGACTCCGACCAGGTATTTTCGTTTTTCCTCGCTACCACAGGTGACGAAGATCTGACCCGCTTTCAGATATCTTGCAATCTGGATGGCTGAAATCCCAACACCACCGGCACCCGAATGGATCAGTATACTCTGGCCGGGCTGCAGGTTCGCTTTGATAATAAGGGAATGAATCACAGTACTGGATAGTTGGCTTCACGTTAGCATTTTCATGGCAACATATCATAGTTTCCCTTGTATGTTGGATAGAAGAGCCGGGGGAAGGAAAGAATCTAACTCGTGAGGGAGAACGTACAAGTAAACACACGGCATTGTTGCCGCCTCCTCGAAAGACATGCTTGCTGGAATCTCAAAGCAAAGCCAGGCTGGCGCCCGGATCAAGCTGCGGTAAGCTCCCTGGTGGAGACTGGGCAAGCCAGCAACACGCTGGCCAGGTTGGAGATGCGTGACTGCGGAGCCAACTCTCGAGATGACACCCGAATACTCCAAACCAAAATTCTTGTGTGGAAGGATGCCCATGCAAATGGCTACATCTTTAAAGTTGACTCCTACGGCACGCATTTCCACCTCGACGTCGTTGGCAGCAAGGGGTTGTTCGAGCTCCGAAGGTAACGTCTGCTCGAAGGCTAGCGTCTGTAGCAAACCAACTTGACGGATCTTGAGATGCCACTCAAAGCCATCAGCCGTACTGCTATCCCCTTGCGCTGATTCAGATGTCAGGGCGTAGATCCCAGTGTCCTCTGGCTCCTGATCTGGGTGTAGCTCCTTGAAGACAGAGACATCAGGCACAATGCGGTTTGTATATACAATACCATTGCGGATCGCAAATTCGCGCTCCGCAGATGCGTAGATACCAGTAACCTTGCCAGCTAGACGTGTAAGACGCTCTGTGATGGTGGATGGGTCTGTGCTAGCGTCGATGTCTACCGTAAGCAACACGAGCTCGGGCTCTTCCTTACTGAGCACACGACTAAAGCCGACAGCCATGGCACCTGATGGGCCAAATGACGAACGATTAGGGCCTAGCGCATCGACTTGGCTCCGTTGTGTAAGCCAAATTACCGGCTTAGCTGCTGAGACGCCTTCAGCGACAAGTGACTTGATAAGCTCCCATGTGCTTGAAGACATGTTGGCTAGGAGGTCTGGGTCATGAAGTGTCGCGAGGACTACAATAGCATCCGGTGTGTGGATGTAGGATGGCTCCAAAGATAGGGAGCTCTCACCGGAGAGGATCGAAGAGAGCGTCCTGGTAATCTCTTCGACCCCGTTTGAGGTGGAAGAAGCTTTGCTGGCCTCATTGCTGCCGTTAGGAACTGCTGAAAGGTCGATTGGTTTCAAAATGATTGCTTTCGAGATGCCTTCCGCACGGTGTGGGCTGGTGCTACTGAACTCTGCATCAACATGAAGGCCCAAAGTGTCTATGAGGCGTCTCAGATCTGAACTCGGTACGTATGAATGTTGGTTAGCTTGCTCTTGTAAGAGGACCAAGGAGCCGCCACTATTGACCTGGCTTTGAATGCTTCGAAGCCACGACAAGATGTCCACCTCGGCAAAGGATATAGGTATACGAGCAACCACAACATCGTACTGGGACGTAGAGGGGTCAGACGGACCACTGCTGGGAATTTCCAGACTCTTGAAGGAGACGTTGGCAGCCGGGTGATCATTTTGGAGCTTTTCTATTAGCTCAGACAAAGTAATATCATCTTCTTTGGCAGCAATGGTGTATGATGATGTTCTTGGGTATCCGTTTCCAGGCGCCAAAATATTTAGGGCTTGGGTTGCTACGAGCGCATTGGAGTGATCATTGGCGATTTCGAGCCACGTTGATGCAGGATCCTGATGGCCCAGAAGATCAAAGAGAACATCGAGTAGTGACCCATGCTCTGGTTCTAATTCGAAGCTGCCAAGAAGACTTAGATCCGGTTTCCAGACCACTTTATGCACATGAGTCGAATCAACGTTGTCCCCTGAGGTCTGATTGATCTTGGTACAAGACAACTTGTCAACTGCAACAACCAAATGGCCGTCGAGCTCGTCAAAAGCCTCGGCAGATCCGAGAAAGCCGTCCTTGGAGGCCTCGCTGTCTTGGACTTCTGGTATGATGTGCGAGTAACAAGCCAGCTTCTGCGATGCCGCTGTGGGCGCAGCGACATACAATCCATCGATTTTCGTAGGTACAGCCAGATCTCGAAGCGCTCCGGGCTTTCCAGCGGCTGAGGTTGCCAGAAGTGCTTGCAAGAGGCCATCGATGATCGGAGGCGTGACGATGTACTCTGATCGAAGTGTCGTGGCATCCGGGAGATTCAATATCGTCTCGGCAGCTGGATGAGCGTCGGCGGGCTGACATTCTGCCGCAGGGCTACGGATGGATTTGACGACCTGGAAGGTGTTTGTATAGTTGAAGCCAATACGCGAGAAATGAGAATACCAGGTGCGTCCTGAGACTTGATTGCCTGTCCAGCCCTTGCTGCCTTCCTGGAGATCACGGATGACTATACTAGAAGATTGCACACGGCGACGAGCGACGGCAATCTGGCCATGACAGTGGAGATCGATTCTCGATTCATCAGCTGACAGCCGACCTGGCTTGCGATCGCTGGGCGCGGGCGGCTGACTGCAGATACTGAAGGAATACCACCTGGAGTCGGCATTTTCGCGGGTCAATGTGGTGAAGGTATACACGCCGCCTTCAGGGTTGGTCGCCACGTTCAGGACCAGAGCACTTTTGATGTGGATGTGTCTCAGTTCGAATGCCTCTATCTCAACATTCCCAATATCGGTATTCTGGTTCTGGCTCTGGTTTTCGGCAGCGACAATGGCCAGCTGACGAAGTGCTTCGATGGCCATGGTGATATAGCCCGCCGCAGGAAAGACGATGTCTTCATTGAGCTTATGGTCCACAACCCACGGCGTGTTGCTGAGGCTCAAGAAGTTGCGCCATGTCGGGACGAGGGGATTATCATCGGGAACCCGAGACCCCAGAATTTCATGGCGGCGGAAACGCTTGAATCGGTGATTTCGGGAGGCTCTCGGTTCGTTCCACACCGCGCGGCTCTTGTTCCAAGAATAGTTCGGAAGATCCACAATCAAGCGACCGCTCTCGTGGGTGACCACCCCTTGCCCATGTTCATATCCATGTCCATGCTCCCGCTCCCGCTCCCGCTCCACCGCATTGACCTTTTCCAGATCAACGGGACAGCCGAGCATGAAGAGGTGACCGACAGTTCGGAGAACATCTTCAGCCGCGTTGGAGCCGCCGACAAGCGTCGCAATGTATTTGGGCACGTCTTCAGGTCTAAGCGCGCCTGCGTTGCTGGCTGCCGTGATGGTCTGGCGTACGGGTCCTTTGAGGGCTGAAGATGGCCCAATCTCGATCAGGATCTGAGGGCCTGCGCCCGTCTGAGACAACATCGTGGACAGAGCATCCGTGAAGAGGACCGCGCCCTCCATATTACATCTCCAGTACTCGGGATCTTGTACATCACAAGCCTGCACTCGGGCCGCTCTTCGGGAGGACGAGAACATGGGAGCGGGAGCGGGAGGGTGAACGCTTTCCTTGCGAAGCGGCATCAACTTCCCGCTTCGTTCGGCTGGTGCAAAAGTCCCCGACGCTGTCAGTGCGTCTTTGAATATCAAGCTGTACCGGCCCATGTAAGTTGGGTTGTGATAAGCCTTGGTAACCCGGAGTTTTCTGGCAAAGATACCCTTGGCGGTCAGATTCTGGGCGAGAGCATCGAGAGCTGACGCGGCACCCGAGACAGTAACGCTTTCAGGACTGTTATCGCATGCAACCACCAAGTCCGATCCCGAGGATGTTTCAGCGACGAACTGCTTAATATGCTCGTGGGCTGCAGCATTTCCAAGTCCCACGGCAAGCATACCTGCGTCAGCCCATAACTTGTCTTCCTTCTGTAGGTCGTCGGTGATACTGAAGCCCCTGAAATAGGCGATAGTGATTGCCTGTCTCTCGCTCAATAGTCCAGCAGCATAGGCAGCCGAGATCTCACCCGAACTATGGCCCACCACACCGGCGCTGGGTTTCACACCCCAAGAAGCCAGGAGATTGATTACGGCAATTTGAAGGGCACACGTCAGTGGTTGCGCGAAGCTGGGCTCATGGACTCGGCTCTCTCCCTCGGCCTTGAGAAGCTCCGCAGCAAAGTACCAATTCGGCTGGTTTGCTGGTGGCAATTCCGCAAGATACTTGTCCAATCGGCTCAAAGTAGCTCGCACCGAGACGAAATTTTCAATAAGTGCAGCACCCATCCGCGGTCGTTGTGCGCCCTGACCCGTGAGGATAAAGCCAATACGTGGTACTGCCATGTGCTCACGCTTAGCCGAAGTAATAGCATCTGCTTCAAAAGCGGTCTCGATTGGGGCGTGAGAGGAGAGTATAGAGAAGCCGCGGTGGAAGAGCTTGGATCTCCGTACGGCCAAGGTATACGCCAAATCAAGACGACTGATGAGAGACGGAGATTCCATAACATGAGTTCTGAGGCTATGAGCACTCTCAGTGAGTGAGTGACCATCGTTCGCCGAGAGCAACATGAGGTAAGGTCGGCTGGAGGCATTCTCGTCCTGATCCTTGATCTCTTGTCGAGTCTGAGATTCAAGAAGCCGACCCTGCGAGTATCGAAACGCGCACTTCTCCATTTGTCGTGGGGATATGTGGTCTTCGGCGGCCTCAATGATTGTATGCGAGTTCTACTCGTCAAATATTGGTCAGCAACGGTATCTCCTCTTTGACGTCAAATAGCATTGAGTAAGCACTCACGGCACCGCCATATCCAAAGGCTTGGATACTGATTCTCTTCCTGGAGTCTTTGGGAAGTTCCATAAGCTCTTGCACAACCTTGATCCTCCCGCCGCGGAAATTGATATCTTGGTTGAAGTTCTGAATCCCTACTGTGGGAGGTATCAGACCAGTCTGCAAAATTAATGATGCTTTGATGATGTGAGTGAGCGCGCTCGCAGCCTCGGAATCTAGAAGCATGGATGGTCAGTCATGCTTTACGCAACTTCGAGGATTGAAGCTTACGCCCAAGATTTGTCTTCGCGCTTCCGATCAACAGGGGGCCCGCGACAGACTTATGCTTTGCAAAGACGGTGCCAATCGCGTCTACCTCAATTGGGTCGCCAGTCGGCGTGCCAGTACCATGGCATTCGAAGTAAGCAGTTTCACCAAACTCCTGGGGTCGAATACCAGCATTGGCGTATGCCTGTAGTATGTTTTCGATTTGCGCGCTCTTGCTAGGCATGAGGATCCCTGGCGTTTTGCCATCGAATCCATTCGAGCTTCCCCGGATGATGGCACGAATAGGATCCCTATCCCTGATCGCATCATCTAACCTCTTTACGTATACAATTGACGTGGCATCAGCTCTCGAGAAGCCATCCGCCAAGCTATCAAACGTGTGGCATTGTCCACTTTTGGACAGGAGCCGAGGCTTGCGACCAAGTACTTCGGGAATCAATGTCAGATTGGTACCGCCAACGAAGCTTCCCTCGATCAAGCCAGCCGAGAGGTAGCGGCACGCCACATCGAGGCCCACCATTGACCCTGAACAGCCAGTATCAAAGGCCATGCTTGGCCCTGCCAGGTCATAGACGTGTGAGAGACGGTTTGCATATATGGCCTCGCCTGTACCGACCGCGTGGTAGTTCTGATGGTACTCTAGATCTTTATCCCAAAGTTTGCCGTATTCTGCGTGCACATCTGATGTCAGCATCTACTTACCCGACCCGAAAGAACATGGAATGACTTACCGCCCATGGAAAACGCTACGAAGCAACCAATTTTCCGTCCAGCGAGGGACTCCATAGGGATGCCACCACTTTCAAGACACTCATAACTGGTTTCGAGGAGCAACTTTTGTTGCGGATCCAGGACTCTGGCTTCGCTTTGTGGTAGTCCGAAAAAGGCAGCATCGAACCGCGAGAGATCAACATCTGGGCCGTGAAAATGTCCACCCGCAATTTGAAAGGTACCATCGAAGTCTGGATCTGTAGGATGTGTGAAAGCGTCCCAGTTGAATCGATCCTCAGGTGCTTTGGCCTTCCAGGAAGATTTGCCTTCACAAAGGAAATCCCAAAGTTTGGAGGGGCTAGAGTTGCCTCCTGGTAGCCTGCAACCTATGCCCACGATGGCAATGGGTACTTGAGGCACATTTGGAGGTGGTGGAGGGAGTGGTAAGCCTTCATATTCTCCACGATTGAGCCCTTCTAGCGTGCTGTCCATGGCAGGGAAGAAGTCGGCATCTCCGTCGAGATACTCAGCGCCAGTAGCCTTTGAATCTTGATCAATCCCCATGTTGAAAAGGAAATGAAGGTTGTATTGTGGCCGGGCAATGAGTGGGCATTTAAAAAGTAAGGTAATGGGACATCAAGCTGGATTGTTTATATTTTAATTTAGCTGTCGAACCAGTAGAGGTAAAGTGGGAGTAAAGTACTTGGTGAGACAAAGATACGACTTTATCTCCAGTGGTCTGCGTATATCCCGATCAAGTCTTTGCAAGCACATGGAAATTCTTACTATAATGTCTTTCGTTCTATATACTGACGACATACCCTTAATGGATAGATGCGATTCGGATATCTTCCAAGAATATCGTACGGAATTTGTCAGGGGCACATGTCGATGGGATATCTTGGCGTCTACGCGACTCGCGAAGGGTCCTCCCTTTGTCGGTGTTTACGAATTACACTGTTATCGGAACACCGAAAGTATATTCTCTCTCGACTATGGTATGGGTACTATCTGTGTCTATTTCATTCTAGGGTAAATGCTTCCAGATGACAAGCGAGGTGCAAGGATTCTCGAACCGACCACTCTCATGATTTATAGCGGGAACGTGCTCGAAACTGGAGAACGTGATCGCGGGGAACCGGGTCGCTGAAGCGCACAGGACACTGTATGGAGTCCCTCATCTTGCTTCTTTGACATGCAAAGCTTCTCCGTGTATTCATTTTGACTTCACGTGGCGAGATTATCCATAAGTCATAACCCATATAGTCCATCCGGAAAGGGTAATCCGGACCTCGGACTCATGTGAGTTCGTGGACGATCAGCATCTGATAAGTTATTCCTGATAATTCGAAACCAGTCTCAAACTCTATAGGGTTGAAGCCACAGCAGGGTACTCGCTTTCTCCGGAGGTCTGACAAAGACAGGGCGTATATCAAGGGTCCATTCTGACCAAATATGCCCTGTAAACCCACTATGGACAGGCTCAGATCCAGGGAGAAAGCGAGGAGCAGAGTACCTTCGAGCAGTACTTGCAAAAAAGATCTACAACTTGTGGATCTACAGCTAGTGGGGAATGATAACTAGCCTGTGTACCTCTAATTACGAACTATGAAGGCAAATACATCGAAAAAACTAAAGTCTTGGATATCTCTTAGCCTCTTGTAATTATGACGATCCGATAGCTCTAATTTAATCTAAGCATTTCGCACACTTTGGGGTATGTAGTAGTAAGTCCTCTTTACGTTAGTGAAGAGGAGGATAATCCTGATCTTTTGTTTCCTACACATACGAGAGTATTCGCGGTTCAAGATATGCATCTCTTGCCACGTCTAAGCAGTAAAATTAAGGTTTCATTTTTGCTTCATCTAGTCATCCACATGCCTTGTTCGACACTATGCAATCATGATTAGATAATGAGAATATCGATAAGCTTATCGGACTTGTAGTTACCAAGTTACTTCCAAAACTCTGATTTAGTCGTGCGGAATAATATTTTACCTTCATACATACTTTCATGTCGACATCTGCGAGGCTAGATTTAGAGTTCACTTGACGCTGACTGCACTGGTATCTTCGCACGAATACAGGCAGCACTTGAGCACGATCCCGCAGCAACAGGAATGCGTAGTTTGCAATTCCACTTAGTATCCCCGCCGTTCTGAACTTGGAAGTATATACTGTGGGCCAAGGTCGTCAGGTTTAACGTTTAAACCAGGGCAGGGGAAGTATAGTTAGAAGCGACTACAGTGAAACCCCTGTTATAACGATCACCGTTATAACGATATTTCTATTATAGCGATATATTTCCACGGACGGAGCGTTTTCTTATATAATTCCTAATATCAACGATATCGTTACCAAATTGCCGTATATCGTTATATTAGTTCAGCTCGGTATGCCTCGAATATCAATTATAATTAAGTAGCGATAAGCTCTACGATACTAGCGAAGCTCCTAAACGCCTATACCGTCTTATAAAGCTTATATTAATTAGTGCTATACTTAATTCAACTATAAGATTAGCTAGTTAACTATATCAGAGTCTCTTAGAGCTAATTTCTCCTACCTTAACGACACGTCTATAGCTTTAGCAATTAATAGTATATAGTCACGACTATAAGTAGGCTATTAGGAAGACTTAGAGCAGATTCTTATATAATAGCAGCTTCGGATTGAGGCTCGCGGAGGGTTTATAATAGGTGAAATCATATAGTAGAAGGCGCAGACTCTCTAGCACTAATTACCTTAATATCAGGGTAAGCCTTACCCTAAATTCAGTAAACGCTAGCTTAAAAGCTATAAGAAGAGATATAACGTACGAGTATAATAGCGCTTTAGAGAAGACGCCTCTATACTAGAATCGACTGAAGACGAGATGAAGGCTCTACGAATACTAGCCGGCGAATATAATAAAGAGGATATATATAATATGGACGAAACCGGCTTATTGTGACGACAGCTCACCTGAATGTCACATGAGAAGAAGGATAGATAACAGGGCCCAAGTTCACAGGTATCCCGGCAGAACTAGTATCCGACCCGGTACAGTATCGGACCAGTACCGGCGCATGTATATAAGGTGCTTTGCACTCCATCTCTCTTCTTCTTCCTTCCTTATCTTTTTGTTTCCTTCGTAGTAGACCATATAAGATCGCTCTTGGCCTCCCTACTCGTTTATTCTTGCTTGTATACCGCCTTGAGTCTTGTGTCGTTACACTTATTCTGGAGAATAACCCCTTCTCACGGTCTATTAATATAACCCCGCGCTAGCCTGAAGAAGGATAAGTCTCGAATATCTCTTATTATTTATATAAACGCCACAGGAAGTAATAAGCTTCTAATATAGTATATTAGAAAGTATAAAACGCCGCGCGCTTTACAGAATATTAGCGTTTCGACTATAGGAGGCGAGTAGCAGTAGAATAAGAAGGCTTAGATAAATACAGTTATTATAGTTAACTAGCTGAAAGCTTTCTATCGCTATATTAGTAATAGAACTATCTTACTAGCTATAGATAACTTCTTAGCTTATTATACTAGCTTAGAACTATATCCGCTACCTACGAATATTCGGATTTACTAGCTACCTCAAAACTCGACGAGTCGTTTCAAACCTCTTAATTAAGGTATTATTCAGAATCTCAAGGCCTATTACTATCGTTATTAGCTATAATATATAATCGACTGCCTTAAAAGAGGAGATAAGCTAGTATAATCTATAAACGTCCACTTAGCTCTACGATAGGTATTCCGGAGTTAGTTTATAAATATCAGTAATACGACAATTTATAACTACTTCCGGAAATCAACTCTAGTCGCAGCTCCAATAGCTCTTCCGATATCACCTTAGCTAGCTGATCTTATATAGCTTTATTAATAAGCTTCAATAGTAGTAGATATTAGGGACGCTATAAGTTTAAGTAACTTCTTGAACCCCCCGGAAGAAGCTATAATAGACGCAATTAATATAGAGAATAAGCAGACTAACGACGCTTTATTACAAGAGATGATAGAAGATCACTTATAAAGCGAAACTCCAGAGGATAAAGATAAGGCTAGAGACTCAGTTCTAGAGCTAGAATACTCTATTCAAGACGTAAGGTAAGCTTTAAAGGTATTACTTTACTTTACAGAGAAGTAAAGAACTATAAATACAAGTTATATACGAGTAATTAAGCGCTACGAGCAGGAGTTGCAGTCTATAGAGAGAGACTCGCTCTCCTAGGGTTCCCTTGATAGGTAGCTTATATAATATAAACTCGTTCCTTTATAACGATATATCCGTTATAACGATATTTTTAACTGTCCCGAATCAATCGTTATAACAGGGGTTTCACTGTATAGATATAAGCCCTGTCAGGTTTAGAGCCAAGGAGAACGCGCGTCATCCCATCCATACAGGTATACTTTTATACTTGAAAATGAGTCTAGTCCACTTCCCAGAATAAGAATTAACCATAAACGTAGTAGAATTGTATAACGGAATAATTCACTTCTTCTTTCTCCTGTATCAGAAAGAGCTAAACATGACTGAGCTGTCCTGCGGGGGTTTTCAATAGTCCTTTGGGGCGGAAATAACCTTTCTGACCTCCCTACAACTTGCAGTGGGACGATCGTGACAAGCTGTGATAGCGGGAGCAGGGTTACCCGCCATGACTCGCATAGAAACTCAATGTCTGTGCGATGGCGCAATCCGGGCCCCATCATTAACCAAGTACCGGCCTTGATTTCTACCATTGTATCTTTTAGACCACCGAGACAGCTAGTTGATATCTCTGATCTGTATCCATAAGCGTTCGGGGGTGCTAGCCCCCCTGGCCCTTGCGCATACATATTTTTGCATATGAAAGCATGTAGAGGACGGCCACAGAATTGTGCCCTCTGTCTACTTTCTTCGAAGCTTAATGTGATTACTCGCATCGCCAGACAATCTTTTGTTTCGTATAATGAATGGGTGATGGGCCACAATATCTGGAGAACTATTGAGAACCGTTCGAAAACCTGCGCTAACAGACCCATCATTATAGACTTCAACTTTCTTGAAGCACGAGTAAGACGTACTTCTGGCAGGAAAAAGACTGTCAAGTATCAAGAAGGGAATACTACTCGATTTCTCCGTGGGTCTGAACTTGACAGGTCTCACGTCAAGGGTCAATTCCAACCAATTATGCTCTACAAACTCACCGTGGACAGGTTCAGACCCTTGGAGAAACCGAGTAAGGAAGTAAGGGTGAATTTCACCGAAAATGCATTACGTACCACCCTCCATCCTCGCCCCAAGGTGATGTTCCCAGTAAAGCTTATTTTCACCACCAGAGATCAGCAAACCTTTACATCTCCGAGTGTTTACTTCGTAATTTATCTACGGAGTGCTTGGCTGCAAGGCCGTGCTCCCGGTGCTCCCGGTTTTCGCCAAAAAGCCCCATAGTGAACACAGAGGAAAGTACTTTCAGCCCCTAGCAGTCACCCCTTGCCATTCGGAGTGTTTCCACTGCCACGAGATAGAAGGTGTCTTTAGTAGTATCGGAGTAAACAAGCTATACCATATAGGACGTAAAAACCATTCTGGAATTCACCTACAGACGATGTGCTTCCGTAGTTATACTGTGCATAGATACCTTCCCGGTAAGCTACTAGGTCTCCCTAGCTAGCTTCTGGGTAGGCATCATCTTTCTATTATCAAGGGATCTTTATCAACTCCTACTTTGAAAAGTCTGAGGCAAGCATACAAATCCATCAAGTTCAAGTCCGAGGTTTAACATCAACTGAACAAAACAATATGCCGCTCCTATTTGCTCGCGATATATCGCTCATCAGCGGTTTCCTCAAGTCAAACAGTCCCGAGCTCGAATTTGCTTTTCGCCTTGCTCTCTTTGCACCGTTTCTCGGCAAAACCTTTCGCCTCGTTCGCCCTAAGCAGACACGAATTCGCAAGTTTCCCTACCTACCTCTGGTGATACACATCCTATGTGCTCCAGCTCAGTTCTTGCGCTACTACGGCTCATATATCCAAACCCGAAACCTGCCAGTTCCAGACCGACTTGATTTGCTGTTCTCTGGGTTATTCAGTTTGACTTCGTTCATACTGATTTGTATGAGAGCACAACGTCACTCTAACATCACGAGAACGGTCTTCCAAACGACCATCACTCAACACGGGGTTCCTTTCATCTTGGGGTATTATTGGGGAGATGCACGCTTATTCGGTTTAAGTGTCCGCTTTATGAGTCTCTTCTCATGGTTCCGGGTAGTCCATCGTGTGTTGCCAAGACTTCTACCTGTGCGGTTCAAGGGCCCGGGCAAATACGTCGTCACATATGACGCTGCGATTGTGGTGGGAACTTTCATATCATTGTGGGAAGTCGGATACCCAGCAGGGGCTGGGATTTTTGCTGCTTCTGTAGCTTGTCTCATGTGGTTGGAGCGTCTGCTGGCGCTTAGGGTAGCGAAGTGAGTACAAATCATCCATATCCTTATTAGTAGAACAACGTGCATGAACAAGTATTAACATATGTCAGTTACCCACAAACAAACTTCGTACGGAGGATTCTTATCGCAACTGGGATCGTTGATTATGAGGCCTTGACAGGAAAAGGACCGGATGCAGTAACGCCGGATATGTGGAAGGAGACAGACTCTTCGAAAGCAAAACTCCAGTAATTCTAAGGACACACAATTTGAATTCTGTCTTCAACTTCATGTTTCAAGGTAAACCACAAAACTTATAGCTAGTAGAAGTATCATATTTGCGAATATATTCAACTCGTGTTACACTGGGTAGATTCATTATGTGCCGAGTGAGGAACCCGCTCGCGCGTGCAAGTCGTAACGAACAAGTCTGATAATACCTTATCCTCAATCCTCAATCGATGGGTGAGATATAGATCTGACTATGCTTCACGAGTAACGGCTCTACTTCAGTGAGATGGTCGCTATTGACATTAAGTGATATGAGTCGGGTAGGACTTTTTTCCAGTAAAAGCCGTGGCAAGTATTGCCCTTCACAACATCACGGCTCTACAAATCTTAAGGATGATTTACAAAAAAAGTACTTCGACTTGGAAGAGATTTTTAATTCGAAAGCTAATTTAAATATCTATTGATCAAACCAAGGCAGGATTTGCAGAGAAAAACATCCCATCAACAAGCTCGCATAACTTCCTGTCCACGTTGGTTCAGTCCTCGGCAACTGGTACCTTTCCGCTGTAAATTTGAAGAGGCCGCCACATTCGTGGCTTCGGGTCACCTGTGAAGTTTGTAAGACTCAAAGAACTCACGGCAGAATATGATTCATGTTTTGAAGGAATGTAGCTACTACTTACTCATTGCTTCTCGCCAGTGTGCGATCATACCAGGATTACGGCCAAGTAGTGACATTGGTAGAATGAAGTTTGCTGGAAGGCCACTAATTTGAATTGATTAGCCGATTCATTTTTATACCGTCCAGCCTCGCGAAATCCAAGTTCGTGTTGGAAAGTCTTACATAGCATTGTACACATGCGAGAGGAATAGATCTATATTCGCACAGAGGTCTCTAGATACGAAATATTCGTCTTGGGACGCGATACGGTCAATTTCAAGAGCGATCTGTAGACCTTTATCATCTTTTGCTACTTTAGAAAAGTTGCTAGCTTCGCTAATGAGGTCGTGAATGAATCGTGCGCGTGGATCCTTGACCTGTCTTTGTCTTAGCATGTGACACTTTGCCCTTGAACGACTAGTCCAAGGCCATACCTTATATGTCCGATGTCCGTAGCCAAAGAGCCTTTTCTTCCCACTTTTCACATCCTCAATCAGCTGAGGCACATTCGAAAGATCACCGACAGCCTCCATTTGCTTGTGGGAAACTTCCATTGCGCCGCCGTGCAAGATACCCGTCCCGGACAAAGTAGCAACAGCCGAGCACGAGTAAGGATCACTCAGAGTTGAAGCGGCATGCAGGAATGCTGCTGTAGAGTTGGTAAGTTCATGATCGGCTGTCAATATCCACTAAATCGATATTAGCCCTGATCCAGTGGACTTATTGTGGAACCCAGCCAGAATTTGTATACTTACATGACGGCTCAGGATGTTAACTATACGACTGTCAGGCTTTCCTGTGTTTTCATCGAGAAATCTCATCATATGTAGCACGTTCTCGACATATGAGTATTCTTGCCGGGGAGGCTCAAACTGCCGACCTTGAAGATGGCAGTAGACCGCTGCTGCTAAAATCGCATATATTTGTAAAAACTGTGGGACCTCGGCATCCACTAATGTCATATTGCCTTTGTAAATATTCTTTCCGCAGGCCGCTGGAATTTTCTGTGGTTGGGAGGCTACAAAAGCCGTCAAGGCAGATGCAATGGCCGTGGTTGGATGTGACTCAAGTCTTCCAACATTTTGATTAGCAACAGTTCCAGACAGCGTATTTCAATAACTCGTGATCTACTCACGGGAAAGTTTTGATCAAGTCAAAGACACTCTGTGGCGGGAGAGGAGTTTCTACGAGTGACTCTTGGAAGGCTGTGGCCTCGTCTGCAGCTGGAAGGTGACCATAAATGAGAAGAAAGGCAACATGTTCGAAGGGCCTCCCAGATAGATCTAGAGCACTTAAATTAGTGTTGAGATCGGTCTACAACTACTGGCGGAGTAGCTCTGCCAGCACTTTTTACAAAACATCCAAACACCCAGTCCACAAACTCCATTGTGACTGACAATGGAGTCGAAAGGTAATGCCGAATAAAGTGAAAGAAATACGACTTACAGAGATCTGGGACTGATATTCCGCGATACGATATTTGGCCTGCATTTCCGTCTACAAAACATATTTGGGATTTCATGCAAGCGGTGTTCTGGAATCCAGGGTCAAAGAGCTTAAGACCGTTCTCAAACTGGTCCCCAGGGTGTCTCCCCTCTGGCGAACATTTTATCTGCTTGAAGGATACAGCCTCGATGGAGTTGTTCACAATGGGAAAGTCGTATGTATTACCAGTTCGATTGTCTGTGATCGAAAGACTGTCGGTCGTGTTAAGATTCATGGTGAATGTTGATAAAGCCGTGGATAAGAAGTATTGTGATTGAGTGAAACAGCTCCAAAGCAATTCCAATATACCTGCTGCTTGAGTTGTCAAAATTTTTGGGGGGTTAACTTCTCGATGATGATCTCCGTTGAGAATGCCGTAGTCTGGCTGACGCAATTAAAAACTCTAGTATCCATGCTATTAAACTTTCAGAAAAACAAGAGTGCGAATAAGGTTACCTTTGACTCAACCCTTTGGACGTGGGTCCATCAGATTCGTATGTCACTTGAGGATACTCGATTTCTCCGGAAGTCTGAGCCTATCTACAGTAGGTTTGCGCACAGTGGAAAGGTTTAGATTTCTGGAGAAATCGAGAATTCATCATCGGAGTCGGAAGCACTAGAATTCTGTACGAGAGGTCGCAGGGATTCAAACTCTATTTAGACGTGAATCCCCAAATCCCCAAACCCCAGTTCTCGGGCGCATCGCTCGTACGATAGTACTGGGTACCCTAGGAAAAGTAGGACCCAAGGAGAGCAGGGGCGCCAGCAGCTAATTAGAGGGCGTCAGCCAAGCTACTCTCTAAAGAGCCTGAGGTTATTTAGGTGCTTCTCAGTATACATTGAAATGACTAATGGACATCTTTGAAAATATTCTTCTGTTAATAGATTAATTCAAATGAAAGCAAGGAAACCTTTCTACTTACGGAGGTATAGCGGTTGAGTGTCTTTAAAGAGCTAGCAGGGGGTCAGGTGGACTTACTACATATGGCAGTTCCCAGGTCTAGAGCTATGCAGAAATTACCCAAGTAGTAAAGGGGAAGTCAGTGCGTTATAGAGACATTACGATTTGTAGTAAAGTCTTCTATGCCCCTGCTAGCTCTATGACAACACTTGACCGCTGTATCATCGTTCTTCTTACTAAGATGACGTTCTGTTTCAAACTCTGTCGACAAAATCACCAGATGAGAGTATACATCATGGGAGTTATGCTTTTATACCTTAACATCTCTGTACTTCAAGTGCTCTGTAAGGGCAAACTTCACTTCTGTGACTTGAATTAGTTAAGAAACTCATTTCCTGAAGCTGGCTCTTGCTGATCATGCTGTTGCGTAATTATGGAGTTGAAGCTTTCGCTGCCACTCCCTGTATTTATTTTCCAGATTACATAAGCTTATATTCCTACCTCAAGTGCGAGTCATGAATTACTATCCTGCCAAAGTATATTTGTGCTGAAGAACGGATTTCCGAGGTAAAGAGCTGCCACTATGATAGCATCATAACTCGTGGACAAGTACCGCACGTAAGTTAAATTCTCCTCTCAATATCAAATTTTCTAAGCTAACCGCGATTAGACCTCCTTACATTGGATATCGTTTGTTCTTCAAATATGGCACCTTCATCAACAACTGAGAGCGGTCCTGTTCCTGTTAATGGAACCCCCGAACCCTTCTCTGGATCTCAAGAATGGTCACTTCCCAATTCTACGCCGTCAGCCGTTCCTCAGCCTGCTACGGAGTCTCGTGGTAACACCTTCATCGACCCAGAGCTCCTCCTGGGACATAAGGAGCCACTCCCGTATCGCGGTTCACTTGACGAATTCGAAAGTTTCGATGTGACTCCTATTTCAGGTCGTGAATTCCCACAGGCAAGCTTAGCCCAGTGGCTCCGTGCACCAAACTCCGATGAGTTGATTCGAGATCTTGCCGTGACCAGTAAGTCAGCATTTGCCAGACCAGAAAAAAAATTTGTGACTATGGAGGTTGACCCTGAGCACAGTTTCTCAGCGCGGCGTAGTGTTCTTTCGAGCGCAGAACGAGATGACAGTTGAACTTCAGAAGGAGCTTGCTAAACGTCTAGGCGAGCTTTCAGGAAAGCCGTCCACATCGGGTCTTCATATTTTCCCGTTTGTTTACGGAGCTGAAGACCGTGACAAAGAGGTCACGATCATCACGCACGAGGACAAGCCCATAGAGAAGGGCAAGGTTCATGCTCGGCTCCAGGACCCTAAGACGACTCCTCCTCATAAGATGTGGCATTCCGACTCGACCTTTGAACACGTTCCAGCTGATTACGCAGTTTTAAGATTCGAGAAGCTACCTAGCACAGGTGGAGATACCGTTTGGGCGAGTGGGTATGAAGTTTATGACCGTCTCAGCGAGCCTTTGAAAGCTTTTTTTGGTGGCTTGACATTCACTGGCGGACAGCCGGCGTACCACAAAAAGGCCGCCACTAACGGTACGCCTTATTACACGGAGTAAGTCCATGATTGTCCTTGGATATTTATTTAAAGCTGCTTTTCTCACTATTTACTCCTTGATAGCCAGCGTGGTGCCCCAGAGAACGTTGGGAAACACATCCGTGCCATCCATCCCGTGGTTCGAACGAATCCTGTAACAGGCTGGAATAGTATCTATGCTCTAGGTCATCACGTAGAGTACATCAACCATGTATCTCCTGCCGAGTCCACGAAGCTGCTTGAATGGCTACACGATATTGTTGTCCTGAACCACGACATCCACATAAGACACCGCTGGGTCAACAACAATGATATGGCATTATGGGACAATCGGTAAGTAGTGTTGGCATTCAATACCATCGTCAACTTCCTGGCTAATTCTGAACCAAAGCTGCATGGTACACACAGCGACACCCGATTATCTGGGTAAAGGGTTAGGCGATCGCAAGGGCTGTCGAGTCATGAGTATTGGCGAGAGACCTTACCACGATCCAAGTGCAAGTGGACGCGCTGAGTCGCTTGTCCTTTAGATTGATATGAAATGTTAAAACACATTTTATATTAGACTTACTCAATAGATATACTTATACTTATATACATATTATGATTTTTGATTTCTTGTTCAAAAGGATTGTTAAATGATCAAGACTCCTCAAGCCCCACGTTATCTTTACTCTATCATGATTTGGAGTCTTTCTTGACTTAGATCGCCATAAGGCCAGAGTCTCTAACATGCTATATTAACTTCACTTTACTTGATGGGGGTTTTTCTTTGAAGCTGAATGTTAGAAGATCAAAAATGCTCTCGCTAGATTCTAACCACCGCTTAGACCTACTATGAACGATTTTATTATGATTCAAAAATGTCTTGCGAGGGTAGTCCCTGATATGAGCATATCTTAATCAAACTCAAGGCAGCTATTACCCGGCTGTAAGAACGAATGATGTTTCTCTCAGCAGTCATAGTGTGGTATGATGGTGCGTGTTGAAACTAGACTTTATCACTCTTTCTACTGTACAAGGAGATCAATGAGATCTGAAGCACTACGTGATTCCTCTTCCAGAACCATTTTCTCGATCAGATCCACAGTACCAGTCTTGAAATTTCCAATGTTCATGTTCTTTCTGAATTTCTTCATCACCCCATCGCTTGTTGTTGGATTTTTTGGCACGCCTGGACAGTCTCGTGAGATGATCTCTTCTAACACCTCGCCCGATGTCAAGTAAATCGTTACACTGGCTACAGGCGGACTCGGATCACTTCTCTGGTTTGAGAGGTACTCGTTTGTGAATCCCTCGTCTTGAATGACACGCATCTTCTTTGCAACATCTCGCAAGGCCACGCTACTTGCCCAAGGACTCTCGTCGCGGTAGTCGTCGGTAGAAGGTGGTTCACCCTTGAGTAATGTCACCCCAAGCACGTATTGGATGGAATGATCACGATCAGCGTAGTTGTTCAAGTCTCCCGGCTTATCGAGAATCAAAACAATTGGTCTGCAAGCTTTAAGCACGATGCTCGCGACATCCTTATCGGGATCCAGGTTTCGTTGTCGCAAGCGATTCGACTGTTGTTGCATGGCTTCAATTGCGTACAAAGAGTGTCCCTCGCACGGCACCAATTTGAACGCCACTCTCTCCATGACATACGTCTGGAAAGGAGAACCAGGCATCTTTGAAGAAGTCGCAGGATGCGCCGGATCTGGGCGGGGAAATTTGAACTCGCCATCATGCCACGTATTCTCGTAGAAACCCCAACGTGGCATTGTTAAAACAGTTCGCGCGCCGGGCTGACCATTCTTCACGAGTAGTGCAATCTGAACGGCTCGCATGCAAGCATCTCCAGCGGCCCATGCCTTGCGGGGAATAGTATTGGATCCCGCACGAAAGATCCGTAAAGGGCCGCCGTCCATGAAAACATGAGATAAGGCCGCACACGTCTCATCCTCGCTAAGGCCCATGAGCCAGGAAACAACAGCTGTCGATGCCAGTTTCACGAGTAGTGTATGATCCATACCAAGCTTATTGAAGGAGTTGAGAACATTAAAGGCGCCTTGAATTTCGGTTGCCTTTATGAGCGCTTCCAGGACTGTGCGGATAGTCAAAGGTGGTGCGTGTGCAGGTCTTGGGATTTGTGCATTAGATAGCCAGTCACTGACTGAGAGAATAGAACCGAGATTGTCTAGATGTTGGTTTAAACGTCAATATATGCCCTTAGAATGTGTTGAAGATTATAAAAGACTTACCAGAAGGATGTCCCCAATCGACTCCTCCAATACAATCGTTGAAATCAAGCCATCGTATCATGGTGCCCATATCCCAAGCTCCTTTGACGGGGTCCAGCACAAAAGAAGTTCCTGGGAGTCTAAAGCCATTTGGGCACTGGACACCAGGAACAAACGGACCAAGGAGTGCTTTGCATTCCGCGCTGGTTTTGACTGCTAGAATAGCAACACCAATAGTGTCGAGAAGGATTTCTCGAGATCGTTTCCACGCAGTTGCATTCTCAATTTCGTAATGAAAGACATAGTCTTTGATTTCAATAATGAGTTGATCCCAGTCTGGCAGATTGTTGCTTCGGGTTTTTCCTATGGTAGTCATAATTGCAGTTGGGATTGAGACGGCATGCTCTGGAACAAATTTTATGGGTAGTATCTATATTGTATTTGTCTAGCTTTATCGATATCAGTCCGAGAAGTCTACTTGAAAGCTTGAAATACACGACTAATGCTCTCCGAGCTTGAGCAGGTGATTCCAGCAAGCCTACTTTCTCCTCCGCCATAGGCGTCTTCCCTCGCCAAACACTTCATTGCAGGGGATACAATCCATGCACGGTTAAATCCCGCTGAGAACGCCTTTGCAAAGAATGGAAAAATGTCTATACGACAAACCTACAGGACATCCCTACCATTTTACACTGTTTACTTAAGAACAAAATTTCATTTACCAATTCATAATATCAAGATATATAATTCCCATAAAATCCTCTTCCTAAGAAGCATGTATTCCTCGAAATGAAGTTACTATTCAACCGTTTGTTAGTTGCGAAACATTAAGCTTTATGGTTAATTCTTTTACAATTCTTTGACCTACAGGTATAATGCAGAGTATCTATCAAGCGTGAATATTTTATCATATTTCGCTAGAATTTACACCCTGGCTGCCGTTTCCAGCTAAATGCATCATGCATTCCTACGTAATCAATACTACCCGGTCCCAATTCCCACACCCCTACCCCGGTCTGAATCATAAACTCTGTGCTGTACGGAGTAAGATTTTATAGTTTTAATGTTTAGACCCGGCGGACGGTTCTTAGAACCTACCTACAGGGTTAACAGTAGCCAGATTACCGATAGTTTTGCCCAGTCAACCTTAACTCTTCTCTTCAACAGGGTTTACAAGACTCGTGTCGACCGCTGTAAACGATAAGCCTAAACTTACCCCCGCGCACCCCCGTAAAGCCAGGAATAGAAGCGCCGGCTTATGACCTGACAACTCGGCGGCACGAGTCACGGACTGCAGTTGTTCAATAGCGCTATCTTTTGAGACAGCAGTGATATCCACGAATCAATAGGGCATCGATATTCTAACAATACTCGGGTTCTCCAGAAGTCCGAATCATTCCACTGTGGAGCTAGGGTAAATATACGAAAAACTCCCTGCAAACCCAAGTCTAGAGAAACCGGGTAAGTGATCCCGGGAACAAATTTTAATTATATTGGCAACTTCTGGTGCTAGAAATCACACATCAGTGGATCTGATAGAGCTGGGTTCCCAGTATTTCAGAAATGGAACTAAACCACAGAAATGCAGCTGGCATTCTCAGCGGTGAAAACGATACTCCATAATCCACTGCTGGGCCTTCCTGGCAGCACGAGAAGGCATGCCCGGCGGAAAAGAAGCATATTAGGTTTCACCATCACGAGTTTCCAACTTCGGATTGCCGAAACTTGAGAATTTGACGTGGAAGTGTGTGCTGAACCTGTATTCATTAACATTTCCCGAGATTTGGAAATCAATGTCAACACCCAACATGGCCGACACCAAGCCTGAACTAACTCAAACCAACGCCATCAGTGAAGATGACTACAGCATCTTCACCCCGGGACAAAAACTCGCCATAGTACTGGTGGTTAGTGTCGCAGCATTCATATCCCCTGCGTCAGCGTACATCTACCTCCCAGCAATGGGCCAAATCGGAAAAGAGCTCGGAGTCTCCTCGACAGCAATGAATTGGTCCATCACGACCTACATTGTAAGTAAACCTCCGAGATTCAGCTCAGCAAGAAAGCTCCTACACAGCTGACTTTCATTAGATATGCCAAGGAATTGCACCTTCGTTGATGAGCAGCGTTACAGAAACTCTAGGCCGTCGACCAGTCTACCTGCTTTGCCTGGTGATCTATATAGGCGCCAACGTTGGCTTGGCCTTACAAAGTAATTTTGTAGCCTTGTTGATCTTGCGAGCTGTCCAGAGCTCTGGTAGTAGCTCCATGGTCCTTTTAGGCACCGCCGTGATTGTTGATGTCTCGACGACGGCAGAACGTGGAAAGTACTACTCAATTGGTACTTCTGCCACTGTGCTTGGACCAGCCTTCGCACCAGCTCTGGGGGGTATACTTGCTGAGTATCTTGGATGGCCGTCAATATTCGTCTTCATGGCAACTTTCGCAGGTCTGGTGCTAGGAAGCATGTTACTCTTCTATCCTGAGACTTCGCGGCATATTGTTGGAAATGGAAGTCGACCTCCTCAAATATGGAACCTAACACTAAGACAATGGTGCAGACAACGGTCGAAGATATTCAAGAACGAGTCAACCCTACAGGCAGATGATCGGACGTCCTTGAAACCTGCAAAGAAACATGGGTTTTCCAACCCACTCAAATCACTTGTCTTACTCTTCGACAAGCAGACCGGGCTGCCTCTGTTCTACACTGGCCTTGCCTACGCAGCTTTCAACTTTGTTATATCCAGCTTGCAAGATTTAGTTTCTGATATCTATCAACTCAACACTCTTCAGGTTGGTTTATGCTACATGCCGCTTGGACTAGGCGGTGCCATGTCCGCCGTAATGCTCAGTCGCCTGGTCGATTGGAATTACCGTCGCTTGGCGCGTGAGCATTCGTATCCTATCTCGCGCACTCGACAGCAACCAATTGGTTCATTCCCCATCGAAAAAGCCAGATTGCAGATAACTTTACCTATGGCCTGGCTTGCTGGGATGGCTGTCGCTGGTCTAGGCTGGTCTTTGCAGACCAAATTGCATCTTGCCGTGCCTCTCGTTCTGCTAGGGTTCATTGGCTTTTGTAATACCGGCACCATCAATGTGATGAGTACCCTAATCATGGATTTGTACCCAAAGGAAAAGGCGACTTCATCTACTGCTTCAGCCTCGATAAACCTGATCAAATGCGGTATGGGCGCTGCAGCATCTGCATTTGTCTTACCTTTAACAAATGCAATAGGAATTGGATGGGGATTCACTTTGATGGCGTCTGTATGGGCTTTATCGAGTGGTTTACTGTTCATTTCCATCAGACTTGGGCCACATGGAAGAATGAAAGGGAGAACTCATTAGTTCGTCTTTTTCTTCCCCAGATTGGATGATTTTTTCAGACAGAAACAGTATAGATGAGTAGGCTTGAAAGACAATGCCACCGTAGCTGCATATCAGAGACGATAGAGAGAAATAATAGAAGATGATTGATTGCCTCAGGTGGAAGTAGAGTCTCGGGAAGTCCTGCGTATTACGACTATCGCAGGTAATGATATTGCTGCGCAGTCGACGGTAGCGTCTTACATATTCGCCATTTCGCCGACAACTTCTTCCTAGTAGAGTCTAGCTGGGTGAGGATCGTTTGTATGTCTTCATCCTCCACACGAAGGAAATCCAACACGTCAATGTCAATGAAGGTTTCCATTTCGTACGTGTCTGGCAAGGCAAATATTACACACTGCGAGGGGCGTGCAATTAAGACGATCGAGTGCTGACCCAAAGCCCCACGAGTATGTATCACGAGCGCCTTACCGCTTCAGAAAGAATCCTTTCGAACCGCCTGTTGCAATGTTCAACACATACCGCAGTGAAAAACGGATACGTCGTATGCAAGAGTATCTGACCGAAGTCAATATATTTGACGGAACCAGGTCCACTATCTGCTCCTGCTTCTCGTCACTATCGCAGCCGAACGATAGTCTAGATTTGGCCCTTCCCCCTTCGAGGCTTATTCGATACTTATACATGCTGATGAGGCTGAGGGAGATCATGCATCCAGTGGGGAAGGGGAGAATTTTGTGAGTATGTTATTCAATCAAGCCAAAAGATATATCATGGAAGGTCTCTGTGTCATCGTGTGCTTAGTTGTTCTACACTTACAGGCCAGATACTAGCCGGTTCCCCTCCAGTTTCGCTCGGGACTCGCTTACTATCGGGGTTACCAAATGCTGCACTCATGTAAACGCCGCACTCTTAGTATTATATTAGTAAAGTATTTTAGATACTTCACCCGCTAAAATTCTTTCAATTTCAATATTAAATAACTATTCTAATTTATTAAGGATATATAATCTTTTCTAGTACAAAATTGATCTCTATTATCTTCACTCTCAGAGCTTTCTACTATAAGTGCTACTAGTAGCGACGATTCTAAATATCGATCATGCTCTAGCTCCTTAGGGTTAGGGTTAGGGTGCCGATATTAAGAAATCTGAATTCAGCGTTACTCGTATGAAGTTTCTTAGATTTATTATTAGAGTTAATAGAATCGAAGTCGACCCCGAGAAGATCGAAGTTATTAAGAACTAGGAATATACTAATAATATCTATAGTGTGACGCTTGCTCTAGAAAGGTCTCAAAACTACCTGAGTAATAAGACCTCACATTACTATGAATATGAAGTAGTAAGAATCACTTGAGAATCTACAACTAAGGAGTGAAGAAGTAGAGAGAGAATAGAAGTATATATATGAAAAGGGGGCCCCTAAACTCTACTCGTGTAATCTCGCTTAGCAGTAAGTGTTTCTACTAATAGGAAGAGAGTAAGTGTTTCTACTAATAGGGAGAGAGTAAGTGTTTCTACCAATAGGGAGAGACCTCCAAACCTGACCAGTCGTCACACTACCCCCCCCTCCGAAAAAAGCTCGCCCTCGAGCGTTAGTCCATCTCCTTATTACTATTAAGGTAGTCGTAATTATTAATTCTATCGTAGAAAGCTTTTAGCTAATTAAGTAGTCTAGCAGGAGGTCTAGCTTACGTTAGGTTATTAAGGTGGAATTATTATAGCTTAGCGGGAGCGTATTTAACGTCTATAGCGTTGTACTATATGAGATCGACGTCTTGATTTAACTAGGAAACTCGGTATAAGAGGCTATTGCGCTGCTTACGGCACGTAAGTATATTTTCGATCTCCTATTTATTATTACTAGTGATATTAATAAGTAGTAGCAGTAGTAAGGTTTATCCTAGCAAGGGGTCATTTAGATACTTCCGTAGCTTAGTAGCAGGGAATACGTTATATACTTTCATACTAGTAGGGAGCTCTAGATAATAAGAGCTTCCGACCTTTTTAATTATACGGAAGAGTCTATTAGTTAGGAAGTCGAGTTTTTTACTAGGTCGAGTACTTATAAAGTAGCGCATATCTAGCTAGATAAGGTCGTCTATAGTAAAGTCGACTTTATAGCGTGAGCGATTATAGGATTAGGATATCTTAGCTTATATACGTTAGAGGCTAGATTAAGCGGTAGTCTAAGTGTCGCGTAAGCGATTAGCGTAATCTAGAGCTTACTAAGTATTTAACTTATTAGTAGGTATAGTAGAGTCAGGTAAGTCTTTCTAATTCTAATTAACGCGGGGTATATATCTATAAACGACTTTAAAGGGTAAGAGACCTCTAAGGGATTCGTAAGAGAGAGTCATCTGGGCGTAGTCTATAATAAGTAAGAATTCCGACTAGTCGTCTTAATAGTAAGAGATAAAAGGTCGTAATCTATATTAGAGATATTAGTTATAGATCTCTATTTAGCTATCTGTTTATAGGTAGTCTACTACAGAAAGCTATCTTTTAGTACCGAGAATTATAATAACTGCAGTCCAAAAACAGGAAACGAATTAAGGCCCTCTATTAGAGGTAATTATCAATAGAGCTCCGAAATAGCAGTATACGTAATATAAGTAAAGCTTTACAAGGTCGCGCGTATCGGAGGTCTTTCGGTATAGAATACTAATTACTTATTTACTGAAACGGTCGATAAATACGAGAACGTTATCATAGCTATATTTATCGCAGTTAAAGCTATAGTAGTCGATTATAATATACTCCTATGGACGTGATAGTATAGGCAGAGGTTAGAGGAGGCCCGGTTTCTTATCACGCGGCACTTGAATTCGTTAGTAAGTATAATAGTTATAGTAGTACTAGTTAATAGTTAAAGCGATTCCGTACTACTAGTATTATAATACTAGTAGTTATAAGGTCTTCTTTATACTTAGATAGGCAGTCTCTAATCGGTCATATACTTCGCGTATAAGTAGCGTACGAAAGTATAAGACGTCAGGTACGATTAGTCTTCCTTTATAGAGTAGAAGATCTTTTTCTATAGTTAGTTTTCTAGGAGTAGCGGAGAGAGCTTATTTCCGTAAAGCTTAGAGTAATAGCGTAGTGCGATTAGCATCAAGTACTTACTATACTATAGAAAAGACTAGCGATAAGTCAGCGACTTCTAAGGCGTTAATAAGCTTAAAGTTATCTATAGAGTCGGAGCTATTCCGGAGGTTACTTATAAGTAGTACTAGATCGATTTAGTCTTCGCGTAGTAGCTATTATAAACGCTAAGTTCTTTTAGCGTTATTCTAGTTATCTAATTTATCTGTTCTGCGAGAGAGAGCGTTAGTGAGTAGATTATACTTCCTAGGTCGATAGGTAATCATAAAGTTATAATCTACGAGTAGCTCGGCCTATCAGGCTTATCGTGCGTTCAGCTATTTAGAGGTTATAAAGTACTTAAGAGCTTTATGATTAGTAATAACGCGGATCTAATATAGTACGCCTACGAGCTCAGATCTCTAGTTACTAAAAGATCATATAATTACGAGCATTTCCTTATTGTAAATAGCGTAATTAAGCTCGGCAGGTAGCATAGTCTTAGAGAAGTAGGCTACTAGGAACTAGTCTTCGTCGTGCTATTACGATAGCATACCTACTATTACTCTATCACTAGCGTCTATTTCGATTATATAAGGTAGATATTACTAATAGTAGTAAAGGAGTAGTACCGAAGTGAGAGCGTGCTTTAGGTAATTAAAAGCATCTTTATACTCCCTAGCGAACCGAAATAACACGTTATTTTTAGTAAGTTATATAAGAGGTTTTACGATAATTCCGTAGTCCTTAATAAATCGTCGGTAAAAGTTATAAAAGCCTAAGAACGATTATACGCCCTTAACTATAGTCAGGTAATTCTAAGATTATATAATATTAACTTTCTCAGGGTCTACCTCGATCCCAGAAGTAGAGATAATAAATCTAAGGTATTTAGTGCGAGTGATATTAAATTCATACTTCTTAAGGTCGGCTTATAATCCAGCGTCTTATAATCGTTATAGTACCTTATATATATATAATTAATACTATAGTAAGTTATTAGAGTAGATCAGAATATCATCTAGATATACTATATAGAAGTCATCTAAGTAGTCGAATAAGACGTTATTCATATATCGCTAGTATATCGCAGGGCTGTTAGTTAGACCGAAAGGGAGTACTTTATACTTATATGCACCGTAATAAGTCCGGAAGGTCGTATACTCTTCAGAGGCTAGATCTATTCGAATTCGGTAGAACGCCTAGCGAATATCTAGTTTAGTAAATATCTTAGCAGTAGAGATTCTAGCTAGCGTTTTATCGATTAATAGTAGTAGATATTAATCCTTCCTCGTAAGGTTATTAAGTGCGCGAAAGTCGATATAGAATCTTAGACTTCTATTAGCTTTCTTAACGAAAAGAACAAGTATAGCGTATAGTACTTAAGAAGGTTCGATGAAACCTTTAGCTAAGTTATTAGTAATATACGCCTTAACGACTTTAAGTTCTTTAGCTAATATCTTATATAAGGAGGAGTATTTAAAGTTCTTCTTAGCTCCTTCCTTAAGCTTAATTTAGTAATCGTATAAGCGATAAGGAGGGAGAATATCGCTAGCTTCCTTAGAAAAGACGTATACTTACTAGCTATACTCGTAAGAGATCTATAGTTCTGAATCTAATTCGCTTAAGCTAATAGTAAATTACTAGGCGGTTTTA
>FJUW01000021.1:600517-613660 GCA_900074885.1 Rhynchosporium graminicola
CTTAGCAGTAGAGATTCTAGCTAGCGTTTTATCGATTAATAGTAGTAGATATTAATCCTTCCTCGTAAGGTTATTAAGTGCGCGAAAGTCGATATAGAATCTTAGACTTCTATTAGCTTTCTTAACGAAAAGAACAAGTATAGCGTATAGTACTTAAGAAGGTTCGATGAAACCTTTAGCTAAGTTATTAGTAATATACGCCTTAATAACTTCAAGTTCTTTAGCTAATATCTTATATAAGAGGGAGTATTTGAGGTTCTTCTCAGCCCCTTCCTTAAGCTTAATTCGGTAATCGTATAAGCGATAAGGAGGGAGAATATCGCTAGCTTCCTTAGAAAAGACGTATACTTACTAGCTATACTCGTGAGGGATCTATAGTTCTGAATCTAATTCGCTTAAGCTAATAGTAAATTACTAGGCGGTTTTGCGACGTTCTATAAGGTCGATAGTTAAAGATACGATAGTAGTATTACGTTACTGAACTGCGATTCGGTCGTTAAGAAGCTTATCTATCTCGTGAAAGGTAGTAGAGAAGATCTTATCGTTAGAAGACTTCTAGCGTTTATATAAGAGATAGAAAGCTAGGCCGCTAATTACGTAAATCTCTAGCGCAGGAGGCTCTAGAAGAGGTCTAAGCACACGAGGTGATCTTTATAACTTCCGAAATATCGTAATAGCTATTTTTATACTTTAAGTAGCTTCCGTTAAGTCGCGAGATAGTATTCCGAGCAACTATTAGTCTATAGTATAAATTACACGGGCGTAGTCTTATATATAAGTCTTTAACGTAGAGACTTCTAATTAGGGTTAAAGTAGAGATTCACGCGAGATATAAGCGATAACGTCGCTGAATCGTACGCACTTCAGCTGTGTATTAGTAGCTTCTCTAGAGTATAAAGACTTCTCTTTACTACTCTATTCTTATTCTTCAGGTAATAAACACTTAGGCTCGTTATATCTATAATAAGTAGTATAAACGCCGGAGAAACGGTCCTAACTAATCGGCGGTAGTAACAGAAGGTTAGTTACTTATAGAACACTCTCTAGGGGAGAGTTTTAGATGTTTTTATAGCTATAAGTCTCCTTAGAAATGCGCTTCTGAGCTAGTAATAGTCGTTTAATAATAGAGATAGAGTTAATAACAGCTCGAATATTAATAGGAGAGTTAGCTACGCTTCGCTATTCCTCGTACGCTTCCCAGAACTAATTAAGGCGTTCGTTTCGTTCGTCAGCGTCATGTTAGTAGCGCTAGTAGGTATAGTGTTTATATAAGTCCTTGATCTCGATCGGAGAGCTATAAATGTTGCTAGGAGGAGTATATAGTAGCTAAATAATCTATTGTTTAGAGGTATCTAAGAGTACTTGATATTCCGAAAGCCAGGTCCTTCCGAGTATAATACCGTGGTTTCCGAGAGTAGTTAAGAAAGGGGGTAAATACCTGAACGCGACGATCTACCGTTAAATTAAGTATCGTATAGTAACTGATAGTACTACTATTAACGCTATTAAAGCCTTTAATAGGAATTGCGTTTAGCAGAAGGTGAATTGAAAGTTTTAAGAAGAAGGAAAGGGATTTGAGAAAAGAACGATTAATAAAATAGTATCTATTAGCTTCAGAATCGAGAAGTGCGGGTAGCTTATACGAGAGTCTATTCTTAGTAAGAGTAGCACGTATAGTAAACGATTAACTACTAAGAAGCTTTATAAGGTTAAGATATCGCATATCTCGTATACTACTTAGGAAGGAGTCTTTCCTTAGGCGTAGTCTTTTACTAGCGGTTTAATATACTCCTAAGCGTCGTTATACGTTTCTTTATTATTATTATCTTCTAGCTCGCTATCAATATTATTATTAGCGTCAATTACGTTGATTCGATGCGGAGTATTAAGTCGAGCTGACGATAAGCGTAAGTATAAGGTAAGCGTAAAGTGATAAGGAGTATTCGCTAGCGATTATGCACGAGGCGTGTCATTTCGTGTAGAGTATAGTACTTATTTACTAGTCGCACTAGTATTCTCGGGCGTAGGAAGACTAATTTGCGGATAAGAAGAGGAGTTAGTACTATAGCGCTAGGAAGAGGTATTTATAGGGCGTTCCCGAGTCGCGCTAGCTTTAGCCGAAGACTCGGAATAGTAAGTCTTTTTAATGAATTGACCTTAGTCTTTAGCTTATATAGCTTTAATATATTCTTCTAGTGTCCTTGATATTCGGTACTATTAGAAGAGCTATTTCCGTAGCTATATAAGTAGCTTCTCCTATAAGTCCATTTTCAGAGTCGATTGATTATTTACTCTAGCTTTACGAGCTAGCGTACGAAACTCGTAGTAAAACATCTAGAAAGTCTACTTGTAATCTATCTTTAGCGCGGAGTAGCTAGCTCTTATAGTTTATTAGTTATATAGATTAGATAAGAAGGAGATAAGTTAAGTAATTATATCAAGTGAATCGATTATACTACTTTCTTCGTTATATTCTAGTTCTAAGAATAAGAGTTCTAAGTAAGTTCTAGCTATTCCTTCAGTTTAGTTAAGTAACTAATCTTTATAGTAATCTTCGTCGATAAAGTAGCTGGAGTAGCGCCGGAGGGCGTTACGTATCTGCACTTCCTAGAGTTTTAGAGAGTAGTCGATTCTATCAGAGAGCTTATTTAGAAGGTTCGGTATCTTCTCTATACGCGTAGTATATAATATTAACGATATTCCTCCGGTAGATTATTCTCGACGACGATTATTAGGCGTAGGAGTAGTATTATCTTCTTTAATTAATAGTAGCGGTATTATACGCGATTAAACGTTATTAAACGATATAGACTTAGTAGAGCGCTAAGTAGTCAATTAGCGTAGTTCTAGGAACTCGTCCCGTAACTAGTGTAGTTCTGCAGATAAGTCAGTATTTAATTATCTCTCCTCCGCGAGCTTCCTTTCTGCCTCTTATAGCTAGTGAGCGCGGTCTTCCTATAAGTTACTTATAGTTACTATTAATATAAGAGTATTATCGGGGAGGTTTAGTAACTTAGTAAGTTCGTTAATTATAATAGGAGTTAGAGAGCTTAACTCGGATAAGGCGTTATCGCGAGTACTCTTTACTATAGAGAGAGGTAGGTTATAGCGAGTATTACGAGTCGCCGAAGAATAGGAGGTAGAGGGAGTCAGAGAACTAATAGTCGATTTATCGGACTTAGGTTACTTCGGTTTAGGTGCTATTCTTCAAGTTTATACTTAGTATAGGCCTTCTCTGTATAGCGTAGTCTCCTGCGTTTAGTAGCTCTAGGCATAGAGGTATAATATAAGTAGATATTTACTATCTTCCTAGATATAAGTAAAAGAGTTATAGATAATATGACGCTTACTCTAGAAAGGTCTTAAAACTACCTGAGTAATAAGACCTTATATTACTATGAATATAAAGTAGTAAGAATCACTTGAGAATCTATAACTAAGGAGTAAAGAAGTAGAGAGAGAATAGAAGTATATATATAAAAAGGGGGCCCCTAAACTCTACTCGTATAATCTCGCTTAGCAGTAAGTGTTTCTACTAATAGGGAGAGAGTAAGTGTTTCTACTAATAGGGAGAGAGTAAGTGTTTCTACCAATAGGGAGAGACCTCCAAACCTGACCAGTCGTCACATATAGTATATAAAGTTACCTTAGTTTCTATAACTTCTACTATCGATTTATTAAAGACTATAGTAGTATTTATTATCCTCTTACTTTCTTTACCGGGAAAGATATCTCTTTTCGCTTTAGAAATAAGTATTAGGAAGCTTAGGAGCGCTTCTGTCAAGCTCTCTAGTCGGCCCCGATCCTATATTACTACGATCCCTTTAAGGAAACTAGACTTGAAACTGACTCTTCTAATAGAGTAGTAGCTAACGTGCTCTTATAACTTTAAGATAATAGTATATTTTATCTAGTCAGTTTCTTCTTAAAGACTATAATCGATACGAAGCTGAATTACTTAATATACGATAAAGAGCTCTTAGTAATCTTCTGTTTCTTTTAATAGTATAAGCCTAAGCTACTAGATGCATAGAAGACGGTTTATATCTATATAGATCACTATACCTTAGAGTATTTCATAATAACAAAAGACCTTAACGTATAGTAAGCGAGGTAAGCTGAATTCTTTATCTAATTCTACTTTGAGATCATATACTGAATAGGGATTATAAATACTCTAGCTAATACGCTATCACGCTATAATCAGGACTTCTCTCTGCTAGAAGCTAGAAAGCGCGCACTTCGGAACTAATAGCTAATTCTAAACGATAAGATTAGTAATAAAGTGCTTTAAGACCTCTAGGACTCGCTTATAATTACTAAGTTCTATTACGAGCTTTCCCTAATAGAAACTCCTAAGATCTTCTTATAAGCTGAAACCCGTGACCCCGGCTTACTAGTAGAATTACCTATAAGTAAAGACGAAGAGTTCCGTATAGAGGAAGCTTCTAATACTACTACTATAGTTACTTATGATATCGAGAACTATAATATTATTAACTAAGTCTTTTCAGCTAAGAAGAAGTCTCCGGAGCTAGGACCTCTTCGGGAGGAGGCAAGATAGAAATATTCTAACTATTAGTTAATCAGCGGAAAGCTCTTCTTTTAAGGGCGTTTAGAAGTCCCTACTGAGCCTCTAGAGCTACGAATAGTACTTATTCGCTATATTTATATGCAACTATAAGTAGTATATACTAGGAACACGAAAGTTAAGCTACTTCTTAGTCGCAGCTACTACTAGAGGGGTATAATAGCGGATATCATATACTATATTATAAATTATAGCTATATGCGGATAAAGGCGAAAAGAGATAAGACCTCTAGGTTCCTCTATCCTTTACTAATCTTAGCACGACTTTACTAGTACCTGACGATAGATTTCACTAAGTTACTATTAGATAAAAGTAGCTTTAACGCTATATTCGTAATTATAAATAGATTATTAAGGAAACTAGTATCTATTCCTTACTATAAAACGATTATAGCTAGATAGATAGCTAAGCTCTTTACTATCTACTAGAGCTATTATTTCGGTATACTCGATTCGATCGTTTCGGATCGTGGACTATAGTTTATTTTAAGCTTCTGGAACGAGTATTATTATATCCTTAGTACGAGAATCAAGCTAACTACTACGTATAGGGTTTAAGGGTTAGGTGATATTGAATCTAACTACGCTATCTTGCTATAGGCGTTTTTCTAACTATAAGGAAATCTGAGTAATAAGTACAGGGGGTGCGCGCTATAAATACAAGTGAGAAGAGTACTAAATGAAAGAGAGATATAGAAGCCTAGGGTAAGCGATATGTACTACGCGTACTAGATAGATGATCGGAGCCTTCGATATGCTAAGGGTTATCGTTCGAGGTACGTAGAAGATATCAGGGTAGATAAGATATTCTTTACAGAGGGGGGGGTGCTCTGTGGCGAGAGAGAGGGTTCCCTGTGGCGCGGGGGTGAATTCGCTCTAGGGTAAGCGAGGAGTGATTTTTCGAGGTGATTTAGAGTTACTTATATGCTATAATTAACGTTGCAGCGATACCTCGCGTCTAAGTCAAAGAGGTAGTAATAAAGCTATCGAGCTACCTCGCTCTACTAGGGCCTAGTAGGCCCTGAAGAGCCCTATAAGTCTTCGCTATATCCTTTTCTATTAGACTATCGGCGGAAATAATTAGAGGGTGAAATACAGGGCCTAGATCCTTATATTTCAGTTGTTTCGCGTTTGCGGCCTCTGTAAGCGTAGCGTAAGCTTCCTCGCGTGCTGAATCCTTATTAATCGCTACTATCTGAACGTCGTAATAGTGCCTGGAGGTGCCTATAAGTACTGAAAAATCAGGGCGTTTACTATTTTCAGGCTGTCAGCTGCTTATAGTCGCTAGTATAGGCTCTGATTCGACTTTTAGGTCTTCCCGGCTAGAAAGGGTAGTTATAAATGCACGGGTAGCATAGAGAGGGTGCCTTCGACCCTAAGCTTAACTCGAAGCCTGACCCTAAGCCCGACCCTAAGCCTGACCCGAAGCCTGACCCGAAGCTTCTTTCTGTCTTTCTTTCTTTCTTTCTTTCTTTCTTTCTTTCTTTAAGTAATACTTAGGGTAATACTTAGGGTAATACTTAGAGTGATAGTTAAGGTCAGACTTAGGGTCGAGTATCCGCTGCGCTAGCAAAACTTGCAGGTATCTTAGAGTAATACCTAGGGTCGAGTATCCGCTGCGCTAGTAAAACTTGCAGGTATCTTAAGATAAGGGATAGGATAATAGATTCTTAGGTAGAAAAACGGGTTAGGGTTAAAAAAATATTAAGGTTATAAGGGAAAAAAAAAAAAAAAATTCCTATATTACTCTTTAGTACTTATTTTTCTATATTATAAAAAAAAAATCAGAATTTATTAATAAGAAGTACTATTATACTAGTTTTAATATACTTAATAATCTATAATATAATTCCTATTATTATACTCTCTCGAAAAATCCTAGAATCTATAACATGAATCCTGTTATTATACCGTCTTACGAAATTCTGGAACTTATAATATAGATATTATTATTACACTTTTTTAAGAAATTCTAGATCTATAATATAGATCTTATTATTATACCCCCTTATAGAATTCTGGAACCTATAATATAGATATTATTATTATACTTTCTTAAGAAATTCTAGATCTATAATATAGATCCTATTATTATACCCCCTTATAGAATTCTGGAACCTATAATATAGATATTATTATTATACTTTCTTAAGAAATTCTAGATCTATAATATAGATCTTATTATTATACCCCCTTATAGAATTCTGGAACCTATAATATAGATATTATTATTATACTTTCTTAAGAAATTCTAGGGTTAGGGGTTAGGGTTTAAGGGTTAGGTGATATTGAATCTAACTACGCTATCTTGCTACAGGCGTTTTTCTAACTATAAGGTAATCTAAGCTATAAGTACAAGGGGTGCGCGCTATAAATACAGGTAAGAAGAGTACTGAATAAAAGAGAGATACAGAAGCCTAGGGTAGGCGATATGTACTACGAGTAGTAGATAGATGATCGAAGCCTTCGATAAAAGAGAAGAGGGTGCTCTATAGCGAGAGAGGGTGCCCTGCGGCGTAGGGGGGAGGTGCCCTGTGATATAGGGAGGGTGCTCTCTAGCGTAGAAGAGAGAGGAAGAGAGGGGGGGTGCTTTTTTAGTATAGAAGAGGTGCCCTGTAGCGCGGGGCTATATTCGCTCCAGGGTAGGCGGGGGGTAGCTTCTCAGGGTATTTCAGGCTTACTTATATACTATAATTAACGTAGCTGCGATACCTTATACCTAGGTCAAAGTAGTAGCAATAAAGCTATCGAGCTATCTTGCTCTACTAGGGCCTAGTAGGCCCTATAGAGCCCTATAGGTCTTCGCTATATCCTTTTCTATTAGGCTACCGGCGGAGATAATTAGAGGGTGAAATACAGGGCTTAGGTCCTTATATTTCAGTTATTTCGCGTTTATAGCCTCTATAAGCGTAGCGTAGGCTTCCTCGCGTGCTGAATCCTTATTAATTGCTACTATCTGAACGTCATAGTAGTGCCTAGAGGTGCCTATAAGTACTGAAAAATCAGAGCGTTTACTATTTTCAGGCTATCGACTGCCTATAGTCGCTAGTATAAGCTCTGATTCGACTTTTAGATCTTCCCGGCTAGAAAGGGTAGTTATAAATGCACGGGTGACCTGATCGTGGCGTATAATCCAGCGTCTTTGGGCTCCTCTACAGGTGTCTTCATGGCCTATTTCAGGGTAGGCGCTACAGGCTATTCCTATCTTTTGCCGGTTTATCGACTAACCGGGACGTTTAGATGAGGCTCGCTTACGGGACGTAGTAGTAGCAAGCCCGTATATCCTATCTCGGTTTCTAGACATATCTAGTAACTAAGGAGGACTAATCTCCTATTATCTGCTCTCTATCTTCTCTAAAAATAATAAGTATAATAGTATCTCTATCTGATCTATTACTACTACTATTACCCGGAGCTATATAGCAGTAGTTAACGTTAAATACCGAGTTTCGTATTATTATCTGCTATGCCGCAGAATACTAGTAAGCGATTAACTTAGAAAATATCTATAATTACTTATCGCAAGTATATATAATCTAAGTGAGAGATCGTAAGGTATTAGTCGAGTATCTAGAGCAATAGCAATAGCCGTATGATTTTCGCAGCATACTACTGCTACCTGACTATTCGCTGCCGCAGCTAGTACTTCCTATTATCTATAGCTTCTAGTGTCCGGACTATACGTATAAAACCGCTAACTATAGTAATATACGGAAGTATTATAATATCGAGCATAAGAAGAAGCGATTACTAGACGCGTAATTATTTCGCCCGGTCTAGTTATAGACGTAGTTCGCAGCGAAAAGGGTACGATATTAGGTAGTCGACGTGGACGCGACGCGCTTATCACGTGACGATAATAATAGTAGTAGTAGTAGTAGCGATATAGCTATTATAGCCCAAATCGCAGCGCGAATCCAGAAACGAGAAGAGCAGTAGGCCCGGCTCGAGAGAGAGATCGGGCCTACTGAAAGGGACCTATAGTAGCGAAATATATAGTAGGACAAAGTACTCGCTAGGTTATAATACGATCTAGTAGCTACTACGGCATTTACTATTATTACTATTACTACTGAGCCTGATCTAGCCCGACTAATACTATATTAGAACCGAGTCTTATAGCGCGTACTAGCTACGCTTAAGGCTATCGGGAGGTATAAGGATATTCTAAAGTAGTAAGTATCGCTAACGATAGGAGTAGTAAAGTAAGTCCTATTCGAGCTGCTCGAAAAGAAATCACTCTAGTAATATAGCTAAACTTTTTAATAACTATTATACTATATTATACGTACTGCCCCTAAGGGCCCCGAGGATCTGTCTTAGATAGGAGTCATCTTCTCTAATAAGTAGTAGCTAGCGATTAAGAATATCCGCGAGTACTTCTAATAGCTTATAATAGTAGTAGTAGCTGATAACTAGCTACTAACAGAGGACTAGCCGCTGAATATAGTACTTATAGGATTAATTATCGCGCTACTTACTTAAGATATATACTAGTTAATCTCATACGAGTCGCTAGTAATATATTATCTCGCGGTCTATAGTATAAACTCCTAAGTTAAACACTTTACTACTATTACTAAGTATACTCCTATCTTAGCCTAGATACTCTAGATAATCCGGCTGCTTATGCTCGAGGTCGCTCTTTCCGAGCAGAGCTAGCCCGAGCTAGGTCTAAAGAGCCGGAAAGAGATAGGAGTCGTAGCGGGGGCCGTAGTAGCGCGCGTCGACTACTTCCGCTAGAAGTTTCTCTGCGAAAGCACGTACTTAGTCGCTTTAACGATTTTATCGCAGCTCGCATATAGCTAGTCGATTACCCGGGTTACGCCCGCCGAGTCGAATATCTACTAAGCCCTAGAGAAGCAGATAGTCTTCTATACTAGTAAGAGAGTAGCTATAGTAAAGGTCAGAACGATATACTATAAGCTAATAGTTAAGCTAGAGGGGCTACTTTACGAGCTGCTCTTCTATTAATATATGCTACTCGTGCTACTATTATAGCTTATCAATAGTATAGGGTCTATATAGTAGTTTCGGCCGCGGGGGTATAGCTTTCTGGACTACTCGAATAATCGCCTATAGAAGAAGAGCTACTAGTTCTTATACAAGCGAATACTACTCGACTAAAGTTAGTAGCAGTTAGTCGAGGATAGTAGTAGTAGTAGTAGTCGTAAGCGACAATAGCTTAATCAGTAGTATTAGGCGTATCTGACCCGGGAGAGTTAGTTCTTACTTAAGCTGATAGTTACTATATACTTTTCCGATAGATAGCTAGCGCGGAGCCCTGAGCTTAGCTCGATTAAATTCGAGAATAGCGTCTCGTCGAATCGGAATCTATTTATAATTAATAGGTAAGTAGTAGTAGTAACTACGTATAATAAATTACTTAAGCGCCGAGGAAAAGTATAATACGTCTATTACTACTACTCCGACCGACTTAGCTAAGTTATTATCTAGTACTTAGTTTACGTACTACTATTCGCACGCGTCTTAAGTGAGCTGCTCGAGGGGGATAAGCCTGATCCTAGGGACGTGTTTTTATTTACTAACAAGTAAGGGCCGTAGATTAAGAAGTAGCTTATACGGGGAGTAGTAATAGTAACGACGAAGTATCTCAGGGTACGCTTAACTATAGCTAGCTAGCGGCAGGTTACTATTATTATTAGCGACTAGTATCTCCGGCGGGAGAGTAGGATCTGGAACTAGGACTAGGATAAGGCGCTCGAGGAGGAGAGTAATAGGGAAGAGGCACCGAGCCGCGTAAAGCAGAGCTTAGTCTAGTAAGCTAGTTATAGGAAGTAAGCTACGGTATTATATTATACTATTAATACCGGGTTTTTCAATCGACTCGAGCCCGATCTGATTACTGCGTATAATAAGGCGTTATAAGCGTAGTACTAGTTTTTGGATCTCGAGTCCCTGAAAGCGTCCGTAGTAGTAGTAGTAGCTATAGGCGATAAATTAAAGCGTCCCGCTAGCTCGATTCAGTTACCCGCGAAGCGGCTAAAACTCGAAGGAAGTCTTATTATCTAAGGGCTATAAAAGATCATAGGACCTGATACGTAGCCCTAGTCTAAGGGTTAAGCTAAAGCACTCGAGCTTATATATACTACTACTATTATACTATCCCAGATTATCGTACTCGGGACTAGTAGTAGTAAGAGTCTTTTATTCTTTTCTATCGCTACTATAGTTTCTTATTAAATAGTAATTGTCGTTATTCTGTTTACTACGCTTATAGATAAGGGGTTAGGGTTTAAGGGTTAGGTGATATTGAATCTAACTACGCTATCTTGCTACAGGCGTTTTTCTAACTATAAGGAAATCTAAGCTATAAGTATAAGGGGTGCGCGCTATAAATTCTTAGGTAGAAAAACGGGTTAGGGTTAGAAAAATATTAAGGTTATAAGGAAAAAAAAAAAAAAAGAAATTCCTATATTACTCTTTAGTACTTATTTTTCTATATTATAAAAAAAAAATCAGAATTTATTAATAAGAGGTACTATTATACTAGTTTTAATATACTTAATAATCTATAATATGATTCCTGTTATTACAATCTCTCGAAAAATCCTAGAATCTATAATATGAATCCTATTATTATACTATCTTACGAAATTCTAGAACTTATAATATAGATATTATTATTATACTTTTTTGAGAAATTCTAGATCTATGATATAGATCCTGTTATTATACCCCCTTATAAAATTCTAGAACCTATAATATAGATATTATTATTAAACTTTCTTAAGAAATTCTAGATCTATAATACAGATCCTATTATTATACCCCCTTATAGAATTCTAGAACCTATAATATAGATATTATTATTACACTTTCTTAAGAAATTCTAGATCTATAATATAGATCCTGTTATTATACCCCCTTATAAAATTCTGGAACCTATAATATAGATATTATTATTATACTCTCTTAAGAAATTATAGTATCTATGATATAGATCCTGTTATTGCACTCACTTATAAAATTCTGGAACTTATAATACAGATATTATTATTATACTTTCTTAAGAAATTCTAGATCTATGATATAGATCCTGTTATTATACCCCCTTATAGAATTCTGGAACCTATGATATAGATATTATTATTACACTTTCTTAAGAAATTCTAGATCTATAATACAGATCCTATTATTACACCCCCTTATAGAATTCTGGAACTCATAATATAGATATTATTATTACACTTTCTTAAGAAATTCTAGATCTATAATATAGATCCTATTATTAAACCCCCTTATAAAATTCTGGAACCCATAATATAGATATTATTATTACACTTTCTTAAGAAATTCTAGATCTATGATATAGATCCTGTTATTATACCCTCTTATAAAATTCTGGAACCTATAATATAGATATTATTATTATACTCTCTTAAGAAATTATAGTATCTATAATATAGATCCTGTTATTGCACTCCCTTATAAAATTCTAGAACTTATAATATAGATATTATTATTATACTTTCTTAAGAAATTCTAGATCTATGATATAGATCCTGTTATTATACCTCCTTACAGAATTCTAGAACCTATAATATAGATATTATTATTACACTTTCTTAAGAAATTCTAGATCTAAAATATAGATCCTGTTATTATACCCCTTTATAAAATTCTGGAACCTATAATATAGATATTATTATTATACTCTCTTAAGAAAATCTAGATCTATAACATAGATCCTATTATTATACTCCCTTATAAAATTCTGGAACTTATAATATAGATATTATTATTATACTTTCTTAAGAAATTCTAGATCTATAATACAGATCCTATTATTATACCCCCTTATAAAATTCTGGAACCTATGATATAGATATTATTATTATACTCTCTTAAGAAATTATAGTATCTATGATATAGATCCTGTTATTACACTCCCTTATAAAATTCTAGAATTTATAATATAGATATTATTATTATACTTTCTTAAGAAATTCTAGATCTATAACATAGATCCTGTTATTATACCCTCTCACAGAATTCTGGAACCTATAATATAGATATTATTATTATACTTTCTTAAGAAATTCTAGATCTATAAAATAGATCCTATTATTAAACCCACTAATAAAATTCTGGAACCAATAATATAGATATTATTATTAAACTTTCTTAAGAAATTCTAGATCTATAATATAGATCCTATTATTATACCCCCTCATAAAATTCTGGAACTTATAATATAGATATTATTATTATACTCTCTCAAGAAAATCTAGATCTATAATATAGATCCTGTTATTATATCCCCTTATAAAATTCTGGAACCTATAATATAGATATTATTATTACACTTTCTTAAGAAATTATAGTATCTATAATATAGATCCTAGTATTATACCTCTTACGAAATTCTAGAACTTATAATATAGATATTATTATTATACTTTCTTAAGAAATTCTAGATCTATAATACAGATCCTATTATTATACCCCCTTATAGAATTCTAGAACCTATAATATAGATATTATTATTACACTTTCTTAAGAAATTCTAGATCTATAATATAGATCCT
>FJUW01000021.1:615389-626472 GCA_900074885.1 Rhynchosporium graminicola
CTTATAAAATTCTGGAACCTATAATATAGATATTATTATTACACTCTCTTAAGAAATTATAGTATCTATAATACAGATCCTATTATTGCACTCCCTTATAAAATTCTGGAACTTATAATATAGATATTATTATTATACTTTCTTAAGAAATTCTAGATCTATAATATAGATCCTGTTATTATATCCCCTTATAAAATTCTGGAACCTATAATATAGATATTATTATTACACTTTCTTAAGAAATTATAGTATCTATAATATAGATCCTAGTATTATACCTCTTACGAAATTCTAGAACTTATAATATAGATATTATTATTATACTTTCTTAAGAAATTCTAGATCTATAATACAGATCCTATTATTATACCCCCTTACTGAATTCTGGAACCTATGATATAGATATTATTATTACACTTTCTTAAGCAATTCAAGATCTATGATATAGATCCTATTATTATACCCCCTTATAAAATTCTGGAACCTATAATATAGATATTATTATTATACTTTCTTATAAAATCTAATAACTTATACTAGAAATCTGATTATTTTACCCTCTTAGAAAGTTCTAGGACTAATAATAAAACTTCTATTATTAGTACTTAACTATTATCTGAAACCTACTCTTTCTTCTAATAGTGATTACTATAGCTTCACTCTTTATACTAATATATTTCGCTTAAAGTAATCTTTCTATAAGAACTCCTAGTATCTTTACTTATCTATTTTTTATAGCAAATACCCTTATACTATACTTATTATTACTACTTATCCCTATTTTTTATTTAATTATTATAACTCGACTCTTATCCTCGAAACCCTTCTCTCGCTAGTAACTACTCTACTACTATCCCTGCTATTATAACCCTTTCTCTATTCAGTAAATACTATACTAGTATATTAATTACTATATAAAGCCTTACCCTCTAATTATAATACCTATAGCTACTCTTCTATATTAATACCCTCTTTATTATAGAAATTCCTACCCTATAAGTCCTGCTAATATTAACTACTCTCTATTACCCGTAAGGTTAATTCTCAGCTATATACCCCTAAACCTCTTAATAATCTACTTTTAACTCTATATAATCAAAATCCTAATCTTTCTTTTATCTTAAAATATTCGAGTATTAAAAATCTCGAAAATTATCCCTATGATACTTCTTTCTCGCCCCCCTTCTATAGTTAAGCTATTAATATTCCTCTATACTAAGAACCCTATCTATATTTATACTACCGATAGCTACTACTACTACTCTAATCTATAGATAACCTCTAATTACCTATATCCCTATATTAGCCTACTATAAGCTTCCTAAGTTATCTGAGGATACCTACCTTTAGCTTTAGGCCTATATCCCTTACCTATCTAAATAGGTCTATATTATCTATTATCCTTATAAGATTAAAAACTATAGAAGAAGTCTTATCTCTATAGGTAAGATTCTTTATACGTGATAAAAATATACTTTATAATTCCTCTATAAGTAACTTTTACTCTAGACTTATTATCTGAAATAAGGCAGCTAGCTATTACTTTACTTTATAAGCTAAGAATTATATAAAAAGGATAGTGCAGATTCCTTACCTCTATCGTAAGCTATATAGGATTATTTTCGCTTTAAGAACTATAGTAAACCTCTCCTTCGCTCTAATTATCTATCTACCTTTCGCTATAATACCCGCGCTTAGTAAGTTACTAGTCTAGAGATATATATATACTTCTCCGCTAAGCGAAGAGATATTAATATTCGAAATACCCTAGGAGGTTTCACTCTTCTCCTAAACTCCCCCTTTCACGCTTTCTCTATTACCTCTTTTATATATCTCTTGCTTCGAGCCCAGACTAATCTCTCCTTATTAATTATAATAAAGTATAAAGCTATTAGGTTCCTAAACGTAATTAAAGTCTTTAAAAATCCGCCCTTATCTAGTTCCTAGTTATATCTTTTACTTATCTTACTATTCTTATAAGTAAAGTAAATACGAAATAGGATCTCTAAGCGCTTAAGTCCTATAGCTAATCTAGTCTTTATTATTCGTAATATCTCTATATACTCTCCGTAGGACCTTAAGATTAAGTCTAATATATCTATATCTATCTGAAAATATATATTATATTATATCTTCTAGGTATACTTATATACCTCGAGGTATACTAATCGACTATTTATATAGAGCGTAAGGAGGATCGGCCTTTAAAGTACGATAAATCGTAATAAGGAGGTATCGAGAGTAGAACTAATACTAGCGGAACGTACTCGGACTATATTAATCTAGAAAGCTATCGCGTACTTCTAGATCTTATAGCGGATCTCCGATAGTAGAAGCGGAAATAAGATAAATACCTTATCGAGAGCGTCGTCCGGATATATATATATAAGCTATAGGATTCTTAGGTAGAAAAACGGGTTAGGGTTAGAAAAATATTAAGGTTATAAGGAAAAAAAAAAAAAAATAATCCCTATATTACTCTTTAGTACTTATTTTTCTATATTATAAAAAAAAAAATCAGAATTTATTAATAAGAGGTACTATTATACTAGTTTTAATATACTCAATAATCTATGATATGATTCCTGTTATTGTACTCTCTCGAAAAATCCTAGAATCCATGATATGAATCCTGTTATTATACCGTCTCACGAAATTCTGGAACTAATAATATAGATATTATTATTACACTTTTTTAAGAAATTCTAGATCTATGATACAGATCCTATTATTATACCCCCTTATAAAATTCTGGAACCTATAATATAGATATTATCATTACACTCTCTTAAGAAATTATAGTATCTATAATACAGATCCTGTTATTATACTCCCTTATAAAATTCTGGAACTTATAATATNACGGTTAAGCTATTAATATTCCTCTATACTAAGAACCCTATCTATATTTATACTACTGATAGCTACTACTACTACTCTAATCTATAGATAACCTCTAATCAACTATATCCCTATATCAGCTTACTATAAGCTTCCTAAGTTATCTGAGGATACTTACTCTTAGCTTTAGGCCTATATCCCTTACCTATCTAAATAGGTCTATATTATCTATTATCCTTATAAGATTAAAAACTATAGAAGAAGTCTTATCTCTATAGGTAAGATTCTTTATACGTGATAAAAATATACTTTATAATTCCTCTATAAGCAACCTTTACTCTAGACCTATTATCTGAAATAAGGTAGCTAGCTATTACTTTACTTCATAAGCTAAGAATCGTATAAAGAGGATAGTGCAGACTCCCTACCTCTATCGTAGGCTAAGTAGGATTATTTTCGCCTTAAGAACTATAGTAAACCTCTCCTTCGCTCTAATTATCTATCTACCTTTCGCTATAATACCCGCGCCTAGCAGGTTGCTAGTCTAGAGATATACGTATACTCTTCTGCTAGGCGAAGAGATATTAATGTTCGAAATACCCTAGGAGGTTTTACTCTTCTCTTAAACTCCCCTTTCTACGCTTTCTCTACTGCCTCCTTCGTATGTCTCTTGCTTCGAGCCCAGACTAATCTCTCCTTATTAATTATAATAAAGTATAAAGCTACTAGGTTCCTAAACGTAGTTAAGGTCTTCAAAAATCCGCCCTTATCTAGTTCCTAGTTATATCTTTTACTTATCCTACTATCCTTATAAGTAAAGTAAATACGAAATAGGATCTCTAAGCGCCTAAGTCCTATAGCTAATCTAGTCTTTATTGTTCGCAATATCTCTATATACTCCCCGCAGGACCTTAAGATCAAGCTTAATATATCTATATCTATCTGAAAATATATACTATACTATATCTCCTGGGTATGCTTATATACCTCGAGGTATACTAATCGATTATCTATATAGAGCGTAAGGAGGATCGGCCTTTGAAGCACGACAAATCGTAGTAAGAAGGTATCGAGAGTAGAACTAATACTAGCGGAACGCACTCGGACTATGTTAATCTGGAAAGCTATCGCGTACTTCCAGATCTCACGGCGGATCTCCGATAGCAGAAGCGGAAATAAGATAAATACCTTATCGAGGGCGTTATCCGGATATGTATATACGAGCTATAGGATTATTGCAGATATCGAGCCCGGATTAGCAGGTAAGGTCGAATTGAAAGCTTCTATTATACGCGTACTAAACTCCCTTGAAGCTATAATACTATACGAATGAGTATCGAATGCTATTCTAGAGTGAAGCTACGTACCTCTTTCCCGCGACCTCATTCGCCTAGCCCTTTCCTCTTCTTACTATTATAGTATAAATTATATCAGGGGCAGGAATCTCCTGTGCTAATTCGCTCTGTAGTCCGACTAAGTAGGGTATAGTCTACGTAATTATATAGCTCGTTATATCCTTATGCCGGCGTTATATCAGTATCTTAGTTGATATTTACTATCTCCAGAAGATCCGCCGTCTAATATACGACTCAGGATATTTTAGTATATAGATATGTCAAAACACGCTAGCGCGCTATTACTATAGTAACGTCACGCTATATTCCATATTACTACTAGGAATACTTAGCCCTCGACCGAATTCCTATGATAAATACTCTTCCTTATCTATCGTTTACGCTTCGGCACCTATTCTATCGCTTAAAAGCGCTACTTAAGATGGGTTTCAAGCTCTCTTTAGAAGAACTTCGTCGTGAAGTTAAGACCCTCTCTAGTCGTGATTTTCTAAGGCTAATTCGAACCAGTTCGCGGCTGCTACTATCTATCTCTACCTCTCTTCCGATGCTTTTACGCTCTATTATATTGCGTTTTTAGGTACGTAAAGCACCTTTATCTATATCTTATGAAATATCCTAACTAGTATAGCGACTGATCCGCTACTTATTTACGATACCTTCTAACTTACTCCCGCTCTTACTTATAAGTGATTAGTCTTTATTTCTCTACTTCCTCTAATCACTAGTAGTACCCTTTCCTCTTAGTAGTTCCGTACCGCCTCTCGTACCTCTAATTACCGTATCGCAGACGATGTTACTTCCGGCCTCTCTCTCCTAACTTTCGCCTATAATCTCTATACTCTTATCGAAGGAGCTGTCCGCCCCCCTAGGAATACTCTTACTGAAACCTAAGAGTTCTGTTAAGAACTTATTACTATAGAGTATCTTATAGATAGGGTCTAATACTTACCTAGGGGAAGTCATCGAGAATATCGATATAGGCGAACCTGCTTAGAATAGACCTTATAGTAGACTAGCTAGTAATCAAGTCTAGTGAATACTTTCTCTTAATGCATTTGTCTCCGTGCTACTGTGATGTTAATCTTTTATTATATCTAATATCCGTATTACCTTCGCTTATATAAAGCGTAAGTTTACGTTTATCTCGACTATTCCTCTATCTACTATACTTACTACTTCCTAGATCCCGCCTTAGTTATACTATTTTAGTTTTAGTAGCGTATTATAGTCCGTATACCCTATATCTCCTGTAAGCGCGTTTTGCGGCCGTGCATACCTTATTTACTATCGTAGGATAGCTCGCGCGCGACGGGGCGCCTATTATTTTAGTATGCTGATATACTTAAACCTTCCATCTAATATTCCTTTCGTAAATCCTATTCCGAAACACAAAATAACTACTATAGTCGACCTCCTATTATATCACGCTCGGGCAGCGAAAGGCTATTAATATCCTACCTTATATCTAAATCTAATTTCAAAACGTAAATAACTTTCTATAGCGTCGCGCAGGGCCTTTATATATAAGAGACTAATAGCTTCAGACGAAGAATCGAAGCGCTGTAACCGCGAGGCTCAGTAGAAATCCCGAGCTCTTAAGTAGCGATAGTAAGCTTTCCTACGACTCTCGCGATATTACTAACTTTACTAGGGAACTCCTCCCGTCCGCCTTTACTACCTTATTTAATTTATATCTATCCGCGCGAAAGAATATCTATAACGCTACCTTTATAAACGCCGGAATTACATCTGACGGAATCCTATATACTAAAATGTCTTAGAATATAGGCACCTCGAAGATGTTTACTAAGGCCTTATGCCTTAAGGGCTAGGAACCTATATATAGTGTACTCTGGGACTAGATTATAGATTTAATAGAGAGTGAGGAGGATATTACCGTGCTCTTCGAAAATGAGGATAGAAGCTAGAGTAAGGACCTCCGGCTATTCCGCGATATTAACTGCTATATACTGAAGCTCATATCCCAACCAGTCGAGACCAGCGCTCCTATATCTACCCTTATCGATATACCGTTACGGAACGCTAAGTTTAGCCTTACCCTTCCCTCTCGCCTCGGACGCTATATTACTAGCTAGGATATAATCCCCTATACCGCTTATATTAGATTTACTAACTAGATCGTAGCTTTCTATATCGATACTATATTTGCTAGGCTCGTCGCACTTTCCGGTGAGTATAAGAAGCTATAGCTCCTTACGCCTCCTACTGAAATAAATATCGCTACTTTACTCCGCTATCTATCTGCCCCTCTCGCCCTTATCGCCGCCGAATTAGAAAACCTAGTTATTCTTTGCTAAACTTCGGAATATGCCTTATTCCTCCCCCTCGGCGTTATTTATACTATATTTACTATTTATACCGGCCTCCTCTTCGGCAGGGCGTTCACTACCCGGGAGGGTATTTAGGGCGCTACTATAGGTCTTATAATTATATATATAAGTTATTTAGATAGCGATATGGACGAAGAGGCTTAGCGCGAACTCGACGGCGTCTTAAAGCGTTAGTACTTCAACTTTAAGGCGCTTTATAAGTATAGAGATTCTCGTCTGCGTAGTAAAGCTTACCAGATCTTGCGTACTACTAAGTTACGTAAGCTTTATCTTGATCCTAAGCTTAGGGCCTTAGGGGAGAAGTTAGAGAAGTTAATTAGCAGATACTTTCCTGTAGCTACTCTTAACGCTCTATAGCTCAGTGATAGTAATATACCTAGAGAAGAGGCTAGTAGGGATCTAGATAGAGCGTTAGAAGAGGTGCCGAACGAGGAGATAGTAAAGGAGCTAGAAGCTATAGTATCCTTATAGGAGTACGAGTCAGCTGACGAGGAGATTATAAGGTTAGTTTTAGAACTTGCAGGGGACGCCTTAGACGTAGAGATAGCGGACGGCAGTATAGAGGACGAAATATATATACCTGCCCGGATAATAGATAATAGGAAGTACCGGGAAAACGCTATAATAAACGAGGAAAAGAGGAAAGGATTTCTAGAAGACGTAGTATTCGCTAAGGTAGCAGAAGTCTAACTTACTATCCCGTAGTCTTATATACCTCCAGAAGTATAGCTTACTAGAGCTAATAATTTCATATATTATATTATACTTACTTATCGCTTAGTATACCCTACGTCTTCACTTTATATATAGCCGAGATGAGAGAGATCGTTACTTAGGCCATAGACTAGACTAGGCAGTATAGATTCATATATATCTATTTAACGACGAGATACTTATTATAATCATATATTCCACTAATATTTCAACGAGCCTTATAGTAGTACTATTGTCACGAGGAAAATCCATCTTCTACTAATATGTTAATAAGTCCTATAATAGTACTCTCGCTATAAGGAAAATCCCCCTTCTACTAATATATTAACAAGTCCTATAATAGCACTCTTATTATGAAGAGAATCTACCTTCTACTTATATATTAATAATTCCCAAGATAGTACTCTCGTTATAAGGAAAATCCACCTCCTATTAATATTATAATAAGCCCTACGATAGCACTATCGCTAGAGGAAATCCATTCCCCCCTAATGTATCCACGAGCCTTATAATAGCCCTATCGTAAGAGGAAATACTAGTATGACTTATCCGATATTAGAACTATATTTCCCCTCTAACTTCCTTAGCGCTTAACTCCTAGTATACGCCTCGCCGCTCTCTTTTAGTATCCTAGTATGCCGAAACTCTCTTCAAGGCCTTAAAAACCTTAGTATTCGCTCCTTTGTCATCGAGAGCGATTCAGGGTATAGTAGGGGCGCTATCTTATTATATTCTAGCCGCCCTTACCCGAAAACCTCTCTCCTCTCTACTACTGACTACTAAATGCGCTGCTCTATATGCTTTGCTATCGATAGTAGCGTTCTATTCCTGTCTGGAAGAGGTATTACTGAATAGAACCGAAAGAAATCCATAAAGAACACCTACTTCTATTAGTCTTAGATCGTTAGATATGCGCGAAGCGCCCTATCTACCTTACTATATATTATCCGGTACTGTTTCGCTTCGAAATACGTACGATTCCACGACCTATTAGCTAACTATAACTAGTCGAAGATAGCTCTTAGGTTTTTCACTCTTATCTTATTCCCTAACGTAAAATATAGCCTCCCGAAGTAACTAGCTAGGTCGGACTTATAAAAGCGAATCTTATCCTCCTTAATCTTACTCCTGATATCAGACTTTCCTAGATATACCTCCTTAAGTAGACCTTGCAGGACCTCTTAGCGATATCTTCTAAAATATAAGTAGCTAAGTAGTTATAAGACGTCATTAAGCTTTAGCTCTTCTATCGCCTTAGGGAGAACCTTAAGAATATTATCTAGCTCTTAAGCTACTCGTCGGACTTTACGCGTCCTTTAATTAAAACCCAGGATATCCGAAGACTTTATCGCAAAGTAAGGTTTCACTTCCTCCGTAACCTGGAGGCGCTTCCAGTCTACTACCGAACCCTATTAGCTATAGCCTGTTTATAATAAGGTCCTCTCGAACGCTAGACTATATCGCTACCTCCCGGTCCTCTGCGACGTATACTTTTAGTACTAGAGGCTCGGCACTATCTCTAACGTACTGCGGGAGAAGAAGTAGCGAAAGCACTAAAGCAGGGCATATAGCAGATAACTCCGGCCTTTAATGATCCTATCACTAGGTACTATTATTACTACCGCCTCGAATAGCGTATATAGCTTTTGAACGTTACTTAGCATATAATCGCAGAACCTAGGGGTTTCTATCGCTCACGTAAACGAGGGTGTCTTCGACTACTATAATAGCCGTAACTTGCGCCCTCGATCTATCTCTTATCTCTGATACTTATCTATATAAACTAAGAGGACTATACTCTTAATACGATACTCTAAGCGTAGGGCTAACGCCTGATTACGAGTATCACGATACGTAATGCGTACTCGCTTCTTCGAGTTCCGATATGTCCCCTCGATAGTCTCTTGTTTCTTCCCTGCTTATTTCCTATCTGATACTGCTGAGTGCTAGGTCGTCTGGTCGAGGCAGAGCTCTAATATACTCTTGTTCTAAAAGGGATAGATCGTGCTAGTATCCGTAATCTCCTTCTCTACTATATAGTATTATAAGTACTATAAGCTTGCGGTATAGATCTACGACTTCTTTACGGGAATATATATTATATTTACCGCCTCGTGTAGGAACTTGATATTATAGTACTATATTACCCCCTCGACCGGCTCGACGTATATATTCTCGAGAAACTTCTCTAAATAATATCGTTTCTATAAGTATACTTGAGCCTCTCCTTGATTAGATATCCCCTCTGCAGGTACGCTTAGGCAGATCTCTATCGCTATATCTATATATAGCTTTTCGTACCGTAGGAACCTCTAATCGAAGATAGTATCGAGCTTATTATAGAACTTAGCTACGACTGCCGGGAACGAATCCTAGCCTTGGAATTATAACTTATAACTCTTACTTATTATATAAAGAAAGGTATCGGAGAAATCCTGTAGATTAGCTTCCTGCGTATAGCTTTATACTATTATCTAGATCGCCTCGAGGTATTAGGACTAGATAGCGTAAGTCCGGTGTTATCTTATTATCGAATCCTGCGCTTCTATTCGGGTTTCGTTCGCTTTCGCCGCGGCATTTAACTAACTCGTTAGCTAAGTTAGTAGAATATACTAAGTAGCTATATTTAGGATATAGTCGAAGATACTCTTAAGTATAACGCTATCTATAAAGGCTCGTATCTAGACCTCTATTAGGCCCTTAAAGGGAATATCCGACCTATAAAGACGAGGCAGGAATACGTAGACTATATAATTATAAATCCCTTAGATCCTGCTGATATATACGTATAGGATTTATTGTAGCTAAAGAGTCGCTACTCTTAAAGTTCTCTTATTATCCTTATAATAAATACTTCGTTTGATCTTTATATCGCTTATAATCCTACGCGTAAACTGGAAAGTCGGGTAATAGTAAAGCTCTCCCCGAAACGCTCCTGCCGAAACCGGAAATATAATCGTGCTATCGATATTTATACTTGTCCTAGGAAATATCTGCGCCGGCTCCTCTAAGTATAGGTATATATTCTTTACCCCGGAGCTCTTATCTTGAATACTAGTGAAAAGCTCCTTAATTACTTCCGCCGAGGGCAGGACTTGCCTCGCTACTACCCCTTAGTTCCCCCGAAGACTGTTAAATCCGAGTCTAATCGCATTACTCGGAAACCCTCTGATATTCTCGTATATAGCGTCTAGCGGGTAATAATTATCCCCCGTAGTAGTATTATAGCTGATCTCCTCCCGGCTATATCGTTAGTCTATATAGCTTAAGATCCCCGCCTAGGTTTAGCGTCGGATAATATCCGCTAGTCGGTAGCACTCCTCGGACTGTTCTTATATATCGTATCGTCGAAGGAGGTTTAGTATATTCCGGTCGTGCCTATCTTGCGAGGAGTCTATCTTAGGTCTATCGAACATATCTATCGGTTCGCCTAGAGAGTCTACTATCTCACGGTTACTCTCGTAGTCTATAGAAGCTTCTCCTATATCTATAATTCTATTAGCTCGCCCCGAGAGATATCTCCGATTAACGTGCCCTTACTTATTTATTCCTAGGAACTCCCTCTCTTTACTCTCCTATTATCCTAATAGAATATACGCTGATCTTAGCAGCTTCTTCCGTTTAAGGGACTCTTTACCTTATCTCTCCTTAATTACTACTACTTTACTTGCTTATAGCCCGAAGAATCGAAACGCGACGTTTATCGGGTAGTAAAGTATTCCGAGGTTTAGGGTTAGGGTTAGGGTTAGGGTTAGGGTTAGGGTTAGGGTTAGGGTTAGGGTTAGGGTTAGGGTTAGGGTTAGGGTTAGGGTTAGGGTTAGG
>FJUW01000063.1:0-33774 GCA_900074885.1 Rhynchosporium graminicola
AATAGTACTATAAGAGCCTGTAATAATCGATAGCTCGTCGGAAAGCGATCTCTACGCAGTATCAGAGCCTTCACCTACGCCGAGTTTCGAAGACGCCCTAGAAGATACAGCGATTCAGGCTACCCCCTCTCCGAAAGAGACCTCTGAACCCTTACGCCAGCGCTCAGAGAGCTTATTTCCCTCCCCGGCTATACTAATCACCTCTTGCCTACCCTTACTTATACCTACCCCTTCTACCCCAACGACTCAAGGCTATAAGAAGCAGACCGTAGCCCCTATAGACCCTGTAGAAACTAATCAGACCCTGGAGCCTGGAACCCTGGACCCTGGACCGGATACTGCCCCTAAGACCTTAGTATAGCATACAGGCCTTGTAACCGCTACAGCGCCTCGTACCGCGCGACCTTCTATAACCCGCCTACCCTCAGGTGCACAAAAGCAGCGTATAGGCCCTATAGCCGCTACAGCGCCTAGTACCTCCCGACCCTCTACAACCCGCCTACCCTCAGTAGCACAAGCGCAGCGTACAAGCCCTATAGCCGCTACAGCGCCTAGTAGCTCTCGACCCGCTATAACCCGCCTACCCTCTGTAGCTCAACCTACTACAGGGGACGATTCCTTAGCAGAAGAACTAGCAGAGCATCAGGCGGCTATTCGAGTGAGCCTAGAGAAGCCTGCAGTACAGACGCTACTGGCCTATAGCGTGATACAGGTCCCTGAAAAACAACTACACGCTAGACAAGCTATACTATTTACAGAGGCAGCACAAAGAGTAGCTACAGCCTTCCTGAAACAGCCTAGAGAGAAGCAGCTACTCGACTTTCTTCTACTCCCTAGGGTACTAGGGGTCAGATTACAGAAGAACGACATCGCTAAAACACTAAAAGCCTACCCTACGACGCTCCCTGAACTCCCTGAAACGTCTACCGACCCTCCGGTAGTATTAAACAACTCAGCAGCAAAGCGCGCTATTAAGCTTCTAGAAAAAGGCTTTATAGGGCGTGCGTCAAGGGCTCTGATAGACCCTATACCCCTAGCGCCCGATACGCTAGAGACCCTGAAAACCCTTCTCTCTAAGCACCTTATAGGGCACGAGAACCCCTTTAGTAACGCAAATCCCGCCCCAGGGCAGAATATTAGCCCTGAAGCGATACAGAAGGCGATTCGATCGATCGATAGAGAGAAAGCCTATAGACTCAGTAGATAGACCCGCCCGCTACTAGATATAGCAGTAAATACAAGCCCTACGTCCCCTGTAGTAAAAGCGCTAGCATACCTAGCGAATATAATCCGATAGGGTACCGCTCTAGGCGTAGACCTTCTATGCGCCTCTCGACTTATAGGCCTACAGAAGCCGGATAGCGGCGTACAACTAATCGCGATAGGGGACCTAATCTATAAGGTAGCTCTGAAAGCGATCCTAGCGACCTCCTTCAGGCCTTCGATACTACTACCGAACCAATTAGGAGTAGGCTCTATAGGGGGAGTAGAGCCTATAATCTTTCTGCTCGACCACGCGATTACAGGCCCAAATCGCCTGAAAACACAGCAAATAGCGTCGCTAGATCTCGTTAACGCCTATAATCGTATAGGGCGCTACGCGATAGCGTCCGCGGTCGCTAAATACGCCCCAACGCTCTATTGTACTACTAAATAGGCCTATAATCAGCCTTCGATCCTAGTGACAAATAAGGGTCAAACGCTAGCTAGCGCTGAAGGAGTACGCCAAGGAGACCCGATCGCTCTATTACTCTTCTCTCTAGCGATACGCCCTATGCTAGAGCACCTTCAAAAAACCCTACCGAGAGCGACTATTATAGCGTACCTGGACGATATCTATATCTGTAGTCCGGATTCGACAGCGCTACTCCCTATAGTTACAGAGGCCTTTCAGCACTCTCCAGTAGCTCTAAATCGCCGAAAGAGTGCCGACTACCCTATCGCACAGCTACAGGCGAAAGGTCTTCAGGCTCTAGGGACCTATATAGGCCCTATAGAAACGCGCCGGACCTTTCTACGAGGCAAGATAACCACACTCGCTATAGCACTCGATACCCTAAAGCAGCTCCCGAAATAACACGCTCTACTACTACTCAGAGAGAGTATTCACTTACTACTACAGCATCTACAGCGCTAGCTATACCCTGAAGGCCTAGAGGTCCTCTGGAAACAAGCTGATAGCTAAATTCACCACGCTATTCAGGCTCTAATCGCTAGAGAACCAGGGGATCAGAGTGCTCTAGTTCGATCGGCACTTATAGCGCTACAAGTACGCGAAGGGGGCCTAGGGATCCCGATACACGCCCTATTAGCGCCAGGGCTATATAGGGCTGCGAAAGAAGCGAGTAGGCCGATTCTAGAGGCTATATGCCCTAAAATCTACCCTATAAACCCGGAACCGCTTGATCGCTCTATTTCAACTGCGCGAGAGGTCTTTCAAAGCGTAAATCAAGGCCTAGAGAGTCGTCTACTACTTACGCTACCGAAACTAGCTCTAAAGACAAAGCTAGAGAACGCTAGCTACCTCGGCCGCTACTGGCTTAGAACCCTGCCTACGCAAAAGCACTACCTTTTAGCGGATTCTACAGTTACAGAGGCCCTTCGAACCAGGCTCCTACTCCCTGTAAAACCTCCAATTGCTCCCTGTACAGCCTGTAGCGCCTACCCTGAAATAGGCCATGAAGACACCTATAGAGGAGCTCAAAGACGCTGGATTATACGCCACGACCAGGTCACCCGTGCATTTATAACTACCCTTTCTAGCCGGGAAGACCTAAAAGTCGAATCAGAGCCTACACCAGCGACTACAGGCAGCCGACAGCCTGAAAATAGTAAACGCCCTGATTTTTCAGTACTGATAGGCACCTCCAGGCACTACTACGACGTTCAGATAGTAGCGATCAATAAGGACTCAGCACGCGAGGAAGCCTACGCTACGCTTACAGAGGCCGCAAACGCGAAACAACTGAAATATAAGGATCTAGGCCCTGTATTTCACCCTCTAATTATTTCCGCCGGAGGTCTAATGGAAAAGGATATAGCGAAGACTTATAGGGCTCTTCAGGGCCTACTAGGCCCTAGTAGAGCGAGGTGGCTCGATAGCTTTATTGCTACCTCTTTGACTCAGGCGCGAGGTATCGCTACAACGTCAATTATAGCATATAAGTAAGCCTGAAATACCCTGAGAAGCTACCCCCCGCCTACCCTGGAGCGAATACAGCCCCGCGCCACAGGGCACCCCTTCTATACTAAAGAAGCACCCCCTCTCTCTTCCTCTCTCTTCTACGCTAGAGAGCACCCTCCCTATGTCATAGGGCACCCCCCCCCTACGCCGCAGGGCACTCTCTCTCGCTATAGAGCACCCTCTTCTCTTTCATCGAAGGCTTCGATCATCTATCTACTACTCGTAGTATATATCGCCTACCCTAGGCTTCTGTATCTCTCTTTTATTTTAGTACTCTCCTTACCTGTATTTATAGCACGCACCCCCTGTACTTATAGCTCAAGTTTCCTTATAGTTAGAAAACGCCTATAGCAAGATAGCGTAGTTAGATTCAATATCACCTAACCCTTAAACCCTGACCCGCCCGCTACTAGATATAGCGGTAAATACAGGCCCTACGTCCCCTGTAGTAAAAGCGCTAGTATACCTAGCGAATATGATCCGACAGGGTACCGCTCTAGGCGTAGACCTTCTGTGCGCCTCTCGACTTATAGGCCTATAGAAGCCGGATAGCAGCGTACGACTAATCGCGATAGGGGACCTAATCTATAAGGTAGCTCTGAAAGCGATTCTAGCGACCTCCTTCAGGCCTTCGATGCTACTACTGAACTAACTAGGAGTAGGCTCTATAGGGGGAGTAGAGCCTATAATCTATCTGCTCGACGACGCGATTACAGGCCTAAATCGCCTGAAAACACAGCAAATAGCATCGCTAGATCTCGTTAACGCCTATAATCGTATAGGGCGCTGCGCGATAGCGTCCGCGGTCGCTAAATACGCCCCGACGCTCTATCGTACTACTAAATAAGCCTATAATCAGCCTTCGATCCTAGTGACAAATAAGGGTCAAACGCTAGCTAGCGCTGAAAGGGTACGCCAAGGAGACCCGATCGCTCTATTACTCTTCTCTCTAGCGATACGCCCTATGCTAGAGCACCTTTAAAAAACCCTACCGAGAGCGACTATTATAGCATACCTGGACGATATCTATATCTGTAGTCCGGATTCGACAGCGCTACTCCCTGGAGTTACAGAGGCCTTTCAGTACTCTCCAGTAGCCCTAAATCGCTGAAAGAGTGCCGACTACCCTATCGTATAGCTATAGGCGAAGGGTCTTCAGGCTCTAGGGACTTATATAAGCCCTATAGAAACCCGCTGGACCTTTCTACGAGGCAAGATAACTACACTCGCTATAGCACTCGATACCCTAAAGCAGCTCCCGAAACAACACGCTCTACTACTACTCAGAGGGAGTATTCACTTACTTCTACAGCATCTACAGCGCTAGCTATACCCTGAAGGCCTAGAGGTCCTCTGGAAACAGGCTAACAGCCAAATTCACTACGCTATTCAGGCTCTAATCGCTAGAGAGCTAGGGGATCAGAGTGCTTTAGTTCGATCAGCACTTATAGCGCTTCTAGTACGCGAAAGGGGCCTAGGGATCCCGATACACGCGCTACTAGCGCTAGGGCTATATAGGGCCGCGAAAGAAGCGAGTAGGCTGATTCTAGAGGCTATATGCCCTAAAATCTACCCTATAAACCCGGAATCGCTTAATCGCTCTATTTCAACTGCGCGAGAGATCTTTCAAAGCGTAAATCAAGGCCTAGAGAGTCGTCTACTACCTACGCTACCGAAACTAGCTCTAAAGATAAAGCTAGAGAACGCTAGCTACCTCGGCTGCTACTGGCTTAGAACCCTGCCTACGCAAAAGCACTACCTTTTAGCGGATTCTATAGTTACAGAGGCCCTTCGAACCAGGCTCCTACTCCCTGTAAAACCTCCAATTGCTCCCTGTACTGCCTGTAGCGCCTACCCTGAAATAAGCTATGAAGACACCTATAGAGGAGCTTAAAGACGCTAGATTATACGCTACGACCAGGTCACCCGTGCATTTATAACTACCCTTTCTAGCCGGGAAGACCTAAAAGTCGAATCAGAGCCTATACCAGCGACTACAGGCAGCTGATAGCCTGAAAATAGTAAACGCCTTGATTTTTCAGTACTAATAAGCACCTCTAGGTACTACTACGACATCCAGATAGTAGCGATTAATAAGGACTCAGCACGCGAGGAAGCCTACGCTACGCTTACAGAGGCCGCAAACGCGAAACAACTGAAATATAAGGATCTAGGCCCTGTATTTCACCCTCTAATTATTTCCGCCGGAGGTCTAATAGAAAAGGATATAGCGAAGACTTATAGGGCTCTTCAGGGCCTACTAGGCCCTAGTAGAGCGAGATAGCTCGATAGCTTTATTACTACCTCTTTAACTCAGGCGCGAGGTATCGCTGCAACGTCAATTATAGCATATAAGTAAGCCTGAAATACCCTAAGAAGCTACCCCCCGCCTACCCTGGAGCGAATACAGCCCCGCGCCATAGGGCACCCCTTCTATACTAAAGAAGCACCCCCTCTCTCTTCCTCTCTCTTCTACGCTAGAGAGCACCCTCCCTATATCACAGGGCACCCCCCCCCTACGCCGCAGGGCACTCTCTCTCGCTATAGAGCACCCTCTTCTCTTTCATCGAAGGCTTCGATCATCTATCTACTACTCGTAGTATATATCGCCTACCCTAGGCTTCTGTATCTCTCTTTTATTTAGTACTCTCCTTACCTGTATTTATAGCACGCACCCCCTGTACTTATAGCTCAAGTTTCCTTATAGTTAGAAAAACGCCTGTAGCAAGATAGCGTAGTTAGATTCAATATCACCTAACCCTTAAACCCTAACCCATCTATCTACTACTCGTAGTACATATCGCCTACCCTAGGCTTCTGTATCTCTCTTTTATTTAGTACTCTCCTTACCTGTATTTATAGCACGCACCCCCTGTACTTATAGCTCAAGTTTCCTTATAGTTAGAAAAACGCCTGTAGCAAGATAGCGTAGTTAGATTCAATATCACCTAACCCTTAAACCCTAACCCATCTATCTACTACTCGTAGTACATATCGCCTACCCTAGGCTTCTGTATCTCTCTTTTATTTAGTACTCTTCTTACCTGTATTTATAGCGCGCACCCCTTGTACTTATAGCTTAGATTTCCTTATAGTTAGAAAAACGCCTGTAGCAAGATAGCGTAGTTAGATTCAATATCACCTAACCCTTAAACCCTGGCGGAACAAAAGGGCCTCTGTAAGAAGTTTCATGATGTCCTGACCTTCGTATACTGAAAAGCTGAGTGGCCGTTATACATATCGACCATGGGGATCGGTAAACAGTATCATTTCGCGTGATTTCTGCGCGCCAACCTTCGCCTGGGGCTAATATCGCGGCCCACCAACGCGCTGCATCGTCGTCGACATTTCCGAGATTGATATGAAGTTCGTCTGGGGAAATTTCAGCACGCTCATATATCCAATCAGCTGCAGCAGCAAAATAGAAAATACAGCCTTCATGCGGTACACAGTGTACCGCAGCGTCAGACTGTTGCATCTCTAGCCAGCGGGCTGATAGAATATATGCCCAAGCAAAAGCTAGAATAGCAAGGAAGTTGCCGCTCACGGCATTCCCTTCACCATGAAGCCCCGGCCAATTGGTGAAACGTGAATCATTCGTGAAATAACATGGGGTCGATCGTTGGATGCCCAGCAATAGCTGATAGGGAATAATCTTATTCTTAAGACCGCAAAACTCCTGTGTTGTCCGCCAGGTTGAGTGCCCGCTAATATACAATTCTGACCCCTTCACACCTCTTTGTTCCAGTCGTAACTGCAGCGGTCCACGGTTTTCGATTACATCGCTGGCAAGATATGCTGGAACCCTTCCAAGAATATTTCGGAGCTGGAGGTGGTACGGTTGAAGGCCGTCGTGAAAATTTGTGTCCTTGGAGTAAGATGACCAAATCTTGTAGCTTCTTACAAGCATGCGCTGATTATCCACCTGGCTGGCTCGAACAGCATCTTCCAGCTCACTCATCTGCATTGCAACAATGTGGTCAGGACGAGTTATGGCATAAGGATCTGAGTAGAGGACGTACACTTGAAGTGGAAAATGAATGCTGAAGCAGCGCTAAAAGCAATGGAGGTATGGCAAGATACAATAAGAATTGAGGAGGCTTCCAGCGAGCAACACAACATAGAAGGGTGGCATTAAGGATGTCTTGAGTGGGATCCAGCGGAAGGTAGGGCTTCGTCAAATATAGTTGGTTGTAAAAAGAAGTTTTCGATGCTTGAAGAAGAGGCTGAAGGATTTCCGTGTTCCAGGCTACCAGATATCAGCTGTCGCCGACATTTCAGCCTCGTTGAAGTGCCTCGGCATTTCGCCCGCCTACGTTAGAAAGCAGCTTAGCTTATCCCCCGGACTGCTGCCTGAATTACCGTGGGTCCGTTTCGGCTAATTTGACCACTCACAGGGCTACGTTTTAGTAGAGAGAGAAGAGACAGTAATATTGCTCTATATGCGAATATAAAAGAGGAAATATCCGGCCTACGATTTGCAGGATCAGTTGGATCAGCTGATATATCCTTACGTATCGTATTTGTACTCTTGATTAACGGATTTAACTTTATTTTAGCACATTTTAACTATTTATTTATATATCAATAATAGTAGATCTTAACGACTCTACTTTAGGGGCCCTTTCCAGAAGTAGGCGAAACCGAAATATCCGCGCAAGCGAAAGGTGTCTAATAAGATTAGAATAAGAAAAAATATAATTTAGATATGAATGAAGCTGAACATAATCAGCAGAGCGATGACGATAACTTCAAGCAGGCTCATGACGAGGAATGGGTCAAAGCGACGTGGTGGCTGAAGGGATATCCGAGAGGGAAAAACTTAGGGCGAGGAAAGCGATGATAGTCGGGAATAGATTATAAAACAGACCTAAGCAATTTTGAAAGGTATTAATCATTATACTATATCGTAAACCCTAGGGACTTCAGATAATTAGAGTGATGCTTTGTAGAACTTTATCAGTTAGGTTGATTTGTTTAGTGTCATATCTTAAGTGAGAAAATGCGCATGCACAATGTAAAGAGGGCGTTATTTTGTCAAGTATTTCCCTGTTATGATACAAGATTGTTGGGATTCTAGGCTTGAAGTCACCTTTGTCCTCAGGTATTACACCTTTTCTAGATACACAAGCTCCAATATGACTCTAGTTACCAATAGTACCACGTCGATTCACCTGCGTCTGCCCACCAGGAGTAACGCCAATATGAAAGAGGCCGGGCATTTGCTTTCTGCAATATCACACAAGTCCACAAAGAGAGGAGAGAGTCACTATTATGGCAAATATTCGTGACTTATCTGCCAAGCGCGTTCAGTCCTCATCCGTGTGATCTTTCCTTATCTCATCTTACCAACAGCTTGAATTGAGTCACGATAACTATTCTCTACCTAGCCTCTACAACATCCACTTCAGTCCATCCTCCCTTGACAGAGGATCTTTTCATTCTTGATAGTCGCCACCGGTGGCAGGCTTACCTGCCATACGACACTAGTGTTCAGGCATCTCAGATTCAGATTGATGAGATCTTTCTCCTCCCTTTAGTAATGCGGTCCGAGTTCTGCTAGTAAAGAGTGCCCTAAGTCCACAATGTATCTCCCGGACTTGATCCCTCCTTCCTTGACCCAACATTCGGGACTTCGGCTAGAAGAAGCTGCTCATCTGACACTAGCTTACAATCAGGACCTTTAGCTGGTTTGTCAGGCGGAAGTTGTCGCCTCAAACGTTCAGTATAGCTCAGATACAGAGCGATAGCTCGAATAGTCAAGTCCCGCAGAGCATTCCACTTCAACCTGGACTTCGGTCAAAATCGGTTAACTGCTTGGCTCTATTGCTCCTATCTTTGAATCTGGTAGAATCGGATAATAGACCAATTCATTTTCTGCTCAATGGCCAATATATAAATTACAAGTGCCAAGTAGTACAGTAAATCACTTTCCAGCAAAAGACTTACTAGGCAAGAATATATCTCAACAAGTGCATGTACTCAAACCACCTCAAGAACTGCTTTAAATGCGCCTGGTACCCCGTGCTTCAAAGAAAAAATAAATTTAAATTTGAGGCTTAAGCCTTTACTATATGGATAACCCAAAGCTATGACATGTTTATTACCGTCTTGTTTTTGTAATAATTCCTCTTTCATGTCTTGATTCGCATATGAGAACATACCCTCGAGCCTGCCCGATTCATACTCTTAATACCTAGAGCATTCCGAAACCTCCATCTAGCTTATAAGCACGAATATGCAACTCGAATAGTTCCAGGTCGTTTGATAGAAAAGTCACGTGATAATCCACATCGGCTTAGCTCCTTTGCACATCTATCGGTCTCCTTGCTTCTCCAACTATTACCAAGGAACTCCGATCTGCACGCTCTGCAAAGAAAGCCCTCGCATCCTTCGGATTGGACAGTTCAACGCTCTTATAGGCTCTTGCGCCTTATGTCTGTCTTCTATAAAGATGCCCAGGTCGTCGGCGATTCAGATGATAAGATCTACTTCTTCAATCTTACTACCTCCACCTTTATAAAACGCGAGAAACCCCTCGGCGAGAGAAACATTAGCAGGAAGACGGGAAAGGCTATTGAAAATCTATTGTTCAAAGAACGCTTTCGAAACGAAGCTGCTGCACTACAACTGCTCAGACGTCATACAAAGATTCCAGTACCTGGCTTAAGATCATGGGGAGAGGACAGCGAAGGATTGCTATTCCTTGAGACGGACCTTGTTCCGGGAGTCCAACTCGGAATGGCTGGGGATAAGTGCCGGATGCCGATCCTCCATTCCCTCAATGAAGAGAAAGTTGACGAGAAATGCGACCGATGCGCCCACCTAGCTCAGAAATTTTTTAGGAGATTCGTCGAAGAAAAGCTCCTACCCGAGCTCAGAAATCTCAAATCATCCACGACTGGACTTGATGGATTGGTGATTCCGCCCAAGTGGATGATCCTGGGCGCCGTCGATCGAGCCACTTGTGAGACAAAAACGTCCGACAAAGAAGAATACGTTATGACCCATGGCGATCTCGGACCCCACAATGTCTTGATGGATGTGGAAACATTGGAGGTTATCTCTATTATTGACTGGGAGTACAGCGGCTATTTTCCTCCGGAATTTCAGAAATGGGGTGCTACACGAGGGGAACATTTCGCTCATTTTAAGGATGAGGATCTTGCTCGCAAACTGGCTGCTACTATTGGTCTATAGGGATCTGTTTATTATCGATCGTTTATAGATCCTCTCATAGCTATCAGCGCTCAGGAAAAAATGGGACTGGGATCGATGGCAATAGATTCGTTTAGCCTGATTTCATATATATATCTCTTGATCAATAACTGCTTTTTCTACGCACTTGTTATAGCCTCGTTCAAGTCGGCTTTCCGCGAGGTACAAAACTGGCAAACCCTCGCATGACACCGTTGCAAATAAGGGTCAATGCTTAGATCACCAAAATATGTATTCGCAAGTGTTTGACTCCATAGATACAGTTCGATAGTGATAGGTAGTGAGCACAAGCTCTGAGCAGGTTAAGCCGGCAGACTGAAAACATAAACATACAGTAGCGATACAAGACACCAGGTACTTCCTCCGTTCCCTCGCAATCAGCTTCCCATCCTTCCACTTCTTATGTCAAGCTTTCTTAACCTCAAGCGCTACACAGCTACGTTAAATGCTTTCATTGAAAGTTCTGTATAGGGTACCTATCTTTCAGACAAACGTTCTCAATGCTCTGCTCTAAATGAGCTGTTTGCCACGACTGGTACATCTCTGGGCAGAGCTAGAGTTCTCTGCCTGACAGTCGGCATGATTTTGGAAGGAGGGACAGGCAGGGGAGTGGATCCAGACATAGTCGTGGCTGTCATCGTTGGTGTTGGTGTTGTGGCAGTAGTTGGATTCTGGGTTGAAAGATGCGGAGTGGTTTGGTGAGTGAATGGAGATACGTTTCGGTGCTTCTACTATACTTATATGCGAGATTGGGCTGGACACGTCGCCGTTGGTCGTTTGTCTGCTACTTGTCGGGGCATGCCCACAGAAGCCAACGTCCGCAGTGGAGGCTTTGCATTCATTAGAATAGCGAATCATTCACCAGGTGAAGGGTTCCAAATGTTGCATGCACCCCTTGCTACATGTCTGTTGGCTTGCAAGCCAAGTTTGAAGCACAGTTACACGGAGCTTGACTTTTCGCTCTATTGTTGCAGGGTCAGCTCCAATCGATCTTTCCAACCAGTCACGACTTCAAAATAGACGGTCTCAAGATTCGTCCTACCCTAACGGCGCAATTGAAATTCCGTATTGCTGTTGGGGCCGTATTTAGCTGAGAGACGCATCTCTTATACTGGCCAATCCCCAGCAGCCCCAAACAGGTGAAGGAAGCTCCGTCGGCAAGGTATGGTTATGGTACCACATAAAGATAGTAGTCGTAATTTATGATGGTCTTATTCATCGTCAACACATTGCCCTGCATCGCCGTGCATCACCTTGCATCGCCTTGCCTCGCATCAACGATAAATGCAAGTTTAAAAGTCATGAAAAGTTAGCTAACCTATCTTTCAACTGGTTTGAAAAGCTCGCAGAATGGCTGAAAGCAGAACGATGCATTGAGGGGTAGTGCACGTTGAGGGGTAGTGCACGTCGAGGGGCTTTGATCTACTGGCAAATGACTACATTATACCGAGCGCCACCATGGTGGCACAGTACTACAAGAACACGAGGGGGTAGATCGGAACTGTTCCTTGCTCATCAAATATCGATACGAAGTGATGTGGTTCAGTGATCGCTGTTTCTAGAGCACTTAACATGTACTATTCATTAAGATGTTGCCACCCTTTCCTTAGGTACAGTTAGCACTTATATTTGCCCAGAGTCAAGATGCTGCCTCCATGGCGCTTGGAGACGTGAATGGAAACGTCCTTGTCAATATGGAGGTCTCCCAGGTTCTCCTAGATTTTGGGGCATTTTACTCCTTTTCCGTACGATATCCTTGGAGTATTTGCGGCTTGATATAGATCCTGCTTGAATTTAAGCGCGATTCACACAGGTGGTGGGAAACATGCAGCTACATTAGGCAAGGCACTCCATCCGAAGTATACAGCTGTGTCGAGCTAGACGCTCCACCTGGAGTACGCAGCTATTGCGATATCGAAAAGAACTCCTGTTCGACCCTTCACAGTAGTCAAATCACTCGTTATTTTTTAAATTGTTTGTCAAATTCTCGAATCTTTAGCGGATGTTGCGACCTCCCAGTGTATAATTTATAAGGTAACGCCACCGGGGGCGGGACAGATTTCTTTTCTAAATCATCACCATTACTATTGTCATCACCACAACGGGCTTGTTACTACCAACTCAAGTGCCGCTTTAGTCTCCATCATCAAATAACTATGTTATGGAAAGCAAACACCTGTTCCGCACTCGCAACATTCTCATTCCAATTTCCAGCAATGCCAACCTCAGCCGCTCCCTCCCAAATTGGAACTCACTACCAGGCACGTCTCGATGGAGGAAAGTGAAAACGCCGCTCTCTTGGAGGCTCCTTGCGCAAATGGTGCTGTAATTAACATAGACTCCTCTACACCCCGGCTACTTTACTAGCAAGATTTAGTCTTATTACTCGCACAGCAACCTTCATCTTCGTAATTTTTCTGTGGTTTCTCAAGGATCTCATTTTTGTGTTACCAATGATAGCTACAACTACCAGAACTCCGAGTGAGATAGCGAGGATAGTCCTAGTATGGAATATCCTCTTGCAGAGCTGTCGTATACGGGTAATCGAGTCCCCTGTGCACCGGAACTATATGCACTAGATTGAACAAGGAAGATACATTGCGAGATACGGAAGTGCAGAAGGATAGAAAAGCACATAAGAGAGCCAGAGAATTTTCACGGGATAGAGAGGAATTAATATGAGCATTGCATTCCTGTAGGGGTAGACAAGCGAACTGTTTCCTTGCCTTCGGCGCGAAAGAAGCGGACCCATTCGTCGGCAATGGTTAGCAAGTAAGGATATTGTTGTAAAAGAGATAGAGGATGCTGACCATTACTTGGGGACCGTTAGCGACTAAGTCTTGACACATAAATGCTCCAAAGCCGCCGGTGTCACAATGGTCCTGGCAAGGTACCGACGGTGGTACTGAGCTTAACTTTGAACTATCGCTGGCAGTAGCATCTATATTATATTGAGCTATTTGTGGATCACTAGTTAAAAAAACTGGTTACGTGAAATGCTATAATTAGCTATAGCGAGGCCTTAGCGGGCGCACGGCCGAAAAGAACGAATATCAAATATTTTCGGGCTACTTAACGTTCGTATATTTCGACTTGATATTCGTATATTTCGTCTACGAGCTCTTATTTAAGGTAGGATAAACCTCCTTCTGCTTCTAATATCGCGGAGCCCTTCCTTAAGCTTCCGGAGGCTAGCGCTTATATAGCTATCTACCCCCGGAGTAGTCTTTCGTTATAGCTCCCTTTATATTATTATCTTTCAGTATCTTTATAGTAGCTATTATTATATAGCTACTGCTTTTCTATTTAAAGTAAGATAAACCTCTTTTCGCTTCTAATATCGCGGAGCCCTTCCTTAAGCTTCCGGAGGCTAGCGCTTACGTAGCTATCTACCCCCGGAGTAGTCTTTTATTATAGCCCTTTTTATATTATTATCTTCTGGTATCTTTATAATAGCTACTATTATATAGCTATTACCTCCTTATTTAAGGTAAGATAAACCTTCTTCTACTTCTAATATCGCAGAGCTCTTCCTTAAGCTTCCGGAGGCTAGCGCTTATATAGCTATCTACCCCCGGAGTAGTCTTTTATTATAGCCCTTTTTATATTATTATCTTCTGGTATCTTTATAATAGCTACTATTATATAGCTATTACCTCCTTATTTAAGGTAAGATAAACCTTCTTCTACTTCTAATATCGCAGAGCTCTTCCTTAAGCTTCCGGAGGCTAGCGCTTATATAGCTATCTACCCCTAGAGTAGTCTTTTATTATAACTCCTTTTTATATTATCTACTTTAAGTATCTTCTATCTTCTGTCTCTAGCTTACTAGAGCACTTCTTTAGAGTCCGGAGACTAGTATATACGTAGCTACCTCCGGAGTAGTTCTTTATTATAGCTTACTTATACTATTATCTTTTAATATCTTTATAGTAGCTACTATTAAGTAGCTACCGCCTTCTTATTTAAAGTAAAGTGAACCTCCTTCCTTTATCTTAGATATTATCGAAAGGTTCTCGTTATCCGCGTATTCCTAAGTAGCTACTAGCTAGCGATAGTCGCTCCTTATATCTTTTAAGTATATATTCTACTTAAGCTATCGAATAGCTTCTATTATCTGCTTATTCGTAAGCGGCGACCGACTGATTATTACTACTTTCCTTATCTATTCGGGAGTAATCTATACCTTAAGCTACTCCTTACTTTTCTACTCTTATAAAAAATTTTCAGCTACTTTTCTACTCTTATCTTATAAGTTTAAGGGATAAATTAAGCGTACTCTAGCTTAAGAATAGCGGAATCTATTAAGTCTTTATCTTTTCTCGCGTTCCTAGAGCTTTTCTCTAGGTATCGTTAGTATAGATTCGGTTTCTATTACTCCTATACCTTTACTATCCTATTATTAATAATTTATTAAAGACTTCGTTCCTCGATTACGATTATTCGGACTCTGATATAAAGGCTATAGGAGCTAGTTATTTGATCGAACTTAATATCATAGGTGAGTAACGCGTACGCAGATAGTTAAGTATAATATTTAAGAAGTTCGATCTAGGAGAGAGTCAGGTTCTAGCCTGGCTCCGAGAGAAAACATGCGGGTGCCGCTAGGCTTAGTAAGCACAGGTATCGCCGGTGCTTAATCCTGGGGCTCGCCCCTTACAGACGTACTTATAATACTATTACCTTTAGCCTGTTTCAAATTCAATTACTATTATTATCTATCAGAATTTATCTTTAATAGTAAGTCTTTGTTTACGCAGTTACTATTGTTTACTATAAGCGACTATTACGGATTAACTATCACCTGTAACAACTGCGCGAAGCAAGGTCCCGTGACCCCGGAGCTTGCGAAGGGCCGGCACGGAGAAGACCTTGTTCAGCATTCATGAGGATTCCAGCACTGGTCAAACCCCGAAAGGATGATGTTATGGAGTAACTGGCCACGATAGAAACCGATTTGAAGATAGCTGAACTGCAACTTTCTACCTGTGGGTAAATAGTAGAAAGTTCGAGACATTTTAGCTGCTGTATATGACGAAAATGCATCGCTCCGCAGCAGGTTAGCTGTTAACCTTAGACCAAGAACTTAATGTCCTACACACGGCAGAACAAATCAAGCGAACTCCGACACGGATTTCCTTGACGGACAAGTCAACAATGAATTGTGAAGCCTTCTGATTTTAAAATACAAAGGTGGAGTATAGTTGTCTGTGCCTATGCCTGGACTATCTTTCCTAAGCAGGTAGTCCAATGAAAATTTGTGAGCTAGCGCTGCAACTTGGCCGCTGGCCTTTGCCAGAAGCACAAACCGCCTAAGACCCGAATTGGATGCTCTGTTGTAGTAGTGGTTCTACAGAGCAGGAGCGGCTGAGTGGTCAGAGGATTCTTCCACATATCTTTCTTCAACCCACAGGCACTCCCTTGAAGGCCCGACCGCCGTTCATGTTAAGTTCGCGGTGCAGCTATACGAAGCCGTGCCACCATACTTATCCTTTCTTCTTACACGCAGAGGCCCAAACGACGTAGCTATTCAGCTAAGGCTGAAAAAACTCCGTATCGGGTGCTAACACATATATACCGATTACCGAATGTGGAAAGATTAACTTGTCAGCCAACGAGTAGGTAGTCTGTCAGAACTCCGTATCCTTACTGAATAGAGTGTAACCGAGGGTAAACAGCGGTACTTGCAGAGGAGTTGGATTCAAGGCTGTTGGAATGATTTAGCAAGGCCGCATGGCCCTTGAGAGGGAGACATGTAGTGTTTGAATTTGCGGAACGATTTGTTGCATCCATGGTAGCCAACTCGAACTGATCCGGCATGTTGTATCAAAGTCGACTATACATGAGCGCTTGCTCAGCTTGACCAGCACTGGCATTAACGGGCATGAATGAAGGAACTCGTTTAAGACTACTTATAAGACTATGAAATAACATTAAAGTCGCGAACTGATTGCCTTTGGTTTTACATAGGTACGTTTTACGGTGTCTTCGTTTTCTTGTATACTTATTGACGCGTTGGCTATAGGTCGCGTAATTTAAGATATCAAGAAAAAAATACAAGAAATAGAAGAGTTCCTTTATCCTAAGTTTTATCTTCCTCGGCCGCTCAAGTCGTTTTAGGGGTCGCAATGGATATCATATCTTAAAATCTGCGGCGCTGCTTGTATCGTTATAGTCGCTAGATGTATCCGGGACTCGGCAGTTTTATAATCAACTGTTTCGTCGTTAATAGCATAGATCTTCTATTCCTCAACGGTCAGCCAGAGCAACGACTCACTGGCATGCCAAACGTGTTAGGCTCGAGTGCAATGAAAGCGAAACTAGTTGTGCTCATGCAAATACGCCGGGCGGTAAAGTAGAAAGTGCGCTTCAAGCCACCGCCTTCATGGGTCTTAGGGGGAATAAGCAGCATCTTGAATTTGGAGCGATGTCAAAACCAAAGATTTTCGAGGATGTCTCGTCATCCATTTCGCCATGCGAAGAAATCAAGTATTGCTGATCAGAAGTGTTGTAACTACAGGTAATCGGTAACTCCGGCATAGTACTACGCTAGCGTCGGATACGGAAGTACACTTACAGTTGATATTTTCAGTACTTGAAGAGATGTCAAGTACACATTGCTAGTACTGGAAAAGTCGGCAGCTGTTGAGGCGGCTAGTGTTCAACTGTTGAGGCTGGTAGTATATCTACTAAGAAGTAGTATACCTTGTAATTACATATATATACAGCTGCACCCTACATAGAATTGAACCACTATCGGATTTGAAATAGCAAGAAGACTGAACAAAATCGACGCCAGACTTGATTTGAAGTACTAAGATAAGCAAAGCTGCTTTACAAGTTATCATGCCGCTTCTGGAAGCTGCGGACAGGCAATTGAACATCTTTTTGGCTCTTGGAATGAATCCATCGTCACCAGATGTACAAGGCTGGACACTATTCTACTAGGCTGCTCGAATGGCTGTCTCAATTCGGCTAACAAGACTCGTCGGGATGGGTTCCTCTATGAATTTCTCTCTTTCGTCACAACAAGTCCCTGGTGAAAATACTATTGGCTGCTGGAGAAATATGAAATGACACACGTTACGCGTGCATTGGATGTAGGAATTGAGACCTATATATTTTCGCTATTTTAATGATGATAGTGGGACTCATCAATATAACCATGTTTTTTTCCAATCTAGACAGATTCAAACTTAGGGTTAACTCAAATGGATACTTGAGGGTAGTCTAGCTAAATCACTCTTACTAAAGCCGGCCTGTGAAATACTCGACCTCAATGGCATCTAGAGCAATCATTACCTGCACCGTAACGATGATATTAGTTGAAATTATACGTCTTGGTTTTTGCGTGAGCTAGATCGACACTCAAGGTCATACATACAATTTTAGAGAATAATCGAAAACGAACTTAAGAAATACAGTTCGTCTAATGTTAATAAAAATCTCCCTGTTAATTGGAAAGAATTTGAGACTATCTGTTAAAGATGGCCAACAGAATAACGGTTGAGGATCGTAGCAGGTGATAGCTGAAGCGATAGATAAGCAGTTCACGTCTCTGACTACTAACACTTCGGAGGCCTTCTTACACAGCATACCCATTCCCTGACGAACTTTTCTTGAAATTTCATGGATGAATGCGCGCTCATCGTGAGCCAAATGCACGAAATGAGCTTTTAATTGTGAATCAAACAGAGAACGATTGACAGCAGATCGAAAAGCAAATAATTAAACGAACGCCAAGACGTATCTTCAAGTCCTCGTCTATGGCTTCGGCTCATGCTGACGAATCTCGACATCATTGCAAAAGCCCGTTGGCCGAGAGAACGGAGCAATGCGTTCACATAGTGTCTAGCGAAAGTGCTGTTGTGATCTCAACTTCACATTTTCACTGAGCCTAAGCCAAATCCCTACAGCAGACATATACAACCTGGCCTCCAAATCTGTTGTAAATGTAGATATGTAAGCCACTAAGGGTGACTATTATTAGTAATCCAACTGCCGAGACTAAGTGATGCTACTCCACTAAAGGCCAGCGCTTAGGAACATCGTGGAGAAGCATCGATAGCGTCCAGACATGCCGAATGGCGCGAACTAGACTGAACCTTAATACGTGCTCGATACGGAAGATACGGAAGGTACGGATGTACGTAAGGCAAGTTCGTACCTGCGTAAGTCCCTGATAAGCGAGAGCAGACCATGTCGTGAGACTGCCACAGTCGTACGCCGCTCCTTCTCCCTATTTTTTCTCTTATCATATGCTCTCGTACTCGATGGCATTGAAGGCTCGCTTGTTTTCATCATTCTTTTGAGAATATTGAGATGTTCAAGAAGCGAACGAAGGAATAAATGGCGTATCACTTCGCTATCAAGCCCTCGTATCGCTATTATCTTAGCCGGAACTTAATCAGCCCTAACGAAGTATGGTAGTCCCTGCTGGAGCATTAGATGATAGCCACATCTGGACATTTCCCGCTGTCTTGGGGGTTAACGTGGGTCATCCTTGAACTCTTTTGAGATTGTGAGTGAGAATGAGATTGAGATTCCTGCCTGCTTGACTTTTGAGTTTTGTGCTGTCGCAAGCCTCTCGCCCCTTTTCCTCATGGACTCCTCATGGACCTCGCATCCTCTAACAACCACAAGTGATTCGCTTCCTCGATCGCGACTTCTTCGCGATTGTACGGGCCACTCTACTGTCATTTCAAGACCTCCAGCGCCAGGACACGAAGCCCGATACGATTATTTCTCTACTACAGCGCGCCGCCCATACTACACTGAACTGCCCACTTCCCTCGTTTATAGTGGCTGCAACAGTTCGTGCAGAAGCATAAGACGGTTGCGATAATCCTCATACTTCAATAATCGGCCAAACGGTGTCGGATCGAGTAAACTGGTGGATTTCCGTTACGGAAAACACGGAAGAAATGTTCAGCGCTGCAAGCAGCACGGAGAGGCTGGATGCGACAGGTGTGAATTCGGAGAAGAACTATGGAGTGAGAAAGAAACCAAGAGCTCTTTGTGAGTTGATGATTATTCTTATCCCTCGAACCGACAATTGACAGGGATTCTAACACACAATAGGGCTGTGGACTGCAGGTGTTGTAGCTGTCCTCGCGATTGCTGCTATAGTCGTGGGAGCTCTCATTGGAACCAATGTCATCGACCTACACTCGAAGTCGACGGCAACATCAGCCGATACAGCACAAGACCCAGGCTCGTCTTCCACGACTTCCACATCTGCATCTGGGAAATCTGGTTCCTCGACTTCGACTTCTCTAACATCCTCCAAAACTGCACCGACACCCATGGTTACACCTGCACCACCGGTAAAATGCACAAAACCAGGTGATATTCCGACCAAGGCGAAAGGCACATGGTTGGACCCAACATCATGGCTGGATATGACAGGCTTCAACTGCACCTTCACAGATGCCACGGTTGGGGGACTGCCAATCGTGGGCCTAAATTCTACCTGGGACAACTCCAAGCTTGCAAACCCCAATGTCCCTCCACTCAGCCAACCATGGGGCTCTTACAAGGACAAGCCTTTCCGTGGAGTAAGTATAGGAGGATGGCTTGCCCTCGAGCCCTTCATCACCCCTTCGCTGTTCGAGGACGATAGCACCCTGAAAGATGAATACAGATTGAGTGCGAAGCTGGGGCCACAGAAAGCCGCTGCGGTGTTGGAAAAGCACTACGCTACTTTCATCACCGAAGATGACTTCAAGGCCATTGCTGCTGCAGGTCTTGATCATGTTCGCATCCCATTTTCCTACTGGGCAGTCAAGACATATGAAGGCGACCCATATGTCTCTCGGGTCTCCTGGCGCTATCTCCTTCGTGGAATTGAGTGGGCGCGCAAGTACGGTCTTCGTGTGAAGATCGACCTCCACGGTGTTCCTGGCAGTCAAAATGGATGGAACCATAGTGGACATGATGGAAAGGTCAACTGGATCACCGGTCCAGATGGCGCTCTCAACGCCCAACGGACGCTGGACATTCACGATCAGCTATCCAAATTCTTCGCTCAAGACCGGTACAAGAACATCGTGGCTTTCTATGGCCTGGTCAACGAGCCTGCCATGACCATCCCAATGGACGACCTTATCGCCTGGACACAGAAGGCATATAAGATTGTCCATGACAATGGTGTCGATGCGGTTCAGGTTTTCAGCGAGTCGATGCGTGGCTTGGAACCTTGGGCAGGAAAACTCACCGGCTTTGGTGACTCGCTTGCCCTCGACGTCCACGAATACACCATTTTCGACAATGCGCTGCTGCAGTTTTCGCACACAAAGCGAATTGAATTTGCATGCGGTGGATGGGTGGACCAGCTCAAAGGTGGTTTGAACCCCAGCACTGGATTCGGGCCAACCATGGTCGGTGAATGGTCACAGGCAGACACCGATTGTGCAAAGTATCTGAACGGTGTCAACAATGGAGCTCGCTGGGTCGGAAAATTCATGAAGGGATCGCCTGCCTGCCCGACCCAAGACGGCCAATGCAGCTGTGACATGGCTAATGCCCCCTCATCTACCTTCAGCAAGGAGTACAAGGTGTTCCTGCAAACATGGGCGGAGGCACAGATGTCCACGTTTGAGTTATCCTGGGGTTGGTTTTACTGGACCTGGAAGACCGAGTCCACTCCGTTGTGGGATTACCAGGCTGGTCTGAAAGGTGGTTACATGCCTGCTGTCGCGTATCAGAGGAGCTGGAATTGCTCTCAGCCAGTACCCAATCTTGGGAACTTGCCAGAATTCTACTGAAGAGATGGATGGGGTTTAATGGGTCTTCGTCTCAACTAAGCATGCTGCAAGCCGCTTAATATTTCACGTTAATGTCTGAATGTATCTGATTTCCTTTGTTTCAGGTTTCATAACCGGCTTTGGAGGAGGTGCTCTTGGAATATGGGTATTTACAATTTTCTGGGAAATAGGACTAGCTCTATATGATATCAGATATAGATAGAATAAATCTTAAATTGAATCATTGTGTACTATTTTTTGACGGGAAGGTAAAACGTGTGATTTCACGTCAATGTAGATTTGCAGATTCGCCTTGTTGACGATCATGACTGCCATTCAAGCGTCCTCAAGTCGTTCCAAAGAAAAATTGATTCACGGAATCAAACGTGAGAGCTTGTTTGCGGCTCGCATTCGCTCCGAGCCTCTGAATGTACATAAACTCACATTAGATGCATAATACGTGTCCCAATCCTAGCCCTGTGTAATGCTTAAGCTCTTTATTCTTCGTTGTATGAGAAGCTGATATCACAGTCGATCATACACTGTATAATTTTCACAGAGGGAATATGAGGTGATTGCCAATTATTGACAACGCAGATTATTGTTTACGATCATCGCTTAAGCGAAAGTTCAGTGAGACCGGCATGTGCGATTTTCGGTATCTCGAGAAGGGAGGAAGGAGATACAGAGCGAGCTGTCCTTTATATCTAGCTATCTCTGATCGATCCAATGGGGAACTGTAGTCCTTAGTAGAGATTCGAAAATGTTTGAAGCTGAGTGTGACTGACTGTGTGAACTCCATCATGACCTGCGAGTCCTAATTGCGGCATCTCCTCGGGAACATGTCGGTCTGGGTCTTTGGCAAGAGTCCCACTCGCCGGATCTTGTTTCTTGCATCATGTCTACGTTATAGTGTGCCCTGATGTCCAGATTCTGTGCAGACACTTACATCTGAGTGATAGAGGGGTCATTTAGTTGTAAAATAGTCGGTCCTGGTATTTTAAAGTCAGATCTAATGCTAGCAACTACTGCCAAAAGCCATGCTAATTTCCCACCTGTCAGATATCTCAACGCCTCTGAGCCACTTCCTCAATAACTCATCATGCCTGCTTCGCCTTCCACTCCTCGTGCACTTTCTTCTGTCTCTCCCACTCCTTCCGCAACTTCTTCACCGCACTCTTTGGTACGTCCTCTCCATCTTTCGTCTTGGCGGGTACTCCATCCGCGTCCCACTCACTGTACTTTTCCTTGAATTCTACACCCCTGAACATCTCTTGGGGGGTGATCTTCGCCTTCTCGGCTTTCTCTGCCTCGATTCTCTCCCTCTCTAATTTCGCCTTCTCTTTTTGAGCCAGCCTTTCACGTTCCTTTGACGCTTTCTCTTCTTTTTGGAGAAGGAGTTCGGAGGCAGGGATGAATTTGATAAGTGCCGACTGGCCATCGGTCCTGTCGTCAAGGTAGACACCGAGGTTCGTGAGATCGTTGTCGCGAATCTGATCGGAGAGGACGAGGATTTCTTTCTTACTAGATGAGGTTGGCGCGAGTTTTCGCAGCTCGTCGCGCATTCGTGACACGGCACGGAGGTAGGGCATAGCAAGAACTTCTGGGTCAGTGTTACCTGTAGATTCTAGGGATGTGAATTCGGAGTCGATATCAGCGGTAGCAAGTTGATCGAGGGTTTCGGAATGGAGGCTTAGGCGCTGCACTTCGGCTTTAACGAACTGATAGACCTTAGCATAGGGGGCAACGGTCTCCTTCGGCGACGAGTTGGAAGCCGCGGTGTTAACCCAGCCGAGGCCGTTGTAGGGTGGCGAGGCATTGGAATCGAGTCCGAATATGCCCACCATTTTCGTGACCCAGCGAGCTGCGTCTTCCAGTCCCTTGATGTCAATGTCTGACTTGTGGGTGCCAATGTGGATGTTGACATCCTTGACCAATTCCGAGATAATGCGCATTGCACGAGGGGTATCGAATGAGTCAGATAAGGCTGACTTCATATCTGATTGGGCCTTCTCAACGTTTGGTGCGAAGCCTTCACCAGTGCTGTTTAAGGACAGGGATTTCAGAGCATCTGCTGGACCGCCAGCTTCTGCGATCAAGGATTTGACAGTGATAAAGAAGTTCTGAGAAGTCAGCAAGCATTTTGCAAGCGCAGGAGTCCCGTACTTACGTTCACTGTGCTTTCCCAAACCTCAGCCATCGTCCTCATATCCGTAGATATCTCAACACCGTCATTCCACCTTCCCATCAAGAACACAACCCTCATTCCTCTCGGTGTATAGTCCTTCAAGGCATCTCTGATTGTCTGGAAATTCTTCAAGGACTTTGACATCTTCGACCCAGATATCGACAGGTGACCCATATGCATGAAATACCTCACCCAGTTATGTGGTCCATTGCCATGTTCGCAGAAGTAGGCTTCACTCTGTGCAAGCTCGTTGTCATGATGAGGGAAAGCCAAGTCGATTCCTCCAGAGTGGATATCCATTTCCGACCCAAGTATATCGGCTGCCATCACCGAGCACTCGATATGCCATCCAGGTCTGCCATCTCCCCACGGACTTGGCCAGACAGGTTCGCCGGCCTTGGACTTCTTCCAGAGAGCAAAATCCCCTGCACCACGCTTTCCACCAACATTCTTCGACAAAGATCCCTCTCCTTCCTCTTGTAATGCCTTGTCGTTCTTGCTGTCCGGTCGCAAACGGGCATATGGATTTCCCGCTTTCTCGAAAGCTGCAATATCAAAATAAACCGATCCCTCGGTCTCGTACGCAAATCCCTTCTGGATAATCTTCTCCACAAAATCCGCAATCTGGGGAACATAAGTCGTGACGCGTGTAATCACTTCCGGTCGCAAAACATTCAGCGCATCCATATCACCCATAAATTGATCCTCCCAATATTTCGTAACATCTGTGAATATCGTGTGATCTTTACCATCGATGGACTCCTTGTACAGCGAGTCTAGATATGGCAGAAGTACCTCGTCCGCCCCCCCGAACACCTTGTTTTCTCGTATGGCTGTTGAAGCTGCTGTCAAATTCGCCAGATGCATCTTCATCTTGGCTTCAGCATCTCCTGGCTTCTCTCCAGTCAAGGATCCTCCAGCCAGAACCTTCCCATAGGCAGCATCTCTCCGTTCAGTGTAATTGCTCGGGCTTAGCTCTCCATCCTTCAGCAATTCCGGCAGATTCCCTTCTGCATACGATCGAAAAGCTGTCGCAGCCAATTTTGAGAGGTCTGATTCGGAATACGTCTTTGCCTTTTCCAGCTCTAGCAGTCTTTGTCTCCTTGCCTTCAGAATAATCTGCAGAAGTCAGAATAGCTCTCCTCAACTATACATTCCTATCTGAGAAACTGACCTTGTCATCCACATCCGTAATATTCATAACAAATTTAACCTCGTACCCAAAGTAGTCCCTCATGATCCTCCGTATGATATCCGTTGAGACATAATTCCTCGCATGCCCCAAATGCGAGTGATCGTAGACTGTAGGTCCGCAGGCGTACCATGATACCTTGCCCTCTTCTTTTGAGATGAATGGGACTGGCGCGCCGGGTTTCAGCGAGTTGTGAATTTTCAATTGTTCCATCTTAGTAGAGAATGTGCGGAGGCTCCGTGAGGTCTGTAGAACGTTTGTCTTTGGGCGTGGGGAAGAAATGCGGATGCAGATGAAGTTCGAGGAACGGAGCATTCAGTCGTTGCGCATCTATTTCGTAGAGAATGTGGGAGAGTTTTTATGTCTGAAACTCTAACTGTGCTTCGTCTGACCTGTGGTTTCGGGATATGAATAGAAATCCGGAAGAGGCTGAGGAATTTCGCATTGAGTCAACAAAGGCGGGGAAAGGCCACAATTCGGCAGAATCCTTGTCAGCCTTGGCAACGCGGGTCGCAGCCTCGTCTACGTTGTTTACTTCTGTACTGATATTGATAAGATCTTCATGAAGTCCAAATCTATAGCCGATTGATCTGTCAATCCATCTGAAGATAGCATGGTAGAAAATTCAACTATTGTGGTTGACTTGAAACAATTTAAGTGTCAGCCATTATCATGCTGAAATAGTATCGATGTGCTCATGAGACAGAAGCCGGCTAGCGATAGACAACTTTTGTGTCTTCATAAGTTGAAGGAATGCATTACATTCGTTTCGACGGTATAGTCCAGAGAAGAGTAAGTCTACATCATCTGCATGTGAAGGGCGCGAACTCTACGTTTGAGAGTGACGGCTGTACATGGGCCTGGGCAAGATTTTATCCCACCAAAAGTAGATTAAGCCCTCACCGTGGTAACTACAGGAGGATGCGATGCAGTATGCTTAGTCTGCAGAATCTGCTTTGACTCGGAGATAGAGCAGGTCATAATCCATCCTCTAGTTCTAGGAGAAATGGGTTTTCAAAAGGTCGTCAAATGCTGATGGTGAGGATCATTGGAGGTGGCAGAAGCCGCACACCTGTTTCTTGGAGCCTGTCGGAGATGCGATTTTTTTGGTTGTCAGAAAGCGCTGGCGTCTGTAATCCGGACTCATTTCAACACTCGTGTCAGCAGCAATCCTACTATGTCAGTGATAGTAAGATTAAGTCGTAGGCTCAAAATGAAGCTCCAGAACCTGTGAAACTCCAAACAGGTTCCATAGGTCAAAGATGTAATGCAGTGTTTCGAAATTCTGATGTTGGCTGGCAAGGATGACCGATAGTCGAGAATACTTACTGTGCTGCGAGCGCCAGCACGAAATAATGAAAGCCTCCGTATCGAACCATTAGTCAAATATGAAGATTGACTATTAAGTGGTCATAATTGAAGAGGCGAACAAGTCAATAATCAATCGTTCACAACCTTCACAACTTCGGAGATCTTAACATATAGTCGCTAAATAACTTCTACTTGTAATAACTCTCGACAGAAGCACTCCTCCTGATAATAGTTGGATGATCCAGGGTATTCCAGAACCAAGTCTAAAACCCGACTTTTGGCTGTAGAGATGGCCTTTGGATGGGACATGGCATTTCATGCCTATCAGTACGATCCTATGCTTGCCAGATACCAAGCGGCTCCGAAAGGCCATACCAAGAGTCTCGAGAACACAACGGCGAACCACACCATGAGGCAAAGTCGGGACATGAACTACTAGCCGGAGCTGCCTCCTCTCGGGCTTTCAAGTAATTCGAGGACAATCAGCGGAGAAATAGTGAGCAAAGAGGCGATTATTTTTCATCTCTAGAAATATGAAATCATCATAAAAATGTGAAAACTTCAATCTAATTCCCCAAAGGCAACCCAGTTTCCCACGCATTCGCCAAAGGACTTCTTATCGGTCACGTAGGAGCCGAAGTCAATAAACTTATCGAATCGAAAGGCCTGAACAGTATAGATAGACAGAAGGCAAAGAGATGTATGAACAGCATCATATGAGGGGAGAAAGTGCCGAGAAGTATGATCCGTGAGTTCTGCTCATTATATGGAGAAGAGGGTTTGAAAGGAAGCTGATAAGAGAGATATTGGAATCAATATGCGCCCCCGAGACATCTTGAAAGATACGAGCACCATCATTGCTATCAAGAGGGAGAGGGTATAGTATGATGAAGGGCATTGAGTGGAGGGCTTGGACCGGGATGATGTTTGTTGTCGTTGTAGAAATGTCGATGACAAAGTGTAACATATGTAAACAATGTAAAATGTAATTTCAGTGCAGGTTCCAAGGCCTGACAATGTAGCATACGATTGAATGTTAGATAACTAAGTAGATAAGAAAGTGATATCTACATCATGTAGCATTTCCTGGCAGTGGGGGGTTAATAGTATTCATAATGTCAAAGAATTAGGGGAGGGGGGGGGTTCCGAGCTACCGACGTACAGTACCGTTGCTATCATGAATGCCAAGCCATCTCTAAGTCAATAGCTCGAGGCCAACTTGCCTAACCCTCAACACTCCCAACACTTCCCATCCCACTCATAAAACTATACACCTACGACGACCGAAACACCACATCTACATTTCGAACCTAGAAACCAGATATCCAACTCCTCAAAACGTACCCCGAACAGTACAATGGTTCGCAACGGCACCAACTCCCTCCGCGGAAGCGTATCTACACTATCCCTCCGACCCAAGGCCGAAACGGACAACGAACGCGCAGGTCGTGAGCGGATTGCAGAGCTCGAAGTACAACTTGCCGCCGCAGAGAGCAAGATTACAAGACCAGTGCTCAACGCACCGGCCGTGAATCAGCAGACGGGACATGGAAGAGTGGTGAAGACGCTAAATATGAACCCTCCTCGATTGGACTCGTATGGCATTCCTACGCCTGCCTTTTTACCATACACCGCAGGGGACGCGCCAATTGGAGAGACTATGGAGGAGATGATACATAGATATCGGCGATCGTGTGAAGACAGTATGCAACAAATGCGCCAGGAATCCAATGCTCTCGAAGACACATTCCAGGGGAAATCCAGATGCAAGAGCTTGTTTGAAAAGTTCAACGAGAGCAGACAATTTCCAAGGGCAAGCTTGATATCAAATGGACTAAAGAGGGAAGGAAGCACGCTCAAGGCCCCCGAGGCTTATTGCCAGCCTTTCTGCGACTTCTTGAGCGGGAATCCTACAGTCTTTCATGCTGTTGATTACTTTGAGTCTAAACTAGAGAAAGCTGGTTTCACGAAGGTATTTTTACTCCGGTTCCTTATTTCGTGAGTGAGTTGCTAACTCTTACAGCTCTCCGAACGTAAAGCGTGGACCGAGGGTCTGAAGGTGGGAGGAAAGTACTTTACGACCAGAAACGGAAGCTCTCTTATCGCCTTCACAGTCGGCGGTGGCTATAACAGCGGGAATGGTGTCGCTATGGTCGCAGGTCACGTCGATGCACTAACTGCTCGCCTGAAGCCGGTCAGCACCAAGAAGACGACTGCTGGATATGTCCAGCTCGGTGTTTCGCCATATGCTGGAGGTTTGAACACTACATGGTGGGACCGTGATCTTGGTATTGGAGGACGGGTGCTTGTAAAGGACCCAGACACAGGAAATATTGTCACTAAATTGGTCAAGCTGGGCTGGCCAAGTACGTTGCCCCATCACACCTTTGATCAGTACTGACCTTACAGTTGCCAAAATCCCGACTCTCGCACCTCACTTCGGTGTTGGCATGCTTGGAACGAACAACCCCGAGACGGAGGCAGTCCCCATTATTGGGCTTGATGACGACCACAGCTCATCTACTGAGGAGTTCAAGAATCAGACTCTTGGAGGTGTTGGTAGCTTCACTGCTACTCAGCCACCCAAGCTTGTCAGAGCCATCGCTGGAGAGCTCAGTATTCAAGACTACTCTTCTATCGTCAACTGGGAGCTTGAGCTCTACGACATCCAACCTGCCCAGTGTGGTGGATTGGAGAAGGAATTCATCTTCGGAGGCCGCATCGACGACAAGATCTGTTCATGGGCCGCTATCGAGGGTCTGCTCGCAACCGAGACCACCTCTGACAAGGATGGTCTGATCAAACTAGTCGGTGTTTTCGACGACGAAGAAATAGGATCGCAGCTCCGTCAAGGCGCCAAGAGCAACTTCCTCCCCAGCGTAGTCGAGCGCATCGCCGAAGCCTTTTCCAAATCTGGATCAAGCGCCAACATCCTCTCCCAGACCTACGCGAACTCCTTCCTCATCTCCGCAGACGTCACGCACGCTGTGAACCCCAATTTCCTAGGCCGCTACCTGGAGAACCATGCTCCGAGACTCAATGTAGGCATGGCTATCGCAGCGGACTCGAACGGACATATGACTACCGACTCTGTCTCGACTGCTCTGCTTACGCGTGTAGCTGAGAAGTGTGGTAGTAAGCTCCAAATTTTCCAGATCCGCAATGATTCCCGAAGCGGCGGAACCGTTGGACCAATGCTTAGTTCTGCGATGGGAGTTAGAGCTATCGATGCTGGTATTGCTCAGTTGAGCATGCATAGCATTCGTGCGACTGTTGGGTCCAAGGATCCAGGTCTGGGTGTCAAGTTGTTCAAGGGCTACTTTGATCATTTTGAAAGTGTTGACACGGAGTTTGAGTAGAGGGATGGGGCTTCAAGCCAAGGGGCTTGGTTGTACCCTAGTTGTACACTAGAGGGGATAGATGTCTCTCGCAAGAATTTCTGTTTGGAGTGAAAGCGGCGAGTCTCGTTGAATGGACCTAGATTGTCTACATTACCGTTCCGTAAACTGACCTATGAAATGGGCCTCGACATGAGACTTTCCACTGTGTATCCTTACATTGTGTAACGCTACTCTATATCGTGTGATCTGTATGTCTCTCCATCTTTTCCAGTTCCCGGAAGCCGATGAGATTTGATATCTCAGTGACGCACACGATATCCGCTGTCCCAAACAACTTCCAGACCTCCCCGATGCAGGAACGACACGTGGTTTAATATGTAGATACAGTGCGGCATACATGCGGAAGCTGAGAGCTATTTCGAGTTCACTTTGATGACCGTCTGCCTTAATCCTAGGCTTTTAGCGGGGATGTAACCGTGATACAGAAACGATGGAGAATTCATGTGGCACGGGCAGCTTGATCGAAGAGACTCGGACCAGCAACGAGTAAATGTATATGAACGATTTGAAGATTCATGAGGATCGATCATTTATGTACTTGATAGATAACTGCATGCTCATTATGCACCCTTTTGTATATTCTATAGCGACCTCAAACAAAAACCATGCTTTGGGAGTATAGGTATCATCACGTGCAATACATGTATGGAAGCTTTAGACGAAGTGGCAACTCCACATCCCCATTCCCCTCCCGCTCCGCATCCGCGTTCCCGGATCCCGCTCCCAGCAATCACGAGCACGAGTCAGAATATACTCCAACGTCCACCTCGTCGTGTCACTACACCACATCTTATTCGATCGACCAACATCCCAACACCACCAACACCCACAACCTCGGTCACGTCCACTCCTCCTATTCAGGGGGGACTCTTACCGCTGCTACCCAGGCCAGTACCCAGGCCAGATTCATGAAGATGATGGACGTCCCTGGTGATAGTAAGAGTGGTAGTAGCAGTGGCATCCTGCAAGGTAATGTAAAGCTCCCGGGGGCCCAGGGAAGTGGCAGCGGCAGTACCAGTACAGGCAATACGAAGCGGTTGTTGAAAGCCGATGCTGCGAAACCTAAACCTCTTCCTAATCTCACGGGCTCACGCTTTCAATGTCCGAAATGTCCGAAGACGTTCAGTCGGATCGAGAATCTCACGAGGCATCAAGCGAATCGTAAGTCTGTCTGTCTATGTTGAGCTTAGATTAAAGTGAGACGTGATATATGTGAGCCGAGTTGACCAGTTCATCCAGACGAGGATGTGGGCAAATTCCCCTGCGTTATCTGTAAGAAACGCTTCACCCGAAGTGATCTCCTCAATCGCCATCGTCGGATCCATGGACCCCCAGGTCAAGCAGATAGCAAATCTCACTCTCAATCCCTCGTGACGAATGATTACGTTTCGTCCTCTCCAGACCAGAGAGCTTTTGGCGATCTGGTTCATCGTGATGATCGCAGCTCAGCTTCGCGAGATGGGTCCAGTTCCTTGGGAACCGCTTCTCCTGCTATCGGATATCAGCACATGCCGCAACAAGCATATCAACAACCCATTCAGACAGTATATCAGCACATCTTACAGCCAGGTCCCGAACTGCATCACCAGGCGACTACTCAAGGCTTGACTAGCTTGATGGAAGCTGCTCTAGCACCGCAGGATTCCATCGCTTTCACGCCAGCGGAGAACATCAACCCGACATTATGGGATGGCTTCATGAGACTTGGTGAGAATGCCAACATGTATATGGGTTCTTACGACGCAGATATGTCATGGACACTAGATTACCTGCCATCGGAAAATTCACCAAGTTACCTCTACGACCATGATATGTTGACTGGTTTCGAAGACTTTGCTGAGAATCCATATCAATATCAATCAATGCAATATGAGCAACAGGCATCAGCTGTAGATGATACGGAAGATGCGGAAGGAGAAGATGAGGATACGACGGACTGGCCAGACAAGATCGAGAAACCTGAAGCACCACTAAGGTTCGCACCTCGGGTTGTTCCGATACAAAATCGGCCGTTCTCGTGGCAGGTAGTTGTGGATGAGGCGAGATCAAGTGGATTGTCTGCAGCCACTATCCGGCCTATGCACAGTATCAACGATGGACTTCGAGATCTTCTACGTGATACCCTGAACGCGGATAACATTCGCAACGAATTCTCTCGCCGCGAGATTCTGGACTCTGAGTTCCCGCCAGCAGAAGTACTCGACTACTTTCTGAGGCTGTATGTGAGGTATATACAGCCACGATACCCGGTCCTACACCTTCCGACTTTTGACATCTATGCTTCGCCTTCTCTTATGTTGATCGCTATGATGTTTCTGGGATCTAGTCATTCGAGTAATGATCGTGGTAGGTTTTCAAGGATGTTTCATGAACATCTCAGGATCGCCTGTATGCGGAAACAAGAACTTGAAAAGAAATGGGTGAGTAGCCTTCCAACCCCAGAGATGCCATGCTAATGTCGCAGCTACGCAACATCGATAACATTCTTACGTACTTCCTTCTGTGCCTGGCTGGTACATGGAGCGGCAGCAAACATTCCTATGAATTCGCCGAGGGTGGACGTGGTATCCTCGTCACGGCATGTAGAAGAGCTCGCCTGTTAGATTGTAGACCAATCTCTAGAGTTGAGATTGATCTGTACCAACGACCTGGTAGACCTCAACTAGAAGCTGTCTGGCTAGCATGGGTCGAGACAGAAAAGAGGAAACGTCTTGGACTATCCATCTATGTAAGTAACAATAACCAACCATAGGGGTATCATCTAATGTGGTAAATAGATCTTCGACTGCCAATATCCAGCCCTCTTCAATAATCAACCCTACGTGTCCAAAGCAGACACCACGAATTGCGTCTTCTCCTGCTCTGAAGACCTCTGGAAAGCCCACAACCCCGAAGCATGGAAAATGATAGTCGGGCCCCTCGGTCAACCTCCTCTAACATACTACCTTCACGCCCTGAACAGCTGTCTCCTCCGGAAGTGGATCAACCCCTCTCCACCTATCGTGCAAGTTGGCGAATTTGGCAAAACAGTCCTCATGTATGCCTTGCACACGCATATCTTCGAATGGCGCCAAAGCACCAGTATGCTCAATCCCACCGGTCTCATGGGACTCGGCAACTCGGCCCACGACATGGGCAACGGATTACGCGAACGCAGGAAATGGCTCGTCGACGGTCTCGACTCTTTCGCCGAATGCTACAAAGCGCCTTCGACATCCGTTGCGGCGCAACTTTTGCACCATCTCGGATACGTCTCTCTCGATGTCAATTTATCAGACATGCATCTCGTGGCGGGGAGGAGTGCCAACCAAAACGACGGCAAATTCGCCGAGGAGAACTTGAAATTCTGGGCCAATTCCGAGATTGGGCATGGGACCATGCGACATGTTTGGAACATGCTGGCGCTGTGTCATCATTGTGTGGAATCTGGCTCTGCGGCTGATAGTTCGTATGAGATTGCCATCTGTCTTTTCACGGGTGGCATGGTATGTTGGGCCTTTGCGAAGTTGAGGGGTGGTGGGAGGGTGGATGGCATGGCACAGCATGTTGATCAAGTGCGCAAAGCGAGTCGGGCGTTGAGGGGCATGGGGTGTTGGAGGATGTGTTCGATGTTTGGGAGGATTCTGCAGGGTTTTGAGAAGGAGAGTGGCCCTTGAGCTTTGGGAACGAGAGATGACTCAGATGAGCGAATGTTCTGGGAGATTCATTCCTACGCTCCGTTGAGATGAGGTCGGGAGTTCAGATGATGTCGGGCTGGGTTGGTGCGGACAGGTAGTTTTTTCATGGCCGCTGGACTGGCTTATATGGATGGGCTTGGCTCACACTTCCTGCCGTGAAGGGCGGGATGTTGCTGGTTTGGGCATACTACAAGAACACTTCCTTACAGTGACGGAACATCTTGCAGGGAGGCAGGTACATGATTCACGCGGCGTTCGATCGGCTGGGGGTTTGCAGGAAAAGAAGGAATCAACGGAAAACAGCACGGATATATATATATACATATATATATACCAAGGAGGAAGGTTGTGAGGAGTGGGAATTCAGGGGAGGGAGTACTCATAGGGTGGTCGTCCTCCTAGTGCGTGTATCGCATTTTCTTGCATGTTGAAAGTGATGCGTCTCTTGCATCGGTACTGGATTTCTCTCCGTCGAGCGCCCATATCATATCTGTGCACGTTTCGGATTCATTCGTCCTTTTAATTTCTGCATCGGTCGTACTTACTGTCTTTCGTCAATCTTCTTCAGTCTATTCCATGTTTCTACTGCGTCGCTTCCCATTCCGTCTCATCCGAAAGCAATCCACAATGAAACTTCCACATCCAAAAGGAAGAGGCAAAATGCAAGATACAAAACGCAGACCCGAAACCCAATGCTCATCTCCATCCTTCTCTCACACACTCTATATCTCTCTCAGTCAGTCCCAACCCCATCGTTCCTCTCCCTCTCCCCGTCCCTCTCACTCCCTCTAACCTCATCCCTCTCCCTCTTCAACCTCCTCAACTCCTCCCCCTTCCCCTCGCCCTCCCCCCCATCCC
>FJUW01000063.1:33813-256542 GCA_900074885.1 Rhynchosporium graminicola
CCATCCCCCTCATCCCCTTCCCCCTTCTCCCTCCCTCTCCCCCCCCTCTTCTCCCCCGGCCCCATAATCAAGCCCTTCAAGAAGCGATTCTCGGTCTCCAACTCCCTGATCCTCATCTCCAGCTTCTCGAGGGCCATCTTCTTCTCCCGCGCCTGGCTTTCGAGCGTCTGCTCGCGCTGCTTCTTCTTGGCCCGGAAACGGGCGGATGCGGCTGTGTTGCGGAGACGTTTGAGGTCGGCTTCCGGGTCGTGGTCGGAGGAAGGCGGGGAGGTGAGGGGGGAGGTGGATGTAGATGTTGAGGCGGGGGGGTAGGTGGGATAGGAGGGGCAGGTTAGTGATGTTGTGGTGGTGGAGGGGGAGTGGTAGGTGGGTGTGTAGAGGGCGTGGGCTTGGGTGTGGTGAGGAGGGGGTTGTTGGGTGTAGATTTGTAGGAAGCTGGGGTGGTGGGTTGAGTTTGCTGATGGCGGGTAGTATGGTCCTTGGGACTGGGACTGGGATTGGGATTGGGAGTGGGATTGGGATTGCTGGGCTGGGGTCTGGTAGTAATCTGGGTGTTGGTCGTGGTTGTCCATGTTTGCAAACGGGAGTGGAAATTGCGGGTGTGTATTGTGAAGCTCTCGATTCGGAGTTTGGCTCTGGCTTGGCTCAGGTGTGAATGTGGTTGAGCTTGAGACTGGATTGAGATTTGATGAAGATGAATGTCCCACGTACATATCCGAGTGGAAAGTGATAGTGATGAGTATTCAAAGCTCCAGTTCGAGTGCTGCTTTGCTTCTAGAGCGCTGGAGATTGTGATGTATTGTTGAAGCGTGGTAGTTCCTTCCCTACCCTTTCGCTCATGTGGTTCAAATCCACTTTCGGGTCCGAGATGCTCTTGAGGTTGGTTCAATCATTGGACCATTCGAATCCGAAGTGTAGTTGGTGTAGGGGAGACTGATCGGAAGTGCAACTACGTGCAGCAGATATATACAATATCTGTAAATCGTAATGGTAATGGTAAGATCAATCGAGGAAACCAAATAACAAACAAAAGTCGTAATAAGTCCTGTATGTAGGTAGCTGACAATCAAGATATAGTATCCTCGGATGAATGACGGTAAAACTTCTTTCTTTTGGATTGGAAAATAAATACTTATAAGTAAGTAGTAGACAGGCTAAGATATCTAAGCAACAAGCCACAACAACCACCACCACCACCCCCCTCAAAGCGAGGATCCCTCATTCCTTAAGTACAGCATCACACACCTCAGTATTCGACGCACTCTCGAGGACTCTGCATGTGTTCGCGCTGGCTTGCACGGCAAAAACGCCTGGTCACGTGGGATTCCGTGATCCCTTGTGCATATTCGCAATTGATATCGCGGCGGTGTTTGGAAATGCGAGGTATGTACGGACTGGACTGGACTGGACTGCATCGTGCAGGCGGCATGGCTAGCAGCTTGGGGGGCCTGCAGCTGCAGCGGAGTGGGTTCTTACTGTGCTGTCGCTGTGCTGTGATGCTGGCTGGGGGCAATGGTTCGGGTCCGTACCCGCTGCGGACCTTTCTTTGGGGTTGGGTTGGGTTGGGTTGTTATGGGCGTTGTGGATATACTTATACTTATACTTATATATAGTGCGATGGTGATGTATTCATTCATTCGCATGGAAGAAGAAGGGAGGAAGCTCGGGGAGGAGAAACCGATAGATAGATAGATATCTGAGGTGCAGTCGATCGAGATCGCTCGAAAAGGGCCATGCGACGATGTATATATCTCATGATGAGTGAGGTATGTACTTTTTACTGAATGAATACATGAGGCTTTCTTTATGGGCACTAAACCTAATCAGGCTATATTATTCATTCTAATCAATATATGGATGGCATTACATTATTTCATCAAGCATTGGGGGAGAGAGGATTTGGGAGAGGATTGGGAGAGACTTGGAGAAGTTTCCTTCCGGATGGATGAGAGCCGACTGTGAACTTGACTGACTGAGCCTTGACTTGCCCCAAGCCTCATACATGCTTGCTGATCTTGGATCTACAATCTAGAGCCCGATTGATTCTTTGTCTTTGCATAGATGGCCTAGACCTACGGTAGATCTTTCCTTGGCTTACTGGAGCTTGAAGTCCCTTGCTTTCCATATAGATACTTCTATCCATATCCACTAAACCTGGCCTCGAAGCCTAACTTTCAAATTTGGGTTGGGAACAGACGGGAGGTTGGATGTATGAGGGAGTAAGTACATAATGAAATGACCTTCGGGCTCGTCTGGAGCCTGTGATCATTAACAGGCGGACCAGGACGCCTCAACTTTATTGATATGATCAAGCATCAAGATAAGCTCCAAAAAGCCCATACAATAACAAAGGTATCCCATACTACCAAGGGAAACACAAGATACCTCGATCCAAGACCTTTCATACCATTCTAACTTGCAGCCCAACTCCCTAGACCCAGAACCCAGATCCCAGCACCGCGAAACTTCGTCTTCAAGCCCCCATCTCACTCTCCTGGTCCTCTATCGCGAGCAGCTGGCTCTCAGCCCGTAGCTCAAACAAGTGCCTGAGATCTGGTTCTACTTCTGCTATCGCGAGTTGGTGTTGCTGATACTGCATTTCGTCAAAGTTGAGATCAAAATCTGAGCTGAGCGTACAGTTGAGATCGAAGATTGCAACGGGTGACTAACAACTGACTGAGGAGTCAAAGGGGACGAAAATACGATGTTGAAGCTGGTGATGGAGGGTGGTAGCCATCGAGTAATTTGTTAATCGGTACTTTTCGGGACTACTCTTTACGGAGTGGATGATAGAAGAGGTACCTCTGATGTGCCTGCGCTAGGTTGGTGTAGTCAGCGGTCACCGTCTGAGGTTCAAAGCGTGCCGTAGTGGCGTGCTGATATGTTTGTCTGAATAATAACACCGATGTCAAGTCCACACTTTGGGAGAAATTGAGAAAGGGATTGCAGTGTGCATCTCTTCTACTTCTATTCAAGCTTAGCTCCTCAATTTCCTTCTCTTAATCAAGCCAGCAAATGGTTTCTAGATTGCAGTGTGCATCTCTTCTACACATATTCAAGCTCAGCTCCTCACTTTCTCAATCAAGCCAGCAAATGGTTGCTAGAACAGATGATCATACGAATAGCATCTCATAAACTTCCTCCTTTACCAACTATCTCGCCAGTTCCAGACCCGTGAGGACCGTGATGATATCCTTAAAATTCACAAGAAGCTAGAGGTCATTACCCACCAAAGTGTGCCCCAGAGTCCAGGATTTTGAGAAAGCACTGTGCTGCACGCTGCAGATGTCAAAGCGGGGATTATGCTTGAGTGGATAGGTTGAGACGTCCCCGTCTGGAGTACAACGTCTGCAGGTTGAAGGCTCTTCTGTGCAATTGTCTGCTTGGGTGAAAAGGAACATGGTCTTACTTATAAAGTCTGGTTGTCTGTTAGGTGGCCGAAACTGTACGATTGTGATGGTTCTGCATACGAAAGACGGAGGTAGGTTCAGGATGTCGCTATTACTACGACAGAGCAGACGATGTATTACTATATCCAAACACTTCTTCCAGCATGTATTTGTCAAACATAACACTCTTTCTGATGTAGTATGACCACTATCCATCACCTCACTCCCAAAGCATACTTTAGTCACCATGCTGAACGGCGTAGAATCACGGGTTCCCCCAAGCTGCGTGTCCCCCATCCAAAAGCTATGTACAGGCCGCGATCGAGGTCCAGATTTGGGCCTAGATGCATGAACCGCCACGTAGGTGGGACCGTAGGACTTCAACCTGCCTCGGCTGGCTTGTTGACTTCATTTCTTCTACTCTGCTGAAGTCCATGAGGTATCGAATCGAATCATGTTGATTGCGTAGCGGCCGAGAGAGTTCACTTCGGCTGAGGACGCTATTGAAAAGGCCGAATCCGATTTGCTTTACGTCGATTTTGTTGTATTTGAATTCGATGGAGGTTTAATTTCTATGGAAGGAAGTAGCTATATATATAGGTATCTGTACAGTAATCCAAGTAATCCAAGTACGTACCTTACGTACTATCGACGGTACTTCCGGTACTTCCGGTACTAGCAAATTAGTTGAGTACGCTATTCAACTCCGGTACTTCCGGTACCTTCAGGACGTTGAATACGCTACTCCGTACCATAATCTGTACTGTACTACTAGTACTACCTATACTCAACAGCCCCCTTACTTCATACTATAGAACCCTATAAAACTACCGCCTATAGCCCTAGCTACTACTTCCCTAGGAAGTTACGAATACACCTCTTAAAAGCTATATTCGGTAGAGGTTTTATTAGTATATTAGCTATTATCTCTGTAGTATTTAGATATTTAATACTAATTATACCCTAATTTACTAGTTATCTGATATAATAGTATCTGACCTTAATATACTTCGACTTTACATGAGCTATAGGGTCCTTTGTAAGCGCAATACAGGCGGTATTATCGCTGTAAATAGGTACTAACAGACCTATAGATAGGTATTGCGTATACCCTAATTCGATCAGAAGTCCTCTGATCCATATCTCTACTTTACAAGCTTCTATAGCTGCTATATACTCTGATTAACTAGTAGAGAATACTATAGACCTCTGCTTAGTACTGGACTATATAACTAGTCTATTATTCAAGGTAAATATACACCCTGAAGTCGATAATCGATCTTCTAGGTCTCCGACGTAGTCGGCATCGCAGAAACCTTGTAATTTAACTCCCGGAGAGTCAGATTCACCCCCTAATTTAAGCTTCTAATTCTTAGTACCCTTGATATACCTCATAGTACGGGTCTATGAATTCCGGTGCCGTATCGCCGGATTACTGCAAAATCTTGATAATTGCCTAATAGAGTACGATATATCAAACCTCGTACCACGTGCTAACTATATAGTAGTACTAATAGCGCTCTAGTACTCTGATTAATTAGTTAACTCCTCTCCTAGTTCTGAAGCTGTATAGGCGTTTCGATCGGAATCAGGTATATTAACTATACTCGCTTCCTGAAGTCGGAACCTTTCTAGTATACTATTTATATAGACCTCCTAGTCTAACTATAGTATACGCCTCTTTCTGTCTCTAGTAACTCTTATACTAAGAATTACCTATACTTCTCTAAGATCTTTGATCTCCTATAGAGCTCTAATAGCGTCTATAGTACTCTATACTTTCTAGAGATCTTTTCTAATAACTAGTATATTATTAATATAGAGGAGTATAATCTCTCCTCTCTCCTTATTAATAAATATGCTAGATTCATTGAAAATAGGTTCAAAACCTAGTGTTTTTAACCTCCTGCAGCCGGTAATATACTACTCTCTTCCAGACTATTTCAGCCTGTATAAGGCTGATAAGAGTAGTAGTACTTGCTAGTTTATAATTCTAATAGCTTTTCGGAGAGCCTTAGTAGGTCTTATATAGACCTTAGTATATAGTTCAGCCCTTGGATAGGCTGAAACTACGTCATATTAATAGCATTCCAGGTACTCTTGCGCTACTATAGCTAGTACTATACGTAAGCTTTCCATCTTTAAGGTAAGGCTAAAGGTTTCTAGGTAATCTTCATGTAACCTCTGGCTAAACCCTTGAGCTATAAGTCTAGCCTTGAATCGATCAATAAGACTAGAAGGTATTAATTTAACTATAAATACTATACGGTAACCTATAGTTCTTTAACCTTTAGGTAAATCGACTACCTTCTAGGTATTAAGAGACTATAGCTTAGCTACTTTAGTAGTAATTGCCTCCTCTTAGTGTAACTTATTCTTACTAGCTAGGGCTTCTGCTTCGGTAGTTAGTACTATAACAGAACCTTCTGAGGTGATATAGGCTCCCTGAGCTGTATAATCACTCTGATTAAAGTAGTCTTCTTTGATAGATTCTTAGACCTTTACTATAAGGTCTTCTTAGAGGGTAAGAGCTTTTATAGCTTTCCAAGTACTAGTACGAACCCTAGCTGACCTTCTAGGAACTATTAGAATAGAGTCTAATTCAGACTCTTCTTTAGCTCCCTCTTCTTCTTCTGCTTCTAATACTATATCACGAGTACGATCTTCTTCAGCTCCCTCTTCTTCTTCTGCTTCTAATACTGTATCACGAGTATGATCTTCTTTAGCTCTTGTATTTATAATAATTATATTACTATTAATCTCCTAATCTTCTAGAGTATTAGAAGGGTATTCAGGGCTTCCGGCCCCCTGACCCTTTCTACTCTCCTCCGGTAGCTAGAGTAGTAGTTTCCCTATATAAATAGGTAGTTGAACCCTATCCTATTTATCCTAGGGTAATACTAGGTCTCCAATTTGCTTATTTTCTCCCTAGTTCTACTATAGCTTCTTATCCTTATAGAAGACCGGACTAGAAGACTTAATAATCTTCTTACTTCTTAGATTATAGAATTTCTACTACTCTATAGTATTCTTATATCTAATAAATATAACTAGTATTCCAGTAGGTTCTAGTTTACTTGCTCTATGCTCCTTTAGTACGTGTATATAAGCTATATAACCCTATACCCTTAAATGCTTTATAGACGGTATTTTACTTATCTAAGCTTCTATAGGAGTCTTTCCCTCCGGCCCTATAGAGGTCCGGTTGCGTGTATACGCATAAGTACAAGCTACTTTAGCCCAGAAGATCAAGAGTAGTTAAGCCTCTATAAGCATAGCACGTATCAGGGTAATTAAGGTTCTATTTAACTTTTCTAATACTCCGACTTACTACTAAGAGTATATGTCGCAAGGTTACGTTGATCTTCAGAGTAAGGCATAGAGTAGTTGAATGATGTTGGTTGCATTGCAGTACTAATTACTATAGAGAGCCGACAGAAGATATTATCTAGGAATATCCGCACGGACTATGCACGTGACTATATCACCTGATCTATGCCAAGACCCATATCCTCGCAACACACCCCTCTGTAGAGATACTATAAAGTCGGTAACTTCTACAGGTACAAGTGATCCAATTTCTTCTGTAATTAGTCGATTTATACTATCGTATACGTACGTATAGTGACACCCCTGGAGACTAGAACCATGCCTCGATATCACGTGAACTAGATAAACCCCAAGTTCCGTAATTCCTTCAAGATAGTCTGCCTTCCCGATTAATATCTACACCCCTTATTCTAGGTGTAAAACAGTTATATTCAGTATTACTATAAAGGCCTTGAGGTCTTATAAGCTAAGTAGTTTAGTAAAACCGTCTGCCGCGTTCTCTTTTAAGGGTATATACCAAGGGTCTAAATGACCTCTAGCAACCTCCTAGCGAAAGTAGTAGAATTTGATATCGATATGCTTAGTATATTAGTATAATTCAGGGTTCTCCGATAGAGATAAAGCTCCCTGATTATCGCACTGTATCTCTATACTCCTAGAGTCTGGCTTATTATAGCCTAGCTCCTTCAGTACTTAGCGTATCCATAAAGCTTCTCTAGTAAAGGCGCATATAGCTATATACTCTGCTTCCGTAGAGGCAAGAGTTATAGTAGTCTATCGCTTTGAAATAGCTGAGAAAACACCTCCTGTAAGGAAGAAACAGACTCCGGTATATAACACTCTATTAATTCGGTTACCGGCCTAATCAGAGTCGCAGAAACCTCTTCATTTCATCTTCTCTCTATTAGTAACGTCTCCTCTGTAAGTCGTAGTATAATACTTCGTACCTTATAAGTACGCAAGTACTCTCTTAGCGCTCGTAAGGTATTAAAGTAATAGATTTATTAGAAATTATAATAGTATAGAGCAGTAGTATAGTATATCCTAGCGAGTATAAGCTAGGTACTATAAACTACCGTAAAGCTATTAATATAGCTTAATTTCTTATAGAGTAGCTACTCCTTTGAATTTAACTATAGAAACCTCTGAACCAGTAGTAAAGGGCGTATCAGCGCTCTTACAGTTAGTTATTCCAAATCGATCTAATATCTTATCGATATACGTATCTTAGCAAAGAGAAATCGTCTTCTTCTCTCTATCATGTATAATTCTAACGCTAAGGAAGTATTTAGCTAGTCCAGCTAGTAGAATATCGAATATAGTAAGAATCTTCTTCTTAAGCTCTTCAAGAGCTATTCTAGCCTTTAAGATAACTAGAAAATTATCGACATAAGTAACGATAATTATTCTAGTTTCTCAGTTAATATATACGCAATTATCAGTTTATAAAGGTATAAAGTCGATAATACCGAACTCCTTACGTAAGGTCTCTTACTAGAGACGTAGAGACTACTTCAGACCGTACAGAGCCTTTAGCAAGAGTATACATTCATCGTCTATAAGTCTACGCCCAAATTATCTATAAAATAGCAGTAATTTAATATATATCTAGGTATTAGCTTCACTATATAAGAATACCGTTACTATATCAAACTATTCGACTTCTAAGTCGTACTCCGCCGCAACTACTAAGCTTATCTTCTAAGTAGAAGATTTACAGACTCCGGCATACATCTGATCGTAATCGTAACTAAATCGTTACGTATAACCTTAGACTATAAATCTAACCTTATATTTATCGATTTTGCCGTCCATATCTCTCTTAGTCTTGAAAACTAGATAAGAACCTAGTACTCTGCACCCTTTTAGTATATTAGAGCGACTTATAGTCTTCTAAGTCGACTTCTCTTCAAGAGATCGATACTCCTTAATTATAGCCTTCTTCTATTCTGGCTAATTAGCTCTCTTTATAGCCTGATCTAAAGTAGTCGGATTATCTAAGAATAGAGACTCTTCTTAAGCCGTATAAAAAGCGAGTCGATACTAACTAGTACTCTCTATCTCTTCTTCTAATAGAGAGATAGTATAGGAGTAGCTGTTATTTAGTTCCGGTATTACCTCAGGCGACGGATTATTACGGCCAGATCGTATAGCCCTAGGAATATACTCCGGCATATAGTTCTTAGATCCAGGAGGCCTACTACGCTTCTTTTATATAGTAACTTGCTCCGGGATATCGACTTCTAGTGCTAGAACTTCGTCCGTAACTATAGACTCGGCATCTTCCGTACTATTGATTTCGACTTCGGAATCCTCGTCTTAGCTTATGATACCTGTATTAAGAGTAATACCGGTAACTTCGGCGTTATCGGTAACTTCAGCGTCCTGATTTTAGCTTAAATTATCGATAGATTCACCCCTAGTTTAAGGTACTATTATAGCGTCTTATTCGTGAGGTTCTATAACTAAACAATCTTTATTAAATCGTAGATAAGAGGTACGAACTACCTTTCTATTAACTAGGTATCTATAGATATTATAACTTTCAAATCCTACTAGAATACCCTTTTCAGCTCTAGGAGCTACCTTATAGCTCTGGACTCTCTTCTCCTTATTAATTAGTATAAAGATAAGATATCCTAATATATAGAGATACTTAATAGAGGGAGTATAGTTCACCCCTAGCTTAATATCGTCCCAGAAGCACTTAAAAGGAGTCTTCCTTTCTACTCTTAAAGTAGAAGTAAAGTTAGCGATATATATATAGGCGAGTAGAATCTCCGGCCATATATAGTCAGGTATATTCTGATCTACTATAACTATACGTACCTTCTCGATAATTGTACGTATAGAGCGTTTAGCTCTTCCATCTTACTCTAGAGTATACGGAGTAGACTCCTCTAGTAGTATTCTAAGGTAATTAGTAAGCTCCTTTATCTGAGAGGGAGAGTACTCCTTACCACCGTCATATCTCTACACCTTAATTTTATAGTAATACTATATTTCAGCTAACTTAATTAGCTTTTAATTAGCTAGGTATATATCCGACTTCTTAGCGTAAGTAAAGGCCCACTTTCTAGTCGAATAAGCGCACGAGAAGATAGAAGCGTAAGAGTAACTATTTAGAGCCTTAGGTTTAAGGTATACTATATCTATATGGATTTTATCTATTAATCTAGTAAGTCGTATACGTGCCGATACCTTATTAACCTTCTGAATAAGTCGGCCTTTCTCATATGGTATGCAAAGGCGAGTTCTACTAGTCTTAAGCTCTATAAACTTCATACTAGTAACTATAGATTAAGTGCGTTATACTACGTTAAAGCTAGCGTAACACATATGTCTGTACTAAAGCTCTATATCGACTGTAGCTTACTCTACTACTGCAGGTAAGCTTAAACCCGGAAGGCTAGCGTACCCTGCGCCGGAGGTCTCTTCTTCAATAATAAATAGATTCTCATTAATTATATAGATCTCCTTCTCCTTAGATATATAGAGAACAGAACTGCGTAAATAACCTCCTAACTTATTCAATTTAGAACCGGAGTATAGGCAGACTAGAGACTGCGGGATATATAGTATATTATAGCACTCTAATATACGCACTATACCGTCGGTCTTTATCGCCTTAATTATATAACTTCCAATCCCGGTAAGGCGTAACAGCCTATTAACAGTAAGCATGCACTATAAATCGTCTCTTAGCGTATATAAAGTAAATTTAGAAAGGTCATTAGATATATGCTCCGTAGCGCCGGTATCGAAGAGCTATCGTGACTTATTATAATAAGAGAACATAGCTATAGAAGCCGTAATAATAGGGAAACATAGTAAAAGGGCTGCGCCGAAGATACTATCATCGTCGGAATCGTTATCCTTCTTCTTTCTACTACTAGTCTTCTTCTTATTAGTCTTATTAGTCTTATTCTCTCCCTCCTTCTTCTTTAGCTATTCGGCATGCGGGATCCACTTCTTTCCAGACTTCTCCTCAAACTCCTTCTTCTTCTGTTTATTAATAATAAAACAGTTCTCTAGAGTATACTTTAGCGACGTCTATTTATAGTACTTATAAGTCGGCCTAGTATCCTTACTAGCCGGCTTAGTAGCTCCTCCGCCGCTTCCTTTCTTAAGTATAGACTTATTAAAATATAGAGCTTAACCTGCTATCTTTCCGGTAGAGTTACTCGCTCTTACCTCGTTAGTAATATCTTCGATCAAACTAACCAAAGTCACTCCTGATTTAGCCTTCTCGGTCGTATCTGGGTTATTACTAGAAGAAACTCTTAAGAGAGAACGTTATCTTTCAGCCTATATAGGCTACTTCTCTGAAACTACGGCAATAAATATAATTAGATACTATACTAGAGGTAGAGCTATTATTAAAGTCTCTAATTTAATAATCGAGAGCTTAAAAGCGATAATAAACTTCTCTAAGGAGTTGAAATCGTTATACTAGAGCTTAATATAATCTTATATAGAATTATAAACTAGTATATTACTACCTCCTTCGTACTACGCCTATAAGGCCTCCCACATATCTAATACGGTAGTTTTACTAGTTATATACGCGAGAGGTCCGGCCTTGCAATTCAGCGTAATTACTAGCTTCATTTAACTCTCTCCAGACTCCTAATCTTACTACTTCTTAAGGGCTTTATCATCGACCTCGTTATCCTATTCGTCTACCTCTTTAGGCACGTAGTCACGAGATTTAACGTTAAGAAACTTACTAATTCTATTAGTTTTAGTAATATTCAGTACCTTATCTCTCTATTCCGTATAGTTCTCTCCTCCCTTAAGCTTATAGCTGTCTGCTAAGTTCAAAGACGTAGAGCTACTTATCTTCTTACGTTTATACGGCTCTTCTAGCGTAGTCGCAGTAATAAGTTCCGATTCCGGGTCTTCCGGATCCTCTGGATAGTCCTAGGACGTCGAATTAGCGTCTGTAAGAGGTAAATCGGGTATATTTTGAGTCCTAGGGACTTGGGTAGTAGCTTCCAGCGCTAGCGCGGAAAACTCTACACCTCGAGATGCGATAATTTCGGAATCGTCGACTTTGACTATTATACGAGTACGAGTATTAAGTACTATATAGCTTATTTATAGTATCTCTTCAATAGAGCTAGAGTTATCGGAGTACACTTCTTCGACTTCTTCCAATAAGGGTAGCGTAGATGCAATAGCTAAAGAACTCTCTCTACTAGTACTCTGCGCGACTGTATTTACTATAGAAAGACGCGCTAGTTTAACTGACTATACGCGTATACTATACCTTAATCGGAAGCTCGTAACTTGAATCTCTACCCTTAGTACTAAGAAATAGTTCGACGCTTACTATTAAGAATCATAGTACTACTGCTTCTTTAAGTACTACTCTACTTCTGGCTATCGGGGCTTATAACTTATCGCAAGGTTACGTTAATCTTCAGAGTAAGGCATAGAGTAGTTGAATGATATTAGTTGCATTGCAGTACTAATTACTATAGAGAGCCGACAGAAGATATTATCTAGGAATATCCGCACGGACTATGCACGTGACTATATCACCTGATCCATGCCAAGACCCATATCCTCGCAGTAGTATACTATAGTAAACTCAAACTATACTGCTCTAAATTTAACTTCCTATATAGCTCTTAAAGCTCGGAATTCAGGAGTATTATCTAGCCTAATAGAGAGTAGTTTCTCAGTACTCTCTGCTTCTACTTCTAACTTCTATTTAGTCAGAATTTCGTCGATATCTCTCCGGTACCTAAATAGCGTCTAAATACGTCGAGTCGCCTTATCAGTTATTATAAGTATTATAGTATCTCCCTTAAGGCTAGGAGTACTAATTAGTCCCTACTAGTCGATATAAACCCTTCTAAGGATTCTATTAGTTCTTTCTAGATAAGTTCTATATGATAACAGCTCACCTGAAGGTCACATGAGAAGAAGGATAGATACTAGGGCCTAAGTTCATAGGCATCCCAGTAGAACTAGTATCCGACTCGGTATAGTATCAGACTAGTACTAGTATATATATATAAGGTGCCTTATACTCTATCTCTCTTCTTCTTCATTCCTTATCTTTTTATTTCCTTTATAGTAGACTATATAAGATCACTCTTAGCTTCCTTACTTATTTATTCTTACTTATATACCGCTTTAAGTCTTATATTATTATATTAAATAAAAAGATTAAGATAGCCGGAGATAACTTACTATAATATCTTACTACTAAGTTAGTTATTTAATAATTACTCGTATATAGCTAAGATACTAGAGATCTCTCGGATAGCTATAAATCAGGGTTTAATTCAGCTTATTATAAATAGTATAATAAAGGAGGTCTTCGCTAACGCTTCTTTAATAACCCTCTTAGTATAAAGGAATTATAGATAGATTTTAAAGAAAGTATAATAAATACCCCGGAACTTCAATTTCTATATATCGCCGCTGAAATAGCCCTAATATACTCCTTTTTAAGCTACTATTATAGCTCCTAACTAATAAACTAGAGACTCTTCTAGTTCTAGGGGACTTTAACGCGATCCCCCTTACTCTACCTCTGAACCTAATCTATTATACTCTTCTTTACTCTAAATATCTCCTATACTAGAGAATATTAATACTTTATTAAGGAAGTACTAACTAAGAGAGAAAGGAAAATAAAAGCGAAATTCCCTAGGAGTATAATCGCTAAGTACTCTTACTACTATAGGTAACTCGAACCTGATCTATTCCCTCTTATAATAAATAGCGGACTAGGAGAAAAAGAATAACTCTTTAGAAGATACTATAGATAAACTAATCTCTATATAAGATAAGTTCCTTATAGAGGTCCCTCGCTTATCTTCGACTCTCTTACTAGAACTAATATTATAATCTTCGCGTATTCTAGAGTTTAATAAGCTAATAAACTCTATTCTAATACGTAGTACTAAAAGAGAAGATACTATTCCTAATAAACTATCTCTCTCTCTCGGCGCCGAATCAGTAGAGTTACGCCTTAAGAAGTCTTATCTTACTAAGAAGATCCTATCCTTAGATAATAGATCGGACTCTATTTTCCTCTAATAGAGAGTATCGATATGAGACCGGCTAGCTATAAACGCTAACTACTACTTTACGGACTTCTCCCGGCGCGTTCTCGTATAGGGACTAGTTATTAGATTAGCTAAAGAGTATCTTATACTTTAGTACTTAGCTAATAAGTTTAAGATTAGTAATAAAATAATCTCCTTATTAGAGGAGAACTTTCTTACTAGTTTAGAGGAAGATAACTACTATAACGCTTTCTATTACTTAGAAATATAATAACCTAGCTATACCCGCGAAACTTTCGCTGAGTTTCGTAGTCGATTTTAAAGCGCTACTATCTAAAGTAAAGTTAAAATAAAGAAGTAGTTTTTCTATATATAAGATAAGATTATACTATCTTTACGCGCTTTAATTCTTATTATTAAACTAATATAGAATAAGGACTACGCTTCTATAGTTAGATCCTTACTTTCTTTTAATACTAAGTATTACTATAACTCAGAATATACTTATCCCGAGAAAGCTATTACCTTAGTATAGTACTATAAGCTTACTATTACTACTACGACTACTACTAGCTCTACTTCTTACTAGTCCTTAAGCTTAGCCCCTCGATAAACTACTCCTGTACTATATGTATATACTTCTACTCTAGTATAGGCTAGTACTCCCTCCGTATTAAAACGCCTTAATATCTCGACCGGAGAACCCCTTAGGTATTATAGCTATAGATAGCTCGGTTATATTAAGCTAGACTGCCCTAACCCGCTTAAGGTTTAATTAATTAACGAATTTCAGGAAGAGGAGAGATTAACTAAGGAAGCAGTAGAAGATATACCCTCCGAATTTAGACTAATATTAAAGAGAAATAATAAGACTTAAGTAAAAACTCTTTCCTAGGTCTATATAAATATAATCTCTCTAATCTTAACTTTAACTCCTTAATAAGAGGTAAGTAATTTATATACCTGACTATAGTTAGTATAAATAAGCTAGGAGTCTCTATAAATAGCTTAATTAATACTAGAGCGAATAGTTATCTGTTTATTAATTATACTCTTACCGGATAACTATCAGGGGCCCTCAGTATTAAAATCGAGCTACTACTCTATTCTATTCTAATACGTAAGTTCTAATAGTCTATTAGAACTTATATTACTTATTTTATATATTTATACTTTTCTATTAATAGTAGGCGTATTTATAATTACCTTTTTATTCTCCTTGATTTAGGATAATAAGATATGATTATTAGTATTAAATAGATACGATAATTCTAAGTTAAGCTAGATATACTCTATTATAAGCTATTATAGCCGGAATAATATCTAGCGACCTTCTAATATAATAAGGAGATAGTTATAACTCTACTTCCTTATAAACCTAGTATTAATCGATCTTACTAAATCGATACTAACGCGCGGGACTTAGCTATAAACTAGCTAGACTAATACTAATTATATTAAATAGTAGCGATATAGTATATTAACGTATCGTCCTTACTATTTAACTTATTTCTGCTTATCGCTAAGGAATCCGAACCTATTTCCGCTCCGAATTTATCGAGAAAGGTACTTGCGCCGAAACCTTATTATAAGTGCTTCTCTTAACCTCCGAGGATCTGGAAACCGGTTCCGATTTCTAAATTAGTATTATAGCTTTTTATTTTAATATAAAATATAAAAGCTCCGAATTATTCTTTACTAGTATCTACGAGATAGACTACCTCTTATAAGACTATCTAAATAGTAACTCTCCTAAGGATCTCGATACTGAATAACTTATAGCTGAAAAGCTACCGGAATAGTATTATACTCTTAAGGAAGCTTTTTCTAAGCGGGATTCTAATATTCTTCTACTATATCGCTTATACGATTATAAAATTATCTTAGAAGAATTATTATCTAATATATATTCGCTTTTATATCGGTAATCTATAGACGAATTATAAGTAACTAAGGAGTACCTTATAGAGAACTTAGATAAGGGATTTATCGAATCTAGCTAAAGTCCCTTTATATTACTTATATTATTCGTTAAGAAAGCTAATAGAGGATTACGCTTCTATATCGACTATTATAAGCTTAATATAATCACTCGAAAGGATTCCTACTTAATACTTAGGATTAATAAGCTCTTAACTCGTATATTTAAAGTAGTGATTTTTACTAAACTAGATATCCGGGTAGTATTTAATTATATCTGTATAGACCCCGAATTAGAGGAGTATATTACCTTCTGAACCCGCTTCAGATCCTATAAATATAAAGTACTACCTTTTAGGCTCTATAACGGACCTAGTATATACTAACGATATATAAATAATATATTACTAGACTACTTAGATAATTTCTATATAGCTTACCTAGATAATATCCTTATATACTCGGAAATACTCTAGGAATATGAAGAATATATTAAATTAGTATTATAATACTTAATAGATACCAGACTCTAAGTAGATATTAAGAAAAGCGAGTTCTATATTACTCGGACTAAATACCTCGGATATATCATTACTACTAATAGAATCGAGCTAGATCCTGAGAAGGTAGTACTATTAGTAGATTAGAAGTACCCTGAAATAGTAATAGCTATAAAATCCTTCTTAGGATTCTATAGTTTCTACTATTAATTTATTCGGAATTTCGGCCTTATCGCTAAACCTCTCTTAATACTTACTCGGCCTATAGTACTATGGAATTTCACTGACGATTATAAGAAGTCCTTTGACGATTTATATTAATAGCTACTATTAATACAGAAACTATACTATTTCGACCCTGAATTATAGACTAAACTAGAAACTAATATCTCTAATAGTATAATAGCTAGAGTTATCTCCTAATTATATAAAGATAACTAGTAATATCTAATTAGATTCTACTCTTATGTTCTTAATAGATACGAACTTAACTAGGAAATCTATAATAAGGAATTATACGCTATTATTAAGTCTTTCCGGAAATAGAAACTTAAACTTATATCTCTATGATATTATACTAGCGTATATATAGATTACTAATCCTTAGAATACTTTATAACTACTAAGGTCCTAACTAGTAAGTAAGCTAGATAGATAGAATTCCTTTCCGAATTTAACTTTCAAATTATATATACGCCTAGTAAAGATAACGCTAAAGCTGATATCCTTAGCTATAGGGAATAAGATCTAAGGATATAAGAATAATAGAAATAGGATAGTAGATCTCGGGTATTACTACCTCTAGACTACTTAGACCTTAGGATTAACGCGGAACTAGCTAAATATTATATCGATTAAATTAGTTATATATACCTAATATCACTAGGGACCGATACGCTATCGGAACCTATATATAACTCCTTTAATTTAATCGAGAAACTATACTAATTCAACTGAGAATCGTTCTCTAATAAACAGAATATATTAAGAGATAGCTATACTATTAATAATAGTTTATTACTTTATAATAGTTATCTATACGTATAATACTATACCCTATTATATATCTATTTAATTAGCGAAGTCTATAATCAGGTTTCTTCTGCTTATCTAAATACTCGTAAGACTACCGAAATGATTTCTATCTATTACTAGTAGAAAGGACTTATATTAGATATAAAATAGTATACTCGTAATTGCTACCTCTACTAATACTCTTATCCGAAACAGATAAAATAGTAAGGATTCCTCTACTTATTACTAGTATCTAGCTACCTTATGCAGTATCTAGCTATAGATTTTAAGGACTTCCCGCCTAATAACTAAGAGTTTAATAGGATACTAGTATTTATCGACCGCTTAAGGAAGGACTCTGTATCGATACTATACTACTATAATATCGATACCCGCAGGATAGCGATATTATTTATCTAATAGATATATCGTTTCAGATATACTCTTAAGTTAATTATATCTGACTAAGGAGCTTAGTTTATCTTATCTTTCTAGTAAGAGTTTTACTATATAATTAGAGTTAAAGTTAAGTACTCTACTGCTTTCTACTAGTAAACTAATAGATAAACAGAGATTATAAATTAGTATATTAATTAACGCTTTAGACCTTTTGTTAACTACTACTAGAGTAACTAGGGCGAACTACTACTGATAATAGACCGCGCCTAAGTAACCCTGCCTTACGATTCTATTAATATAGTACTATATACCCTTAAATATAGTATATTACTACGGAATAGCTAGGATTAGAAGTAACTTACCGTATCGATACCGCAAGAGAAGCTTAATTATACTAATACTAGATCCTTAGCTAAACGTGCTAAATCTGCTATTAAGGTTATAAAAGCTAATATACTAGCTACTTAGCAGAGGATAAGTGCTATAACTAACCCGAAATAGCGTAATATCGACTAAGAAGTTAGAGATAAGGTATTTCTCTCTATAAGGAACCTTAAGAATTACTAGCTAAGTAAGAAGCTATCTAGCCTCTAGGTAGAACTATACTAAGTCCTAGCTTAAATCGGATACTCCTATAAGCTGGATTTACTCCTTAGATCTTCTATATACGATATATTTACTCTCGAATTACTCTTTAAGGACTCGGACGACCCCTTACTAAGCTAGGAGCTACTAAACCTACCCCCGGAAGTTATCGCTACTTAAGAAGAGTAGGAGTTATAAGATATACTTGCTATATAGCTCCTAAGAGGTAATCTGAAGTATTAAGTTAGCTAGCTAGACTATAACCCGGACTTAACTTAGTATAACGCTTCTGACCTAATAAGTACTCTATATAAGCTTAGAGACTTCTATACTACTAACTTAAGTAAACTTAGATCTCCGCGTAAACTAGATTAGTAGATTAAGGCCTAAGAGGATAGAATAGATAACTATAGTTACTTAGAGGATAATAAACTATTATAGTTACTAGTATTAAAGATTTATTACTAAGGATAATCCCTTAATTATACTCTATAATAACGCTATATCTAAAACTCTACTTCCTCTACTATCTCTACTTTACCAGCTTTCTCCCCTAAGTTCTCCGGAGCTTCTAGTAAATCTGGAATATCTAGAACTAGAACTACTATATCTAACTCCTTACTTAAATCTGCTAACGTAGCCCTAGTAATAAACTAAGTATAATAGCTAATCCTACGAGATTTCTTCTTTAGAGAAAGTCCGAGAGTATCTAGATCTAATACGTCTCTGAACTAGAAGGTAAATTCCTCTTTCCCTTAGTATTAGATATTATAGCTTTAAATATAGCTTTCTTTATAAATTCCTATATAATACTATTTAACTCTTTCGTCTGCTTTAACGCTATTTATACTATTAACTTAGACTTCGCTGAATCTATTATCAGAAGATCTAAATCTTATATCGCGTTAGTATTATACTAGTATCTAAGGGTTTAAGATCGTAACTTATTATCTTAATAAACTCTAACTCCTTAAACACTTTCTCTATAGAACGCTTTAAAGCTTAAGTCTCTACTACTTATATAATAGTAATCTCTAACGTAGTAGTAAGAGTAATAGATTTCGCGAGATAATAGATCCGATTAATAGCCTTATAAGTAGCTATAATACTATCCCGATTTAGTTCCGCGTCTTTAGCTTCGCTACTAGGAAGTAAACCGGATAAAATAGTATACTCTATATTAATATAATCAAGTAATTATAACGCGTTAGTATATATAACTACGTTCGGGTTTAAATAACTTATATACTTATAACTGCTCTTTAATACTAAATAATACTTATAAAGCTTAGAGTTAGGCTTATTAAACAAATATAGAAGTTCTAGAACAGGAGTATTATTATACTTTATCTTAAGGAAAGCGTGAATATATCGCAGGTAATATATACGATACGCTGCCGAAAGAGTACTAGCGGGAACTAATAAGGGCATTATAGGAGTTAGTATTACAGATCCGTAGAACCCTTATACCTTACTTAAAGACTATCCTTAGTACTAAAGCGAGGAACTTACTTTTAATAAAAGAAGAGTTAACTAGGTTAATTAATATATAAGATTATAGTAAACTACTATAGTAGTTAGTAATAATACTTACTCTAGGAACTATATCGCAGTCTAGGGAGAGTAAACTTATAAGTTGAAGTAGTTATTACGATTAAAAAGGAAAGGCTCTAATATTAATAAACCTCTTCCTTTATATACCTTACGCTCTACTTAAACTCGACTCCCGCTATAAACAGATAAAGTAAATATAGCTTACTGCCCGATTTAGAAGCTACGACTAATATAGTACTATTATAGCGATATAACTAGTTAGAACCTGATAAAGAATTTACTACTACTGAAAAGCAGCTAGCGCTTATTACGCGAATATCAACAAAAATAGTTATAATAAAGACTAATTTCTAGTATAAAGTATAACCTTCCGAGCTTAGGGTTAAGCTCTTCTTAGGGGGGGGTAATATGATAATAGCTCACCTGAAGGTTATATAAGAAGAAGGATAGATACTAGGGCCTAAGTTCATAAGTATCCCGGTAGAACTAGTATCCGACTCGGTATAGTATCGGACTAGTACAAGCATATATATATAAGGTGCCTTATACTCTATCTCTCTTCTTCTTTCTTCCCTATGTTTTTTGTTTCCTTTATAGTAGACTATATAAGATCGCTCTTAGCCTCCCTACTTGTTTATTCTTGCTTATATACCGCCTTGAGTCTTGTGTCGTTATATTCTATTAATAATTCGTATAGCCTTTACTATAGCGCACCCGGTATAGGAATCTTAGAGTTTCTGTACCGGTATATCCAATCCAGAAGTCACTTTATCGACTCCTTTTATAGTACTATAAGATAAGTGACTAAGTCGTCGGTACAGGAGAGTTGCTTACTTCCCTATATCTTCTATACTAGTAACATAAGCTATTTCTACTATATTTAAGAAGTAAGCTCTTCTAATTCTTTAAGCTACTTTAATTACTCTCTCCTAGAGAGTAAGAAGTAGCCCCGTATTAAGTGCTTCCTCTATGCGTATCGATATACCCTTATCTTAGAGCTAGAGTACTGAAATTAGTTTTCTAGAAAGACCTAGTATATAAAGTACTCCGGTAATCTTAACTATACGCCTTTCTCTATATACTAGGATATCCAGGGATATAACGCTTTTAGCGATTCCTTCTAGTATACTGCCGTTTGTAATACTGATCTTAACTGTATAATTCAGAGGTTTATAAGTATTAAAAACACTCCGATTAAACGTTATATATCGGGAACACCTAGAGTCTACTATCTAATTAGTAGATGCTTTCGCTCCTACTGCTATCTAGCAGTTATCTAGAGCTTAATTAGCTACCTTACTCTTCGGCTTCTCTCTAGCTATCGGTAAAGGACTAGTAGAAGGGTCCTTCTTACCCTCTTTCTTTAGCTTAGTACACTCTCTTAAGTAGTAACTTATTTTACTGTAATTATAGCACTTGATCTTAGCTTTTACGTTAGTTGCTTTTATAGCTTACTCTTTAGTCTTCTGAAGAGTAGACTTTAGTAGAGACCTTTCTATCTCTATATACCGGCTGATAATTGCTTCCTAGGTTAAATTTCCTCCTAATTCTAGTGATACTAGAGGGCTGTGGAATTCTGAGTTATATACCTTTAGTGCTTTAAATAGTATAGTTATTTTAAGTATATTAGAGGGCATTTCTCGTATAGAGATCTCTCTAATCTCTCTTTATAAGCTAGTTAATTTACTAGTAATTGAAATGACGTTATAGTCACTCCCTAAAGTAGTTTCAAAACTTGAAAACTCCCTTAGTTTAGAGGCTAGGTTCATAGCTAATACTAGTGCGTATATCTGCCGTAAAGCCTCCTATTAACCTTTAGTAGTAGGTAATTCTGCTATTAAGATTAATAATTATTAAGAACACGTACTAAGTATTATAGTATATACTTCAGCGTTCTTCCTAGTAGACCTTAAAGGATCTACTACCTCTAGTACCTTAGGATCTTTCCCCTTGCTACTTTTCTTCTCAGGGGTTTCCTTAGTGTTCTCGCCTGGCCCTAGGATATCGATATATTCTAAAAGACTACTAGAAACACCTCTAAAACCTATCCTAGGATCACTATATCCACTAGGGGGATACTATAACGACAGCTCACCTGAATGTCATATGAGAAGAAGAATAGATAACAGGGCCCAAGTTCATAGGTATCCCGGCAGAACTAGTATCCGACCTAGTATAGTATCGGACTAGTACCGGCGTATATATATAAGGTGCTTTATACTCTATCTCTCTTCTTCTTCCTTCCTTATCTTTTTATTTCCTTCGTAGTAGACTATATAAGATCGCTCTTAGCCTCCCTACTTATTTATTCTTACTTATATACCGCCTTAAGTCTTATATCGTTATATTAAATAAAAAGATTAAGATAGCCGGAGATAGCTTATTATAATATCTTACTACTAAGTTAGTTATTCGATAACTACTTATATATAGCCGAGATACTAGAGATCTCTTAGATAACTATAAATTAGGGTTTAATTTAGCTTATCGCAAATAGTATAATAGAGGAGGTCTTCGCTAACGCTCCTTTAATAACTCCCTTAGTATAAAGGAATTATAAATAGATTTTAAAGAAAGTATAATAAATACCCCGGAACTTTAACTTCTACGTATCGCCGCCGAAATAGTCCCGATATACCCCTTTTTAAGCTACTATTATAGCTCTTAACTAATAAACTAGAGACTCCTCTAGTTCTAGGGGAACTTAACGCGATCCTCCCCGCTCTACCTCCGAACCTAATCTATTATATCTTTCCTTACCCTAAACGTCTCTTACCCTAGAGAATATTAATACCTTATTAAAGAAGTACTAACTAAGAGGGAAAGGAAAATAAAAGCGAAATTCATTAGGAGTATAATCGCTAAGTACTCCTACTACTATAGGTAACTCGAACCTGATTTATTCCCTCTTATAATAATTAGCGGACTAAGAGGAAAAGAATAACTCTCTAGAAGATACTATAGATAGACTAATCTCCGTATAAGATAAGTTTCTTATAGGGGTCCCTCGCTTATCTTCGACTCTCTTACTAGAACTAATACTATAATCTCCGCGTATAGCGGAGTTTAATAACCTAATAAACTCTATTCTAATACGTAGTACTAAGAGAGAGGACACTATTCCTAATAAACTATCTCCTTCTTCCGGCGCCGAATCAGTAGAATCACGCCTTAGGAAGTCTTATCTTACTAAGAAGATCCTGCCCTTAGATAATAGATCAGACCTTACTTTCCTCTAATAGAGAGTATCGATACGAGACTAGCTAGCTATAAATACTAACTACTACCCTACGGACTTCTCCCGGCGCGTTCTCGTATAGGAGCTAGTTACTAGATTAGCTAAAGAGTATCTTACGCTTTAGTACCTTACTAATAAGTTTAAAACTAGTAATAAAATAATCTTCTTATTAGAGGAGAACTTTCTTACTANATACGTAGTACTAAGAGAGAGGATATTATTCCTAATAAATTATCTCTCTCTCCTAGCGCTAAATCAGTAGAGTTACGCCTTAGGAAGTCTTATCTTACTAAGAAGATCCTGCCCTTAGATAATAGATCAGACCTTACTTTCCTCTAATAGAGAGTATCGATACGAGACTAGCTAGCTATAAATACTAACTACTACCCTACGGACTTCTCCCGGCGCGTTCTCGTATAGGAGCTAGTTACTAGATTAGCTAAAGAGTATCTTACGCTTTAGTACCTTACTAATAAGTTTAAAACTAGTAATAAAATAATCTTCTTATTAGAGGAGAACTTTCTTACTAGTTTAGAGGAAGATAACTACTATAACGCTTCCTACCGCTTAGAAATATAATAACCCGGCTATATACGCGAGACCTTCGCTAAGTTTTATAATCGATTTCAAAGCGCTACTATCTAAGGTAAAGTTAAAAAGAAAGAGTAGTTCTTCTATATATAGGATAAGATTATACTATCTTTACGCGCTTTAACCCTTATTATTAAACTAATATAGAATAAGGATTACGCTTCTATAGTTAGATCCTTACTTTCTTTTAATACTAAGCGTTATTATAACTCAGAATATACTTATCCCGAGAAAGCTACTACCTAAGTATAGTACCGTAAGCCTATTATTATTATTACGACTACTAGTAGTTCTACCTCTTACTAGTCCTTAAGCTTAGCTCCTTAATAAACTACTCCCGCACTATATATATATACCTCTACCCCGGTATAGTCTAGTACTCCCTCCGCGCTAAAACGCCTTACTACCTCGACCGGAGAACTCCCTAGGTATTACGGTTATAGATAGCTCAGTTATATTAAGCTAGATTACCCTAACTTACTTAAAGTTTAATTAATTAATAAATTTCCGGAAGAGGATTAAGTAACTAAGGAAGTAGTAGAAGATATACCCTCCGAATCTAGACTAATACTAGAGGGAAACGACAAGGCCTAAGTAAAAACTCCTTCCTAGGTCTATATAAGTATAATCTCTCTAATCTGGACCTTAACTCCCTAATAAGAGATAAGTAATTTATATACTCGACTATAGTTAGTATAAATAAGCTAGGAGTCTCTATAAATAGCCTGATCGATACTAGAGCGAACGGTTATCTGTTTATTAATCGTACTCTTACTAGACGATTATCAGGGGCCCTCAGTATTAAAATCGAGCTACTGCTTTATTCTATTCTAATACGTAGTTTCTAATAGTCTATTAGAACTTATATTACTTATTTTATATATTTATACCTTTCTATTAATAGTAGGCGTATTTATAACTGCCTTTTTATTCTCCTCGATTTAGGATAATAAGATATAATTATTAGTATTAAATAGATATAACGATTTCAGGTTAAGCTAAATACGCTCTATTATAAGCTACTATAGTCGGAACGCTATCTAGCTACCTTCTGATACGATAAGGAGATAATTATAACTCTAATACCTTATAAACCTAGTATTAATCGATCTTAATAAATCGACGCTAACGCGCAGGACTTAGCTATAAACTAGCTAGACTAATACTAATTATACTAAATAGTAGCGATACAGTATATTAACGTATTATCCTTATCCTTTAACTTATTTCCGCTTATTACTAAGGAATCCGAACCCTTTTCCGCTCCGAATTTATCGAGAAAGGTACTTACGCTAAAACTCTATTATAAGTACTCCTCTTAACCTCTAAGGATCTGGAAACCGGTTCCGATTTACTAAATTAGTACTATAGCTTTTTACTTTAATATAAAACGTAAAGGTTCCGAATTATTCTTTACTAGTATCTATAAGATAAACCGCCTCTTATAAGACTATCTAAATAGCGACTCTCCTAAGGATCCTGATACTAAACAACTCGTAGCCGAAAAGCTACCGAAATAGTATTATACTCTTAAGGAAACTTTTTCTAAGCGGGATTCTAATATTCTTCTACTATATCGCTTATATAATTATAAAATTATTCTAGAAGAACTATTACCTAATATATATTCGCCCTTATATTAGTAATCTACAGACGAATTATAAGTAACTAAAGAGTATCTTATAGAGAACCTAGATAAGGGATTTATCGAATCTAGCTAAAGTCCCTTTATATTACCTGTACTATTCGTTAAAAAGGCTAATAGAGGATTACGCTTTTATATTAATTATTATAAGCTTAATACGATCACTCGAAAGGATTTATACCTAATACCTAGGATCGATAAGCTCTTAACTTATATATCTAAAGTAGTAATCTTTACTAAACTAGATATCCGAGTAGTATTTAACTATATCTATATAGACCCCGAATCAGAGGAGTATACTACTTTCCGAACCCGCTTCGGATCCTATAAATATAAAGTATTACCTTTTAGGCTCTATAACGGACCTAGTACGTACTAACGATATATAAATAATATACTACTAGACTACCTAGACGACTTTTATATAGCTTACCTAGATAATATCCTTATATACTCGGAAACGCTCTAGGAGTATAAGGAATATATCAAATTAGTACTATAATACTTAATAGATACCGGACTCTAGGTAAATATTAAGAAAAGCGAATTCTATATTACTCGGACTAAATACCTTAGATATATTATTACTACTAACGGAATCGAGCTAGATCCAGAGAAAGTAGTACTATTAATAGACTAGAAGTACCCCGAAACAGTAATAGCTATGAAATCCTTCCTAGGATTCTATAGGTTCTATTATTAATTTATTCGGAATTTCGGCCTTATCGCTAAACCTCTCTTAGTACTTACTCGGCCTATAGTATTATAGGATTTTACTAATAATTGCAAGAAGTCCTTTGACGATTTATATTAATAGCTATTATTAGTATAGAAATTATACTATTTCGACTCTAAATTATAGACTAAACTGGAAACTAATGCCTCTAACGGTATAATAGCTAGAGTGATCTCCTAATTATATAAAGATAACTAGTAGTATCTAATTAGATTCTACTCTTATGTTCTTAATAGATATAAACTAAACTAGGAGATCTATAATAAAGAATTATACGCTATTATTAAGTCTTTCCGGAAATAGAGACCGGAACTTATATCTCTACGATACTATACCGGCGTATATACGGACTATCGATCCTTAGAATACTTCATGACTACTAAGGTCCTAACTAGTAAGTAAGCTAGATAAATGGAATTCTTTTCCGAATTCAACTTTTAAATTATATATACGCCTAGTAAAGATAACGCTAAAGCTAATATCCTTAGCTATAGGGAATAAGATCTAAAGATATAAGAATAATAGAAACAGGATAATAGATCTCGGGTTTTATTACCTCTAGACCGCTTAGACCTTAGGATTAACACGGAACTAGCTAAGTATTATATCGATCAAATCAGTTATATATGCCTAATATCGCTAAGGACTAATATACTACCGGAACTCGCATGTAATTCCTTTGATTTAATCGAGAAACTATACTAATTTAACTAAGAATCGTTCTCTAATAAACAGAATATATTAGGAGATAGCTATACTATTAACAATAGTTTACTACTTTATAATAGTCGTCTATACGTATAACGCTATACCTTACTATATACCTGTTTAATTAGTGAAGTCTATAATTAAGTTTCTTCTGCTTATCTAAATACTCGTAAGACTACTGAAATAATTTCTACTTATTACTATTAGAAAGGACTTATATCGGATATAAAACGGTATACTTATAATTACCGCCCTTATTAGTACTCTTATCCGAAGCAAACGAAATAGTAAGGATTCCTATACTTATTACTAGTACTTAGCTACCTTATATAGTACCTAGCTATAGATTTTAAGGACTTCCTGCCTAATAACTAAGGATTTAATAGGATATTAGTATTTATTAACCGCCTAGGGAAGGACTCCGTATTAATACTATACTACTATAATATTAATACCCGCGGGATAGCGACGTTATTTATCTAATAGATATATTGTTTCGGATATACTCTTAAGTTAATTATATCCGACTAAGGAGCTTAGTTAGTCTTATCCTTCTAGTAAGAGTTTTGCCGTATAATTAGAGTTAAGGTTAAGCTCTCTATCTCTTTCTACTAGTAAACTGATAGATAAATAGAGATTATAAATTAGTATATTAACTAACGCCTTAGACTTTTCGTTAATTATTACTAAAGTAACTAAGGCGAACTACTACTAATAATAGACCGCGCCTAAGTAATCTTACCTTATAACTCTATCGGTATAGCGCTATATACCTTTAAATACGATATACTACTACAGAATAGCTAGGACTGGAAGTAACTTACCGGATCGATACCGTAAGAGAAGCTTAACTATACTAATACTAAATCCTTAGCTGAACATGCTAAATCTGCTATCGAGGTTATAAAAGCTAATATGCTAGCTACTTAGTATAAGATAAGCGCTATAACTGACCCGAAACGGCATAGTATCAACTAGGAAGTTAGAGATAAGGTATTTCTCTTTATAAGGAACCTTAAGAATTACTAGCTAAGTAAGAAGCTATCTAGTCTCTAGGTAGGACTATACTAGGTCCTAGCTAAGATCGGATATTCCTATAAGCTAGATTTACCCCCGGGATCTTTTATTTACGATATATTCGCTCCCGAATTACTCTTTAAGGACCCGGACGACCTATTACTAAGCTAGGAGTTACTAAACCTACCCCCGGAGGTTATTACTACTTAAGAAGAGTAGGAGTTATAAGATATACTCGCTACACGGCTCCTAAGAGGTAATCTGAAGTATCAAGTTAGTTAGCTAGGCTACGACCCGGACCTAACTTAGTATAACGCTTCTGATCTAATAAGTACTCTATATAAGCTCAGAGACTTCTATACTACTAGCTTAAGTAAACCTGGACCTCTACGTAAACTAGATTAGTAGATTAAGGCCTAGGAAGACAGAATAAACGATTATAGTTACTTAGAGGATAATAAGCTATTATAGTTACTAGTATCAGAATTTATTACTAAGGATAACCCCCCGATTATACTCCGTAATAACGCCGTATCTAAAACTCTACTTCTTTAATTACTTCTACTTTACTAGCTTTCTCCTCTAAGTTCTCCGGAGCTTCTAGTAAATCTAGAATATCTAGAACTAGAACTACTATATCTAACTCCTTACTTAAATCTGCTAATATAGCCCTAATAGTAGACCAAGTATAATAGCTAATCCTACGGGCTTTCTTCTTTAAAGAGAGTCCGAAAGTATCTAGATCTAACGCTATCTCTAAACTAGAAGGCAAATTCCTCTTTCCCTTAGTATTAGATATCGTAGCCTTAAATATAGCTTTCTTCGTAAATTCCCGTATAATACTATTTAACTCTTTCGTCTGCTTTAATATCGTTTATACTATTAACCTAGATTTCGCCGAATCGACTATTAAAAGATCTAGATCCTATATCACGTTAGTATTATACTAGTATCTAAGGGTTTAAGATCATAACTTACTACTTTAATAAACTCTAACTCCTTAAATACTTTCTCTATAGAACACCTTAAAGCATAAGTCTCTACTAATTATATAGAAATAATCTCTAAAATAATAGTAAGAGAAGTAGATTTCGCGAGATAATAGATCTGATTAATAGCCTTATAAGTAGCTATAATACCGCCCCGATTTAGCTCCGCGTCTTTAGCTTCGCTACTAGGAAGTAAACCGGATAAAATAATATAATCTATATTAATATAATTAGGTAACTATAACGCGTTAGTATATATAACTATATTTAGGTTTAAGTAACTTATATACTTATAACTACTCTTTAACGCTAAATAATACTTATAAAGCTTAGAGTTAGGCTTATTAAATAAGTATAGGAGTTCTAAAATAGTAGTATTATTATACTTTATCTTAAGGAAAGCGTAAATATATCGCAGGTAATATATACAATACGCCGCCGAAAGAGTACTAGCAGGAACTAGTAAAGGCACTATAGGAGTTAGCGTTATAAATCCGTGAAACCCCTATACTGCACTTAAGGACTATCCTTAAAACTAAGATAGGAAACTTACTTAATTAAGAGAAGAGTTAATTAGGTCGATTAATATATAAGATTACAGTAGACTACTATAGTAGTTAGTAACGATACTTACTATAGGAGCCGTATCGTAGTCTAGGGAGAGTAAACTTATAAGTTGAAGTAGTTATTATAGTTAAAAAGGAAAGGCTTTAATATTAATAAACCCCTTCCTTTATATACCTTATACTCTACTTAAACTCGACTCCTACTGTAAACAGATAAAGTAAATACTACTTACTGCCCGATTTAGAAGCTACGACTAATATAGTACTATTACGGCGATATAACTAGTCAGACCCTAATAAAGAATTTACTACTACTAAAGAGTAGCTAGCGCTTATTACGCGAATATCGACGAAAACAGTTATAATAAAGACTAATTCTAGTATAAACTATAACCTTCCGAGCTTAGGGTTAAGCTCTTCTTAGGGGGGGGGTAATATAACGATAGCTCACCTGAATATCATATAAGAAGAAGGATAGATAATAGGGCCTAAGTTTATAGGTATCCCGGCAGAACTAGTATCTGACCTAGTATAGTATCGGACTAGTACCGGCGCATATATATAAGGTGCTTTACACTCTATCTCTCTTCTTCTTCCTTCCTTATCTTTTTGTTTCTTTCGTAGTAGACTATATAAGATCGCTCTTAGCCTCTCTACTCGTTTATTCTTGCTTGTATACCGCCTTGAGTCTTGTGTCGTTACAGATACCTTATACGGCCTAGGGTAGAGTATGCCTTAATACTACTCTCCTCAGGCCCTTTTATTACTACTCTCCAGAGCTCCTTACTCTGTAGTAGTAACCTGACTTGTAGTGACTAGACTCTATAATTAGAGCCCGTTAGCCTTACTACTCTCGGCTTCTCTCCTCTGTAATCACTCATACTTCCGTATAGTATAGTAATATACCTATTAGTAAAGAAGTAGTAGATAAGGTACTAAAAGTGACTTTTTATAGTTCTTAAAAGAATTTAATTTCAACGGTCTTATGCAGGTAAAATAACACTGCGGGGCTCAGAACTTATTAGATTTGAATTCGATAGAGGTTCAATTTCTATAGAAGGAAGTAGCTATATATATAGGTATCTGTATAGTAATCTAAGTAATCTAAGTACGTACCTTACGTACTATCGACGGTACTTCCGGTACTTCCGGTACTAGCAAATTAGTTGAGTACGCTATTCAACTCCGGTACTTCCGGTACCTTCAGGACGTTGAATACGCTACTCCGTACTATAATCTGTACTGTACTACTAGCACTACCTATACTCAACAGATTTACTCTCCATATGAAGCAAGATTTCTGACTTCTATTAACGTAGACAAGTATCCATCTGGAGATTCGTCTGTTCTATATCAGTGCTTAAAACACTCTTTAGCACAATTTCTGAAAGTCTCTTTCATTCATTGGCTCGGTCTCTCAGTGAAGGGTAGAATATGTCAAGACATACTCTTCTACACTTCTCTCCTGATAACTTGGGCACAGGATCGTCCAAAGGGCATAAACGTCAAGATGACTCGTCCAAAAGGCACAAACGTCGAGATAAAACGTCCGCATGCTTGATCATCGAGATGATACCTGCTTGTCAGCCTTCCAAAGCCAACATGACGCTGACTGATGGGGCAAAAACCTGCCTTGTCGATGAAGCGGGTCACAATCCTCATCTCGAATTCGCCAGACGAATGGACTGGTATCGTAAATTGAGCGGCATACGCAGAAAGAACCGGAGTCATCGAATGTCTTTTTGAAGAACAGGAAATTATGTGAGCTGTGCCCTTGCCATTCTCGTTGTGGATCGAGGAGATCCGGAGATGTCTGGAAGAAAAAGTGGAAAGAAGGAAGAAAAACTCTTCAAGCACTGCTTGCGAAGCTTAATGTAAGCGCATCCTGACTTGATTGGACGAGAGCTAGAAATGGAGTGCTAGGGTGTTCGTAACGAGCATTTACTGGGTGATTGTAGCATGGATAAGCTGAATCTTTGAAGTGATGAAGATGGTTGTTGTAGTGTTCGGATGAGAACTGTCTTCACTTATATGCAATAGACTAGTCTATCATTGAAAACTCCGGTGTATAGTGGTACATGTGGGTAATTTCTTAACAGAGAGGTACATGAAAAATTATCAAGAAAACATTGTTCCGTCAGCGACCAAAATTGCTCAGAGCTGAAGCGTAGTAATCTGGATCATCAACAGCCCTGCTTCTCTAACCCTGAAAGACGGACAACAAGCAAAAGAAAAAAAAACAGCACTACATACCAGAACACAAATCTGCCTCGGTGTCACTTTTGAGTGTTGGTAGAGTGATTCGCACGGTTTCGGTGCCACGAGAAAACTAACTATCATGAGAAAGAAAGTAAACAAATCAACCAGCACCATAACGGCCATCCTCACCACACCACACCAAACCACTCACTCACTCACCATCTCCCGCAAAGGAACAACCGACGTATCTCTTTCCAACACCCTACCCAACTTTCAGCAAAGTCTCGTTGAATCTATCCATAATCCTCGCCTTTTTTCCCTCCAAACTCATCCGTGATGTCCCTCCCATCACGCCATTTAGCGAGATATGGTAGAAGCGAACGAAGCGAGGTGAGGGTCGAGGTCGTGCCAAGAATAGACCACAGTAGATCCGGACGGCCCTGCAGCCTCATTAAGGCATATCAACGGATTGAACTGGCACCGTATGAACACTCGAATTCTTTCATTTAAGCAGTCCCTATGCATAGTAAGTATTGAAATAGTGAATTTCAAATTGTATTGATCTCTCCATGTAGAATCGGCAGGAAAACGAGGGGAGGAGTAGAGACATCTGACTTCCTTATTAAATACAAAATAATACAAGCGGTACACTTCAACACCTTGAGGAGAGTTGTAGTCGAGACATCTACTCACATTATTCTTCTTCTATGAAATGAAAGCTGTTGTTCATCCGTTATCTTCCCGGCCGAATTCATTTGTTGAGGAGCATCGTTCAAGACTAAATATATATGTGTATATATTAAACTCAGAAACGCTTCCATGTTAGCGACGAGTCGAGACTATTTATTCTGTAAGCGCAATACTCACCGACCAACACCTTATTATACCTGAAGATCGATCAACCGCAAAGTACATTTCAACCTCCTAGTGTTGTACTTACCGCCGACAAATTCAGTAAACAAACCACGCAAGAAAGAATCCCAGTCGAGTCTCTTCTCTTTCAACGTCCAATTCCACTGCCAAATTTCCTCTCCATCTGGAACCAACATCAAACCTCATCTCCCGTACCCGCGAGTGGCAGCGCTACAGCTCGCCTGTCGTGTAGTAATTCAAGAACTCTTATCATCATCCCAGAAACCTCCCCTGCTCTCTGTCCACCCTGAATTTTCCGTGTGGGTACAATACAGTCAGTGGTCACCTCCAATCGCTACTTTGACGAACCCTAGGATCTAATAGCTTCAAGTGCAATGATTGTTCTTTAGTAAATGATCGAACCAATTAACCCACAGCTCGTGGGGTTTCCTAGGGGTCTGCTGAAGGTGGGAAGAACGGGAAGTGTTGACCATGAGTTTCGGTGATAATCACGGGTTTACCAAGTAGCAGTTGATCTGGTGAGTACTGTAGGTCAAGGATTGGGATTAGTTCTTGGCGCTGGACTAGATCTGATAGGGAAAATGTTGGAGTTGAACCTATAAACAATGGCAGTGGACGAAGAAAAGGGTCAAAAGGCGGAGGCTATATAACATCTTGAAGTAAATATCGATTCGGATTATTTGCTTGGCGAAAAAGGAGACAGTGATTGAGTTTTGATGGTTCTACGGACCTTGTGGTATTGGCTTGGCATTGACGCTCTCAGAGCCAGTGAGCCACATCACAGGCCACACTACAGCGGAATAAACTACAAGGAGGGTCCGAAGAAAAGCTTAGTCAAGAAGGGATTCAACCATTAAGCAGCCTATATTCATGTAATCGGCCGCTTGGATCATATTCTGTCCCGAGCCTCTTCCCTCACTATCATCATCTAACCGCTTCCCTAAACCCGACTCAACATCATCGCTCAACATCAGCTTCAACTCAACGTTTACGATCGCTAAACGGTCAGTTCAGGCTCACGAAAATTTCAGCAGGGGAGAACTCACGTGCTTAGCCGTCTGGACAGTGCCTGTAATCCCTTGTCGTTGTCCGCCGCATCCTTTGCTCTCTCCAAAGCCTGTGCTCTTCCCTCCTCACTCTGTCTTGCGACCTCCTCATGACTCGGTGGCAATCTCTCGTTCTGCAGATCGACCTTTCTTGCGTCCTCAAAACTGCTGATGGCGTTCTTGATACCCTCTGCACCAAGCATCAATGTTCCTGCAGGAAGCCTGCCTCCAGATGCTGTCTTCAACTCTGTCACTCTCTCGGATTCCTCTCTCAAGACTTGGAAAACTCGGGACAAACGACCGATGGCGAGAATCTTGTTTTTGATGGCGCGACGCTTGTATTCGATACTATCAGGGTCGAGGTTGGCGTTGATGGGTGGGGATACTGGACCTGGTGACATTGTGGAAGGTGTGGCGTCTTCCTTCAGCTCGTCATCTGAGCATGTGCTGAGAATCGCGATCAACATGTCGGTGATCTTCTCTCCAACGAAGGGAAGAGACCATGTAAATACATCCATGAAATTTGGTAGCCAGTAAGGATGAGGAGTACAATTGAACTGGCGGATATTCATGACGTTGTTCTCGTACTTCAATACAGCGGCCTTGTTGTTGTACACATCGAGGTAGTTCGGGGCGGAGAAGATGGTCATGACACTGGGGAAGCCGGTGGTTCGTGTCTTTCTGTACATTCGGTATCCGGCGTCTTGAGCTTCGTGAGCGCGAATGACGGAGAGTAGGTTATTCTTCTCGAGGAAATTGCAGGCAGCAGGGTAGGAGAAGAAATAAGAGCACCCTCGGACGTGGTTATGGATGAAGTATTCGGATGTCTTTTCCTGCCCAAACTCTTCTAGTGGATCTGCCCACAGAATATCGCACATCAAGCCGTGAGTAGGAGGTTCGCGGAATCGGTCAATCTAGAGAAGTCAGCTTCGCGCAGCTGGCAGGTCGCGGGATACTTACCGACTTCAGGTCATCCAAGGTGTGTAGCTCTGGGCTCAAACCACCGTGAATACATAAGAACTGCTTATTCATGACAGCCGCAAGGGGAAGAGAGCAGAAAGAGTCCATGCAGGCCTCGTAGATCTTCTCAGAGTACTTATGCTTACATTCAAGCTTGAATGTGAAGTAATCGGTCAAATGTCTGCACTCGTGGTTTCCGCGAAGAAGCCAAAGGGAGTTTGGATACCAGATCTTCAAAGACCAAAGATAGAGCACACATTCGATACTGAAATACCCACGATCAACATAATCTCCCAAAAAGAGGTATCTTGTTTCTGCCGGGTCGCCACCAACTTCAAAGAGCTTCATCAAATCGTAGTACTGGCCGTGAACATCTCCGCAGACTGTGATTGGCGCATCCATCTCCAGCAGATTGGGCTCTTGCTTCAAAACCTTTCCCCCCTCCTCGAGAATATACAGCGCCTGCTCCTCGGTCAGACGTCCTTCGCGGTAGAAATGTTGCTTGAGGAATGCCAAGTTAGGCTTCGTTGGATCTTGAGGGGAGAAGAATTGCTCGTTGGTGGGAGGGTGCATAGCTGGAGCTTGGACATCTGATAACAGGAGCTGTTAGCACTGGTGGCGTACGGTGACTGCGGGGTTGATGGAGCTCTGGTTTGTACCTTTGCAGACTCTCTCCTGAGTGTTGACCTGCGTCCCATCCTCCATGGTGTGTAAAGTGAAGTCGATTGTAGGGGCGGGCTTCTTGGTTTGCATTGCTCTTACGGCATTGTCGAGATGCGCAGGATCGAGTCCCGCGGGGAGCTGGTCTTTCTGGTCTTCGTCCATTGCGAGGAAGAGGTTTGAAGAGGATGGTGAAGAGTTGATGTAACGTAGAGTATCAAGCCTCAGAACCAGCTGGCGCAAAGTGAATATCGACTGCGACTGCAACTCAAGGACGATGATTTTTTTCGAGGGCGAGGGGGGCGATTGCTGCCAGGCACACGTGCTTGTTGTGTATTGTCGACCGGCGCAAGAAAAGGGGCTGGATCTAGAGAGCAAAGTTTGTCGTCGCTGGGCGCAGCTGTGCAACGATTGAGATGATTCGCAGTTTGAGGCCGTTGATATTCTCGTCTGCGGCGGTGGTAGTTGCGCAAGACTGAGTCGCGATGTTTACCTAGACAGAAGAAGAGGCGAAGAGGTGGGGATGTGGTTGATGGTAAACTTGAGGCTCAACTGAGTAGTAAGGGTAAGGCGGCGGCAAGAAGCTAGTCAAAAATGATCCTAGCGTAGAGAGGTGCCTGGACCCTGCTCAGGTATGCATGTCCTTCCCTTCCCTTCCCGTATGGCAGCTCGAGGCGAGATTCAAGCTCCAGCTGTGGGGTACAGTAAGGGGGGGTCGTCACTGTCATCCATTCTACCCCGTACAACCTACCTTACTTAATCTTAGGTATCAACTACACACACAACGCATAGCTCACAACTCATAGCTCATAACCACCCACAACTCACAACTCACAACTCAATAGTCGAATTCATTATTTGATTCTCACGTGTCATAGTCGTCCCCGGGCATTCAAATCCATCACGAGGGGCAGTAAGAAACATATCGTGCGTGTACTACGCAATATCTGCAAGATCCGAAGTCTGAGCATGAGCCACGTCTACTTCGCAGTATACTGAAATCAACACTGGTATTCACTACATCCATAGGAGCTGGCTGAGCGGAAAGTGAGCACGACGCATTGGTTCATTCATAATTCAATTCAAGCCCATATCAAAAAGTGTCAGCAGGGTTTGAGTACAAATACGTGTGTACATTGCCGAGACATTAATTCATCTCGATCAGAAATTGGCAGCATTTCAAATTGCGAGTTGGTGGCTGAGAGCTGAAATCACCCCGGATATCAATTTCAATATCAAAACTACTTCGACGGAAATAGTAAGCGTTAAAGTCTATCCTGACTTCATAATGCATGACAATCGTAAGCCCTCTAACTACTCTCCTTCCTTCACTCTCATCAATCATATCCATCTTCTTGTCCTTGGCCAAACACATATCAGATCTAATTCTTTCCCTCCCAGGTACCCACCCACTGTTGGCTCAAGTGCCCTTAACGGTATCACCCTTCGTCTCTCTTCCAGCCGCAACAACATTGCCATACACCTACAAAACCCTCCCCTCGACTCTCCCTCCATCATCAACCGGAGCTCCTCCTCTCTCAGGCGACGAGAAGACCAAATACGTCATGTCGTCTTCAGGTCACGCCGCTCATCCAGATGACATAATCGCGTCGTGTAAAGCCCTTTCGGCCTACATCCAAAAGCTTCAGGATGATGCGGATAGAGAAATGGAAGCGTGGGAGGAGCATCGTGCTGCGAGGGATTTGGCTGAGAAGAGGAGAGTGGCGCCTGGTTGGTTGGATAGTGAAGCGAGGATCTTGGAGCCGGAGAAGAAAGCAGAAGGAGGAGAGCAGGAGAAGGGAACGGGAACGGGAAAGGGAAAGGGCAAGAAGTCGGTTGATTTGATGGATGTTGATGTGTCAAGTGCTGAGGCATCAGGTCTGGAGAAGGTGGAGGTGGTGCAGAAGAATGGGGAGGGAGATGAGTTGGACCGGGCATTTGGGGGAATGAGGTTACAGAAATGAACTTCACATTAGCATGCAGTCAAGATTCAACAGATACACCAGAGTTGCGTTGGGAAGACCAATATCTATCTCATCCCAAATTCCTCTGATCACTTTCTATCCAAATGACAATGCGTGCCTGACATATGGGGCTCCAAGCTAATAGCTTCAAGCTTCAAGCTCCACCTCCACCAACTTGTCTTTCTCGAGCATCGCAATGCCTCCACGATTACCCCGGGCTGCAATTGCTCAGTCGAGATCCATTCGACTGGCAAGTTCTCCCAAACGCCCGCAAATATGTCTAATCTGCTCAGCTTCGAGGTCTTCACGACTCACCAAACGGCCGCAACTCCAGCATTCTCGAGCTCAAACACGCCTAAGCTCAAGCATACCCAGCCCGTCGACAATTAATTCCACTTCCCCCATCCATTCTCGAGGCTCCCGAGCCGAACTTCGCGACGCCCTTCTCAACATCCAGAGACATGCTGCAAGCTACGTCAATATATCGAGATTACAACTTGCCCTTCGAGGATTAGAGCAGACACCAGGCGACGAGACAATCCGGATCGCGTTCCTCGGGCTCGCAGATGGAGGCGTCTCGTTACGGAAAGCGAAAGAGTTATTACGTCTCCTACTCGCCGATCCCTTGAAGACGGAGGAGGAATGGGAGAGAATATTACTGAGCGCTCAAGAAGGCGGAAAGCCGATCTTACTGAGGATTGGAGAGGATGGGAATGGAGAACAAGGCAATCGATTGGTGCAGGAGATACACGTCTCGTCGCCGACTTTGAATGGTCATAAATTGGAGATTCTGGTGTTGGAGATGGATCCGCCTGCGAGAGATAGTGGAGTGGATGGATTTGAGGAGGCTGTTCTTGTGCCTACGATGGAGATACCTACGAGTAATACCGGGAGGTATACACCTGTTACCACACCAGTTCACAAAACTCTGATCGTGTCCGAGGGTATTTTGGGAGCCGCGGCGATGTTTAACTTCCCAAAAGATATCGACCGGGATGTCATAAGTACAGCGGTCGATATACAAACCAGCGATGCGTTTTTACCATTTCAAGTTGTGGACAGTGCACTTGCTGCGGAAGCTATCAAATTGTTTCGGGATAGGGTCGATAATGCCTTGGTGTATGAGAGGGATTGGTTCGCGAGTGGTATGTCTGAGGTCCTGGGATGGATTCGAGCAGGGACATCCCCCACAGATGGGCAGATGAAAGCCCCATTACGGAAACTGGTGGAGTCAATTGTTCAAAGCGCCAGTGCAGCGATTGAAACGGAGGAGAGCAGACAAAAATCCCTGGCATTATCCAGAACAGTACCATCTGCAGATCTCATAGCGCTGCGCAGAAGTCTTGAAGTTTGGGCTGAAACAGCACATACGGAACTCAGAGATGATCTTGATATTGCTTTCAATGGACAAAGGTGGCGAAAACTGGGATGGTGGAAACTCTTCTGGCGAGTCGATGATGTGTCTCATATAGCTTCAGACATTCTAGGTCGACGATTCTTGACGAATGCCGAGAAAGAAATCATTTACCTTGCGGGGGCTATAGCACAAGCTGGCGTGGGGAAAACCTTCGAAGTATCTCCCAAGAATTGGGCATACAAACCTACCTCAGAAAAAGTCGTCGAAGCAAAACTCAGCTCAGAGCCACCCCCTCCAACATTTCGGAATGCGGTCGGCACACCAAAAGACCTCATATCCGCACGCATCAAGCCTCGTCCTTGGCCTTTACAAGTCCCGGTTACCCGCGCCTATCTTGCGCAGGAAACGGTTCCAGCTCTACAAGCACTTGCCCAAAAACTCGTGTTCCAGACTCTTAGTACTTCATCCTTTGCATCTGCGTTCGCGGGGTTGATATACTTTTCTTCTATAACGACAACATTATACGAAGCAGGTGGAGTTGCAGCATTCGGTATTGTTTGGAGTCTGAGGAGGATGCAGGGTAAATGGGAGGCTGCAAGGACTTACTGGGAAGGAGAAGTGAGAGAGGAGGGGAGGAAAGCTGTTAGAGCTGTCGAGGGCGTGGTTGGTAAAGTCTTGGAGGAGAAGAAACCTGCTGTAGTTGATGATGTCCAGCTGGAGCAGGCAAAGACTGCAATTGCAAGAGCTGAGAACGCTCTTCAGGCTAGTGAATAGTGTAATGCCCATACCCTAGAAATGTACCATAATGCTTCTCTCATTGCAGAGAGTAGCACGACCAAGTGAGCCTCATTCGAGAGTGTGCACGTGATAGTCGGCGCTAGTATTTTATTAGCGTATCGTCAAAGTGCACCAGGAGATGTCTATTGCAACGTCCGACTTCTCGCCCTTCTCATATCGCTACAAACATATACACCGACCGGCAAGGCTTCATTTTCTTTTGTCAGGAGCTCTAAATTACTGGCGGGTTGGTTCTACAATTCAATGGCATCTCCCAGGTCCCAAGGCGAGGTGGAGAACAGACCCGCAACCGCCATCTTGAATGATGATGCGACACCAGACAGGACAGAGGCGGACGGAGAACAGGAGCAGGAGCAGGAGCAGGAGCAGGAACAGGAGTATGAAAATGGTAAACAGGAAGCAGATGGAGACATAGAGGACGGTGAGGCCAGTGAAGGAGAAGTGGACGATGAACAAACCCCCAGCGATCCTAAACCAGCAACTGGTCCACCACTCCCAAACGAAGATTTCCCTCCTCTACCCTCAGAACCGCCTCCAGGAGCAAGAGCCACAGAAGAAGACGATGGCTGGGCACCAGTATGGGAGGAAACGGCACAAGCATTCTATTTCTACAACCGGTTCACAGGCGCAACGCAGTGGTCGAATCCACGAGTTCCTGAAGTATCCGTAGCGCAGCCTGGGCCGCCCGGTGTAGACAATCCTCTACCTGCAGAATCTACTCTTGACTCAGCGCCACCGGGTCTAGCAATAGGCGGGTACAATCCAGCTCTTCATGGCGACTACGATCCTACAGCATGGTATGCGCAACCTGCTGCTCTTGAACCTATACCCGGACAAGTCGCAGATCCAGCAGCGCAATACGCAGCAAGTGCCGCTTTCAACAGATTCACAGGCCGTTATCAAGCCGCAGATATCACTCCCGAGAATTTCAATGATGAGAATAAGTCAAAGAGACAGATGAATGCGTTTTTCGATGTCGATGCTGCGGCGAATAGTCATGATGGAAGGAGTTTGAAGGCGGAGAGGAGCGGGAAGAAGATCACAAAGACAGAATTGAAGCAGTTCAAAGAGAAGAGGAAGAATAAAAAGGAGGAGAAGAGAAGGGCTTGGTTGAGGGACTAACTGGTTAGAGTAGGATGGCAGGGAGATGGGATGGGAAGTGTATTGGATCTGGGCAGCATGGTTTGGCGTTACATACGGGACCGCGGGATATGGTCGGAGTTGGCTGGCTGGCAAAGCAAGGAGTTCTCTGTTACCTACGCACCCAGTAAGATTGGAAAGGCTGGATAGAAAGCAAAATGATATCGAGTATATGCACGACAGGCAGCGGGTATTGCCATATGTGTGCAATACGATACAAAGCCGCAGTAAATATCGACGTAACATTATCTCGGATGTTTTCGTGATATTTGGAGACTGTCCTGGAAAGTTTGGATCTATCAGTCTCCTACTATAGTTTCTATCAACCCCTCGAATCTCAACTGATTTTTGATATAAATCATATTCGCCAAATCGCTGAGTTTTCGAACGATACGGCACAACTCCAAGGGTCATGTTCCCAATCTCGTGAAATAACCTCATGGTAGTAAATATAGTCGAAAATTCCTCTCGATAGTCAACTTCACCGGACTCCTCGCCCATAGACAGCTACAGCTTACTTATACTTTTATAAACCGGCGATCCTTCCCTGTGCCTTGTGCCTGGCCACGAGAAGCATAACTATCGAGTCCATTTGTCACTCGCCCATTCGCTCAGTTGCTCATTCACTTACTCACTTCACTCTCTTACTCGCACATTGATAAATTTCCCTTCCTGTATTCGCTACAACCTTTTTTTTTTCACGGCTACGCACGAGCGCTGTGCTCTTGTTGTTGCGAACCTCGATGTCCTTGGATGGATTGATATTTTTCTGTCAAGCGTATCGTGTCGTGTGTTCCCCTTGCTGAATGAATGAGTGAGTGAGTGGGTGGGTGAGTAGGTAAGGAAGGAATTCCTTCTATAACGATCCTGGCGATGAAGTCTTGCTCCTTCTTTCTTGGGCAGGTAGTTCCTCGCTTAGAGTATGGGCATGGGCATGTCTATATTACCTATCGTCTACCAAACTGTTGAGCGTTGAGTGTTGAGTATTCTCATGCTCATGCTCGCCGCAGTTGAACTGGTGCGGGGGAGAATCAGAGCGTAAAATGAAGGAATAGGAGAGATACGTAAGAAAGTCTGTGTACAACGAACTTGAGCGAACGGGCTTATATTCTGATAACATATTTGATAATCTGAGAGTTTTTGTACGAAGCATTGATCGGGAATAGGTGCTGCTGTATAGAATATCAATCTAATTATACAGCAAAGTTGATTCGTGACTTGGTTTTATGTCGTTGGCGCCCAAGGGAGAAGGTATAACATATGAAAGAAAGTTTCGATAGAATGAGCGGGATTGGGTTCGCTGGAGCGGTTAGGATTCAGTAAGTAATTAAATCACCGAACTCTCACCCCGATCATGGATGTTCTCAGGCAAGGTAAAGCTCTAGTGGTAGGTTTACAACAGCCCTTTCAATTTTCCTGACCGATAATTGAAAATATAAAAGTAATCAGTCTAGAAGGACAAATAGGAATGTAGGGTAGCTATTTGCCTATGGCTAACTTAGGCATGAAGAGGAACTTTCTGCAGCAATTGTAGGGCCCAAGAAGAGTTATTGATCACCGATCACGTTTCTCCTCCAAAGTCCTATTTGACCTATAGTCAACTCAGCTTTATGAAATCAGAGGCAAGGTATATCTATCCTTGTATAATTCACGATATTAGAGGAACTTCTCAAACAGTACTAATAGTTAGTTCTGCCGGCTCATCGCGAACTGAACCACTTATTAAAAGCGCTGCTTTTGTGGCTCGACAGTATTAAGAAAGGAATACTATATGATATTCGGAGAAAGTCTAGATTAGTTCGAAGATAGAGAGATTACTGAACTAGTCTGGGAGATAGTGATAAATGATTTCATCGAACTTTTATCTACGATCGTGGATATTTCTAGGCATAGCAGATTCTGTTCTACTTTAATTCATTTCGAATAAGGATTTTCCATGATTAAAGTCACTCTTTTGATTTCTAATTCGCTTTAGTCATTAACATTTGATCCATTATTTGAATAGCAGATTATTATATCCCTTACTGAAAGACCCTAGAATATCGCATCAAGACCCGTCTAGCTAGCTTAATTACGTATTTATTGAATTACGAGAACAATTTAAGGATGCTTTTAGTACTAAGGCGATTTTTGAAACTTTTGAGAAACGATACATCTACAAGACTTAGAGGCTCAATCTATAGCTTTCTATTTATATATATGTGGTTAGTCATTTTGAGTATTTTTTTTATCTTAAGTAAAGTTTAAATATATCTAAATGATTCTTCGATTAGTTAATTTCGACTAGATTCCCACTAGCTATTTCGTCACTACAATCGAAAACACTGTATGATTTACAAATCGCTAAAGCAATTGTCCACATGCACCTTGGCGATTACTCAAGAGTTGATTGATCTATCATACCCTGAGTTATTGCTAGTAAAGGGCCAGTGGTGCGTTTGCAGCTTTGAATCACTCGCCTCGCCTCCATTGATCTCAACTCAACTCGTCTTGCTTGGTATTCCCAGCCTCGCTTTGGGGTCTTATCTTTCATCTCTGCGTCGCCAAGTTCAGATGAACCTCCGTCACAAGGGGAAACTCATTTGAAGATTAGAAGTGAGCGAGCGAGCATCCAGTATCCTGAAATACGTACTCTCTGAATCGTGTCAATTAAATTCACTTCTTTTCACAACTATCGTCTCGTTGTCTTTCTTCAGAAACGACGCCAAAAGTTTACGCTTTCTGGCCAGGGAAGAAAGACATAATCGCACATTAGGCACGTTCGAATTCAGGAAGGCTAGATTATCAAGGCTAGGAGAACGAAGAGGTATGTAAGCGCTATTGATGAGTGAGTGAGGGGTATATCTAGAAATACGTCCGGAAACTGGAAGGCCAGTTCCATTGTTGAGGCTCCATGAAAGATAAGAGATTTACATTTCAGAGCCTTTTGCTTTCTATAGCTGAAGTATCATCTTATGCAGTGCAACGGCATCTCGTATATTTTGATCCAATGATCTCTGTGTTTAAATAAGAGTTTCAGTTTTGAAGAGGGCAGTGATCATCTCGGCTCGTCTCGCTAGCGCACTCTATTGTTTACTGTACTAGCTCTAGCTCTATGCATGTTGGCCCCTATTGCATAACCCCCACGTTAATGCAAGTACTGCTGTACCTCCGCATACAGCTTCTTTTACGCCATCCCGCTGTTGCTAGGTAATTCGTATTGGATATTATCCTGTGGGTGGTTTCGAATGCTTGGATCGTCGACTTATTGGTATCCTGATCGAAAGTGATGAGAGTGGAAGCTGCAATTCGATATGTAACCCCTTTAGGAAGCCTCAAACATCGGACTACATGCCTTCCTAGCAGTGTGATATCTACCAATACCTCCAGTGATGGGAAGGAAGGCAGAACTTGAGCCAATCGATGCGAACCAGTGTTGGACCCTTGATGATGCAGGACGTCAACGCACGTCAACGCAGCAAAGGCGACCCTAAGATCAATATTAGACAAGCACGCGCATCAAAAGTCTGCGGCGCGGATGCAGAGTAATATGGCAAGCATGGATACCGAATTTTTCCTATCAGTCTGCTAACCATCCCCGGGCTTAGAGGCGGTTTCTGGCAGGAATTCTGGTGTGTGCGGAATCGGCAAGTCTCTAGCGATAGCCAGGCCTAATTTCCCAATTCTCTGCCACGGAAAGATCTTGGTTGCTTTGGAGGTCAACCCCGTCGAACGATATTTTCTCAGAGGAGAGATCAAGCTACATACTTCTGTGTTAAGAACGGTAGACTGGCTGATTGGCTATTCAATTGATAGAACTTTCTTCACATTATAATCAGTATGTAAACGTCCGAAGGACTTTTGTCTATATCCCCTGTAAACTTCGAGCTACCCCCCTCCCCCCCCCACTTCGTAGAATTTTGATCACACCATCCAGATACCAAACACATCATCCGTCGCTTACTGTATTCCATCATCAAAGTTAACGATGAGGTGCTTGCGAGTTTCAAACTTCGCTAATGAGAACGCAGAGCCTGAGTTCGATCAGAGGAGTCCCATGTTAAAAACCGAGTTGTCCAGTACCATTTTCAGGGGAAGATGAAGAAGCTGTGGGGAGGGATGCGAAGATATCTCCGATGAAGAAATTTGTGGGTTTGTCTAGTGGACAAGGATCGATGTAAAAAAGAAGCTCCTAATGTCGCGGGGGTTATGTGTATTTTACTGCTCGGTATGTATTCTTCAAGTCTCGCCTCTACAGATATCTTTGAGACACCCGCCATATCAAACCCTCGGCAATCTTTGTACGATACTTATCGTCGTTTTGTGCCGACGAGGTTTGGATTTCAAGGTGTTTTCATAGCCAGCGCGGATGGATGCCTGATCCTAGCTATCAGTGGAATAATCAGTAGCGAATTCAACGATCTCGAAGGTGCAGGATGGTTGATCACTTCATATACGCTGGCTATGCTTGCCACTCAATCTTTGGTAAGCATTTAGTACCTGATAGTACACTGAGACACCGTTCCCAATTTTTTAGTATGGTAAATTCAGTGATATCTAAGGCAGGAAAAGCACGATCCTTGTGTCTTGAAGCTTCTTCATTATTGGTTGCGCTGTTTGGTTTTGTTCTCCGATCCTCTTTTGATTCACGTTCGTACATAAACATGTTACGGGTGGGGATGTCGAGAGTCGATAGCTGACATGTTCAGTGGATTAGGGAAATCGCTTCGAAATGTAGTTTCGGGTAGGATTTTGGCAGGTGATGGAGGAGTTCGGATACGTTGTTTCCTTTGAATTGTCGTTGCAGGTTGTTGATAATGACCTCATCTCATTCAACATGACTAACATCCTCAGATTTGGTTCCAATTCGAGAAGTCGCTTCATGGCGGAGTTATGTCAATATTGCAGCAACGACGGAAAGAAGTCTAGGCGGGCAAATTGGTGGTTAGTTAGCTGATACTGTTGGATGGCGGATGTTTGTACTCACGAATGTATAAAACTTGCATTGGCTGTTTGACATCACAGGTCGGTTCTGGGACAATGTCCTCCTACGATTCTGGCTTTAGTACTAGTAGCACGGAAACTCGACATCTCCTCCCACGAGATCGGACCTCGACAATCCCACCTCTCGAAACTCAAATGTATTGACTTTCTCGGCGCTCTCTTCCTCTCAATATCAATAGTCTGTAGACTTCTGGTGTTAGACTTGGGAGGAACAGAGAATTCCGTGGACTGATTCAAGGGTTTTAGTATTATTTTCAGCTTCAACTATTAGCTTGAGCTTGTTCGTGCTTGTAGAAGGTTTCTTCGCGAAAAACCCAATAATCCCGCTGCGGTTGTTACTGGATAGAGATGTAATTACTTCGTATATCAACCTTCGTTTTCAGACTGGTGCGCAGGGAGCTGTGAGTCCCTCAGGTCCAAAAGTTGGCACGTCACTGATGGGCGTAGATGATGATGTTGGCTCTGATATAATTTCGAAATTTCGGCACTCGCATCCTTGACAAATTCTGTAGCACATCTGATGCCATCGGTCCTAGGGAAAAGGATTAGTAGACTTCTTACAGGATACATTATCTGAAGGTTGGATGGAACGTTTACTCTGCATGCATACAACTGGCTTCCTCTAAAACCGGAAGATGCAAGCTCATATCCATCATTGGCGCTATCTCAGAATCACTGTCGCAAATACTGGCATTGCCTGATGCTCGACCGCTGGCATGGACATACATCCCTCCTCGAGTCTCTTTACATCATTCACGGTGGATTCGGGAATGGGATTGCTCTCTGCGTCACATTTGTTGCTCTTACAGCGGGCGTTGATTCCAGCCAAATGGCAATCGCAAGTTCAGGTCTGTATCTCAATTCAAACATCGGGATGGTAGGAGGTCTTAGTATCGCTGCTGCTGTGCTGCAAGGTGGTCTGCGGAAACAACTTCGAATATGTTTGGAAGGGATGAAAGGGAGAGACGAGGTATGCCGGGACCAAGGAATTCGAGATATGAGAATATTTGCTGATTGAAGTCAAGATCATCAACAACGTACTGTCAGGTTTTGGTTATGTACGGTTATTGGAAGGGCACCTTGTCCGTCTTGTCACTGATGCATATGTTCGGTGACTAACTTGCACACATAGTATTATCATCAATTATCCGTATAGGTCCATAGTAGGCTAGCCAGCAACACGAGATTCTTTAGAAGGATCCTTGGTTGCACTATTGGCTGCCACTTGTATCAGAGAGCATCGACTGTGGGAGAACTCGCTTCTCATAATCAGGAGTCGCTGGAAAAGTCGGGGAACTAGAGTCTTATCGTCTTTAAAACTTATGATTTAAATCCCCGGTTATAGATCAGACGAGAGCAAGGCAACTAGGAGTTAGCAACCGCAGCCTGCGCGACAAGAATACAAGATCGTACGACTTGCCAATCCTTATTCGATATATTTCTCCGGCGATATCCGGTAGAGTGCAAAACTCCATGAGGCTATTGATATCGAGGTTCAATGCCTAGATATTTCACCCTAATTATCCAGTAACAAGATAGCACTCCGATCACGACATCCAGTCCGGCTCTCCTCGGCCTGGGCCGATGTGGAGCTAATTACGCAACGAGACCGAGAGACATCAGAGTCGAAAAGTTTAGCCATGGAAGGACAGAATTGTCTGAATCACCAAGACATTTATATCTTGAAGCGTGAATGGCGAATATTTGATACTGAAATTGTTAGGTAGCTATGGGTACTAGAGGTTTTTCTACTAAGGTAGATTCTGATTGTGAGTATCGATAAGTAGACTTTTGGTTTCGTTGTGGGTCGAGGTCTTGTCCGACTATGACTAGTAGCTATACTACGCTGGTACTAAACGTCACTCAACCAAACTTGAGAACACCTTTTAATTTGGGAGTTCATTGACAAAATTCCACCTCGCTGCACTTATGTCTGATAGAACCCCGACATTGGAGATCGTCAACACCAAGCTCAGGTGAAAGTGAACGCAACAATGGTCGGTAAAATGGACTTCTTGATGAAAGGGGGAGCGGTTCCAGCCGCCAGCAATACCGTGAATGGAACGAAAGACGAGGAGACAATTGCTGTTGCTGTAGATGGACGTATGTTGGTCCACGTTCCGCTCGCAACATCAAACTGACATCTTCCAGAAACCGAAGCGTACATGACAAGTCCCGAGCGTCGCCAACTAGGGATCACCAGCGCCATCTTCCTCGTCTTCAACCGCATGGTAGGAACAGGAATCTTCGCAACGCCATCTGAGATCGTCCGGCTCTCTGGGTCTGTAGGTCTCTCGCTCGTTATGTGGGTTGTTGGAGTCGGCATCGCCTGTGCGGGAGCAGCAGTATACCTCGAATTCGGCACCGGCCTTCCTCGCAACGGAGGCGAGAAGAATTATCTCGAGTATGTGTTTCGGAGGCCGAAGTTCCTCGCTACGGCCATGTATGCGTCATGGGTGATGTTGTTGGGATGGGCGGGTGCGAACTCCGTGATGTTTGGAGAGTATATCTTGCACGCTGCAGATGTGGAGGTCAATAGATGGAATCAGAGAGCCATAGGAATGGGGTGTATCACCACGGCATTTCTTATCCATGGGTTGGCGTTGAATTGGGGAGTGAGGTTGCAGAATGCGCTGGGCATTATCAAGCTGGCGATTCTGGTTCTCATTGTGATTTCGGGTTTCGTGGCGTTGGGTGGACATGTCAAGTTGGATCAGAAGCCAGATAACTTCACGAGTGCCTTTCAGGGAACGACAGCAAGTGCGTAAGGCTCACTGCAAAATCCCGTTTGTTGAGTCTCTGCTAATATGACACAGTTATGGTATCGTCACAGCTCTGTACAATGTCATTTGGAGTTTGATGGGCTACAACAATGCGAACTATGCTCTTGCAGAAACCAAGAATCCTGTACGGACACTGAAGATCGCACTTCCAGCGGCGTTGGGTTTAGTCTCTATACTGTATATACTGGTTAATGTCGCGTATTTTGCGGCTGTTCCCAAGGAAGAGATAGTCACTTCTGGGCGTATATTGGCTGCTTCATTTTTCCGAAATGTCGTGGGCAGACAGGCAGAACGAGCTCTCTCGGTATTTGTGGCGTTGTCGGCATTTGGAAACGTGCTGGGTGTGATTTTCTCAAACGGTCGATGTGAGTTACATCCAACACAGAAAAATATGTTTGACTGACTGATGGACACAGTGGTTCAAGAAATCGGTCGCGAGGGTATCCTTCCATTCTCCCGCTTCTGGTCAAGCAACAAACCATGCAACGCACCATTCGTGGGTCTCTTCGAGCACTGGCTCGTCTCTGTAATTGTCATGCTTGGTCCCCCACCTGGAGATGCATACAATTTCATCCTCAAGTAAGTGTGCATACTACCCCTTCATAATCTCTCTTTCGCTAACCACCCCACAGTCTCATCTCATACCCCATGTCTATAGTCAACGTCTTCGTCTCCATCGCGCTCATCCACCTATACTTCAACCCATTCTCAATCGAACGCGATCCTCCGCGCTGGGCACCGCCATTCCGCGCTACGCTTCCCGTCGCGATATTCTTCCTTCTCGCCAATCTCTTCCTCGTTATCGCTCCTTATGTTCCGCCCGATGCGGGACAGGAGGTGTACGCTCACCTGCCGTATTATCTACACTGCCTGGTTGGTGTGGGAATCTTCGTGGTCGGTCTTGTGTATTGGACTTTCTGGGCGCGGATATTGCCGAAGATTGGGAAGTATGATCTTGTGAGGGAGAATGCTATTGGTCATGATGGGTGGACGCATAATATCTTTGTGAAGAGGCCGAAGGTTGAGTGATGCATGTCGAGAGTGTTTATGAGAAACTGGTTACTTGAGCTGTTGTGATTCCAGGCAGATGATGACTTCCTAGCTGCATGATCTGTTGTAGCAAGCACTCAATTTTGTCTGCTTAGTATGTCAGATTATAACTCAGCGCCTGGTTTTGAGTTACAACCAGCAATCTCGCCAATGTAGAATTTAGCTCCTTCTAATAGCGCAACTATACTGATGTTATGCCATCGAGATATCCTAAACCATATATTTGAATCACCTTTTGATTTTATATGTAATTCTCCCGCTTACGAAAAAAACAGTCAATGTCACCAAGCTATTCCAAAGCCTGGATTTATTTGATAAATTGCTGAATATGAGACCTGTTGAAAGAAAAGTCTCCGACATCGTATCATCAATGAATTTTTCATGAAATGATCACACCAGCTTGAATTCTCGTATATCCACTCCGCGACCTTTTAGAAACTCTGGAGTAAGACAAGGGTCAAGGTAAGAGCTAAGTTTTTGAACCCTGCTGGCTCCCATAGACTTTCATCTTCAAGTTCATCCTCGAGCGGATTCTCAAACGTCCAAACATGATCTTCCAGTCTAGTGGAAGAGGACACCTTGGATTCAGCTGTGTCTTGATTGTTCCGTGCTCGTAAATATATATGATTTGATTAGCCGCCGACGAAAACCTGGATCTCGTTTCATATCCAAGAGGAAGTGATCCAAACATTGCTTCAGCATTCATTATTCCCGAGACCTTCATGAATTAGACGAGAAAGACACCAGCATATATTTTCACTCAGAATCATATCAAAATGTCGAGTAACGCTTCCAGAAGATGACGATTAATGGTATGCAATGCAACACATTCTTCAGCAACCTTAAATCGGCAACAAATTCAGGTGAGTAGAATGGTAGGGATTGTGTGCTTACGTAGCAAACTCCGACGACTTTGAAAAAGCTTCCGCCGTGTTCAGGACGAAGGACAAGCGGATATTCGCATCCCAACATGACTGCAAGAAGATCACCACGTTCCACAGAAGCCGGGCATAAGCCAATATGCCCTTGCACAGTCCTAAAGAGCGATCGCCTAGAAAGTGCTTCTCGAATACGGTTAATAATCTGCCTGCTGCCTGACGGATCCGACGCAATGTCAATATCATCTTCAGTGCGATTTCCTGCCGTGAAGATCAGTTTTCTGCAATCGCTCATAGTTTTCCAGGCACCAGTGCCATAAGAAGCGAGTCCCTTTATGTAGCCATACATGACGGTCGCGATACAAGCGAGTTCCATCGATCCACCCGCTATATATAAGCAGATGGGTCGATTTGCTTTGCCCACTCGTGACAAACGCTCGTGACCTCAGTGTCAGGGTTTTCCTTTGTCAGTTTGGAAGTCCAACATTGGTCAACTTCGGATGTTCCAACACCTTGAACAGACAGACTGTCCTCTGCATCAGCGACACTGTACACTGCTTTACCATTGCCATCCGCCCTACCATAGGGAATTGGAGTTGGAAGATCCGAGCATGAGAAGTCGGGAACCCAAGATGGCATTTTTTCGATTGAGTGGGACCTTTGCAGCACACAGCAGGCCAGTATGTCCAGTCGTTCGAATACCCGTATCCACGAAAGAGTGGTGGCTTGAAACATTGTTCCTGCCGTCATTGTATAGTTAGGCGAGATGACCTCACGATGTTCGGTACTGAGTAGACCACGGATACCAAAGAGCCGATCTCGCATGTCGAAACATGCTGAAGTTTTCGTTGAATTCAAAGCTTCGAAGAGCGAGAAGCGTGCCTTTCTACTCCGATCGGATACTCTTAAAAATCCATAAATACACGTGACATAAGGATCCTCAATGATGGACACGTCTGTGAGGCCATTTATGGTGTTGATATGTGCACATATCCAATAGATTCCTTGTATGAACAGCTCCCAGTCTAAAGAATCTTTGCCGACTACAATAGTCGATGTGACAGCGGATACAATCTCTTGAAAGACCCCTTTCGTAGCGTCAGTTGGTGGCACGTCATCTTATATAAGAAAACAAAATTTCTCGAGAGCTAAATGACGGTACTATGAACCAGCAGTTGAGAGACTTATCAAAATTACGTCTTTGCTGGGCCGAATGATGCAAAACAGGAAGAAGAATGCCTACAGAGTCTAGTGAACCATTTTCTTTTTAGTAGCCTCCCGATGCTGACCCATCTTGGCAATTCTTCCTGTAGAGCTTGCTTGTCGTTGGTTAGCTGGTTAGACCAGCTCCCACTGTCACATTCGACCATCTAATTTGACCTATTGGTCCTTGATTCCTGGCCTAGGCGACTCAATGTCTTCAATGCAAGAGAACTATCATCCTCTTCTGGTCCAAGCCAGACAATCACTTGGCGAGCATTGCGATATATGCTTTCCATCAGGAGGACTTCTCGACCCTTTTCAACATCATTCTTTTGATTGATGCACACAGCGTCGACCCAAAGTACTCTTGCCCTATCTGAGTGTCGGAGATGTCGCAATGCAACAGACAGCTTGTGAGCGATTTCCAAGGTATACGCTGACTCGACGGTCTCTTGAATCTCCAAGTCCGCGAGATCTCTTTGAAGCCCTCGCTCTTGACGTCTGTCTGATTCGGAGATGAGAACGTGATCCGTATGATCAGGACATCCCCACGCATAAGACAGAGCTTCATACACAGGCTTCGCTGACCTTGGAACATGGAAGATGCCCAATCGAATCTCCTCTTCGTCAAACGTTCCTGGCCAGACCCGGATTAATCAAATGTCGCCCTCCCCAGCCTGGTCTAGGGCAGAGTACTGATAATGAGGCATCTCATCGGCAAAAGAGGAAGCCATGTTCGAGCGACAATGATGCAAAGACTACTAGCTGGCTTGAATGTTCAGTGATGCTTTCTACGCGTTGTGAAGATGAAGATGAAGCTGATGAAGCGGGGTAATATAGTTGGCGCCTAATCTCAGCCTCAACCTGTCTTTGCAGCAACAGCTGACATACATGCACCCAATCAAATCCGCCCTCAATGCAGTGACCAAGAAACCTGGCCAGCCACTCATCATTATCTTCATTATAAAAGCTCTGCGCGATTTAATTAGCCAACAATTGCAAAATTCATAATCTTGTTTTGTTAGGACGTTGAATAATTACAATTGACGAGATCATGAACTAAGCCCAGTTCCACCGAAAACACCTTCGCACAACCTCGCACACTTCCTACAGCCAACCTTCACATACCACCACCTATATCAACTTAACAACATCGAAAAGAACCCAAATCTCATATTTTCTCCCACTTTATTTTTCACTAGTCATTTGTTTACCATATCTCGCTAAAATAACCGAGCCTTTAGCACGACTGCCTAATCAAGCCTACGGTATCGATGCTAGAAAAAAAATAAAAAGGTGGCCGATCTAGACAGACCAGTCACACCGCGATGGCCAATATTAAGGGCACGAAAGGGTTCGAAGATATTCCTCGCATGGATATCACTCAATAGTAAAAAAATTCATATGAAAACTACCCCAAAGGTCACGAAACCGACTTGGGACTTCTTTCATCTGATTCATTTTCGTGACAACCACAACACCACAGCAGGCTTCGATATCCTCGAGATAGCTTGCTAGCAGATTCACGCTTTCGATATCTAATAGCATAAAAACAATCTCCTACACTCGTATAGCACTATATCTTCATAACCTCACTTTTAAGCACGCTAGATCCATCCATTGAAGACACGCTCGAAACTGAGCTATCAGTGCTGCGTGAAGGGTGGGAATTACTTCTAGTGATATATTATCATCATCGAGAATTACCCTGGGATATGAAAACCAGAGGAAAAGTATTCACTTCACTGTGAGCTGTTGTTCGTGTCAGGAACTACCGCTATGATTGTTATCACCCTGTATGGAAATCCTATGATATCCCCAATTTGACACATTGTCAGGGAGAATCAAGGAGACTTGAGTCCTGAGGGGATCTTTTCCAACCCGCTTGTCTTCAGTCCATGACCTGTAGTCCATTATTATATATTTTACTCCTTGTGAAAGTACCAAATTGCACAGAACTCCAGTTGGCGAATGGACACCCATGAAGATTCATTTCATGGCGTAGGACCAATGCAGAAGAAAATTCCAGAGTGCTGTTCCTCGCTTAAGCACGTGACGAAGTTTGACTTGAATGTTATACCGTGCAGATGAGACATTAAAATGTATTTAATTGATACCTATCATTATAGAGAAGCCGGGTAGGCCAATATATCCCGAGGAGCCCCAAATAGACGCCAAACCCCAGTAATCCCCAATGCCATTTACAATCCGAGCCTATGCCACTACGAGCACCATCCCAAGAGACAAGCCAAGTCAAGGCAAGCCGTTCCGATCCAGACTCCACGCTAAATAACCATTACAAAAAATCATATCCACCCACCCTTACGACTTTGTCATACCCCCTTCCCTGAATCAGCCATCCAAAGCAAAACACCTCTCAACACTCCTCTCATCATTCCCCCACCAATGCGGCATCAAGACTCTCTTCCCGACACTAAGACACAAGAAGACAACCAAAGCATTCACATTATACCCACTATCGAAGGCCGCCGCCAGGATATAATTATATCTCGCCCACAGCTCGTAATGATGTCTGTACGCCCAATACATGACCACGAAGCCGCCGATGATGCCGGAGAGCCAGCCGGTGGAGATGTTGCCCCAGAAAGTGGCGAGGGTGCAGAAGAAGATCGTACAATTCCAGAGATTGAATTTTGCGCGGGGGAAACGCCGGTGGAGAAGGTAGAGGAAGAGGGGGACGAGAGCGCCGAGGATGAATCCGTAAGGGAGAGGCCGGTAGATTTGAGTGGCGAAGAGACGTTTCGGGCCCTGGGGAGTGTTAGCTAGCTATACTGATCAATAAATAGTCTTTTTGATGTGAGGCTTACGATCAATACGTATTGCGTTGCTACTGTCAACTGTAAAGTCAACGTCTGTCCTGTCCACTGGTTCGTAGGATCTTTCTTCTCGGCTACCAAGTAATCGCCTTTCTTGTCTAACACCCATCGTATAACGGCATAGTTGATAGGTACGCCGACAAATGACCCGAAGATTTGTGAGAAGAATACTGCACGTGGAGGGACATGCATGTAGTGGCCTAGCTTTTGGTCTTGGAGAAGGTTTTGGGCGCGGTACCAGGCATTGCCGGCTATGGCGCCGTAGACGGTTGCGCCGACTGGGTTTTTGTAGCCGGGGATTGCGTTGACCATTAGACCGTAGAGGAGCTCGTTTGTGGTACCGATGGGCTGGGTGTGTCAGTCAGGGAAAACGCATTTGGGGGATGGTCTTACTAGTTGGAAGTTTGAGAGGGAATAAAGCCATCCGAGAGGCTGTGAATGTCAGTATAGCCAAATGACGCTATGGGATGGTACTCACAATGACTACTACAGCTCCCGTGGCCAGTGCGATAAAGTAGGTCCAGAGTGGTATATACAAATAGCCCGTCCCGACAATGGAAACAATGATGACAAAGGAGACAAGAAATAAAATGAGGAACCATGAAGGTGGAACTTCTTCGTAGGATCTCATCAAGACATTGAGCTGATCACTATACTGCTCGTTCACAGTCAATCTCTTACCATTCTTGAAATGCCTTCTTCGTTCCAGATATTTTCCGAAAGTCGTCTTGAGGTGCGGATATCCAAAAAGTCCCATCCAGACAAGGACGGAAGTGTAGGATGCGTAGTCGAAGAATGTGCCCCATAGCTGTTGGGCGCCCACATAAAGTGGTCCGTATTGTGCATACGCGGTTTCGTTCAGTGTGACTTGAGGTGTAATCAATTCAAGGACTGGATACTTTGTTCCATTTTCTAGCTCTGTTAGCTCTAGCGGTCTCTTTTCGGTGGGATATTTACCCATGAATAGACGGTTGGACATGAGACCGTGGTCCCAAATTCCCAGACGGCCCCACTTAGCCAGAGGCAGTAAGAACCAGCAATTGACTACGAACGCAGAAAAGACGACAACTTGTGTATACCAAGGCGTCAAAAACAAGCTTCCCATTGCACCTAGATTGCCAACATTCGACCAATTCAGCGAGAGGTTCAGAAATCCCATCCCACCTAGACCAGCGCCGACAAAGTTTGCAGCTGCGTTATTTGGCGCAATCCAACAGAGGACTGCTAAAGATGAAAGCATGGGGAATGCATATTCTGGAAGAATTTGCCATACGGCAACAGCGAGTAGTGAGCAGAAGAAAACTTTCATCTGTCGTCGAGATACAGGGGATGGAAATTCCCGTTGTCGTGTTTGAGTTTCGAATAGAGCAGTTTGACAAAGACTAAAAGTGTTAGTGGTGTATGAGGGGGAAGTTCGAAGCACTCACGCATCAAACCTATACATGGTTAGGTTTACGTCTATTTCAGTTGGTTCTGATCGACATACCATGGCTGTGTAGGATCATAGACCAAGAACTGACGAGCAATCGCTGCATAAGAATACCCCGTCCAAACAATTGCCAGCATAAAAGCTATCCAGATCGCGGGGTGTATCTTATCCTTGAAATACAGCTCCGAAAGCGAAAGTGGACCCCACGCCAAGTTGTACGTTGCACCAGACGCAGCAGCAATCACGACGAGCACATGTTCCTTCACACTAAACGGACCAGGATTCGTATTGAACTTCCACCTCGTAAACGGCACCTTGACCTCCCAAGCTGGCATTGTTTTGCCCATCCAATCCCCCACGTAGCTCGCTGCTATTTGCACGAAAAATATCGAGTATGGGGCTGAAGTTGTGCGGAACATGTTCATCTGCTGCAGGAACGCCCCGGGAGGTACGAAGAGAAGCACCAGCAGGAAATATCGAAATGTGATAGTAGGTAAAGTCGTATCATCGTGCAGGCTTACGATTCTTCGAACATGCCATGGCAGATTTTGGATCGCTGCATCGTCTGGTCCTAGATCTTCTCCTATCTCCTCTGACTTGTAGTCCGGCATTGGCTTATCATCGTCCTTTTTTGCCTCCTTCTCGTCAAATTCGGGACCGAGTGTTGTCGCTATCGGCTCGTCTAGAGAAAAGGCATTCTTCTCCGATGCGTCGGAAATCGAGTATATGTCCGTGTTATTCTTAGAAGAGATGTCATCTATCACTTCTGTCCGACCCAGTCCCTCAGGGAAGTATGGCATCGTCGTGTAAGCTCCTCAGCAGCTTCCTGATTCTGCACACCTTCCTCTTTTGCTCGGTTTGTCCTTGCTCATTAGCAAAAGCCGGGCACGAGAAGTCGCTGAGCACGATGCTTTAATACTGGAGAGCGTGTTCGGTGCAGAAGTCATCGTCGACAGCCAAACAATTCCTGACACTGTTCAGAAGGTTTGAGCAGTCTTGTTGGTGTCCGCTTAAGGTTACGGTTTGGCCCATCAATACATTTCCCACTTCTCCCATTACCAGCTGAAGCGCTGCCCCGGCCATTGTGTGCTTTTATCCCTACTGCAGGGAATCTTTGGTGGACTGTGCCGTGCCGTTACTGGAGAAGACGGGTCGGATGAACGTTGGTTGATAGGGAAGCAAGGGCTATCAGATTACGATAGCAGGGTAGGGTGATTATTGAAGCTGAGGATTGGTTGCCCGTAAGCCGGCGAACCTAAAATCAGCTGAGTGAGCTACACAAACGGCCTTAAAAGATGATCTCGGTTTCTTGCGAATTTCCTGGAAATATTTGGCAAGCAGTGTGTTGTACCATTATTCTGGATCTCTGAAGCAGCAGTGCGGTGCAATAAAGCTTCTAGCTCCTTACCTTGATCTAGGCCTTGAAGATAGGTAGGTATTACTGAAATAAAACTGGATAGAAGTCCCACTCGCGGGGAACTGATGATGGTTCGCATGGCACCCCGGATGAAAGAGCTTGGCTAGCTGTTTCTAAGATCTTTCAGCCTGTGCCCGTCCGCACATTAGGGACCAGACCACCCACTTTCCGTCCCAACCAGCCGGTAACCCTGGAAAAAATGTCTACTAAGTAAAAACTGGATGAACTTGCTCAAGGCTTTTCGTTTAAAAGTTTCCACATCACCATTGTTGCTAGAGATTACGTCCAACACGTCCCCCAGATTATTCCTAAACAATCTCTGTTGAGTTCCGCACATCTGAACCCGAACAAGGTCACCGGTTTGAGATTCTGTTTCAATCGTCCTAAAAACCATAAGGGTCAGGCGCCCTCCATAAACTCGCTAAAGGCAGCTTAAGCGAAATCCTCCAGGCTCGCCCGCAAGAATAGCAGGTAAGAAGCAAAGCTCACTTGGAAGAATGGCTCGGAATGAACCTCACAGCCTTTTACCTGATCTAGTCTACCATGAATCCAACCATGCCTTATGTGCCTATTGAAAATATGTCCAATGAAGCCAACGAGAAGCCCCAGTAAATAGATGCAATGTGGGAACACTAAGTGCTCGCTTGGTAAACGCAAGATCGAAGGTCCGTAAAAGACGAATTGGTATCGAAAAGTCGGTTTCGGCTATAGTCAATCGTCGTAGAGTAGACCTACTTCCAAGGGTGCGGTGAGTTCTGATGAAGAGTAGGTAGCGTAATAAGATCGGCAACTTTGTAACGGCGCCGATTCGAGCGTGATACTCAATTTTCAAGGTCGATTTGCCCAAATTGAATGAGTTATAGCTATGGCACTAGAGTCACTGTGACAGCCACCATTTTACAAACCTCGATTTTCAAAAAAAGATACTCGTTCACCAAACAAGCCCAACAAACCTCGCTCGCCTCAAATACCCCGAATCGCGGTTCCCTCTGTATCGTGCATCAGCAGAAGCCATCGTCCGAACACCTTACACGTTGAAGCATCTTCACTTTCCGGGCAGATCCCCCGACCCTAGAATTCCGCAAAGTCGCAGTAATCTATCGCCGACTCGAGACGCCGATGGGACGAAATACAACGCATTTTCAGTAAGATGCAGCGCGATATCAACGTTAAGAGACAAGGATAAGGCTAGCATCCTTTTGCTAGTGGTAAATAGACGCCGAGACCATGCGCCGGTAGCTCTTCTGCGTCGAGGTCGTCGATCAGAGCATCTTGAAGATGTGCAGGAGGAAAACCCATAGCAATTAAACGTCGACCATCGCATACTGATAATCATCACTATCGGAACTTTTTAAGAATGGAGCAGTGAATGAAAGGACTTTCTAATGGTGCCACCACGGAGAAATCGCTGGCACAGCCGATATTGTATGAGTGAGTTAGTGAGTGGTATGTAATAGAATAGTCTGAATGGAATAGTAGTAGTGAAAGTGTAAGGGCGACCGAAACTGACAGCGGCTAGGCAGATGGAATTGAGATTCATTCCCAAATCTCATTACAAGAACTAACACATTCACAGTCAAACGCACTGGGATTCGATTGACATGGCTGAGAAGGTTTCGGTCCATGAGTCAACTTCAAAAACACATCTCTTCAATTTTATTCCCGAGAGTCCATCCACCCATCTAAAACAACGTTCTAAAATACACCTTCTAAGCATACTCGCTCTGCATTAAAATCCAACATCCAAAGGCCCTCGTGCAGTACTAATAAAATATACACAATCTCATACGCTCACGTGCGAAATGGCTCACTCATCCCCATCCATTAATCATCATCATCATCCTTCCCCCTTCATTTGCCCACAATTCCCTCCCCTCTCCTCTCCTCACTCCTTCTTCGCTTTCTTCGCCTTCTTCGGGACTCTGAAGAGCCAATACAGCGCCAAAGCCGCGCAGGCATTAAACACGATATAGATCCACATGAAGCCGAAATTCCGCCACCTATGATCGTAGCTCGAACCCAGCAGATTCAAGAACTGATTCGTGCTATCCAGAGCACAGTAACTGCAGTTGCCGATCGCGTTCGCATCTTGCAGATACCCTCCTTTGCCCTGGGTGCTGATCCACGCGTTCATGTACTCGCCACAGGTCTGGCCCGCGGGAGCTACGAAGGATCGAAGTTCGGTGGAGGAGCAGACGACGTTGGTGTCGGCGAGGCCGACGGAGAGCATGGCGTCGACCAGGTAGGTGAAGGGCGACAGGCGATACATGAAGATCCAGAACCTGGGGAACACATTCGGGCTAGCCAAAACACCACAGAAGATCAGGGTTAGGCAGAACATGAGGTTTGCGAGGTTGCCTCCCTCTTCGGCGGTTTCGATGGCCGCGATGACCATGTTTGTGAATGTGGAGGTGAAGAGGAGGAATGTCCAGATCAGGAGGAACATGAGTAGGCCGCGCTCGGTGACGGCGTCGGTTGGGATAGCGTTTTTGTAGAAGCCGATGGGGTAGTACCAGCAGAAGAATATCAGAACGGCCATCAGGGAGTTCCAAGGGAGTTCGACGACGATGTTGGATATCATAAATGCTTTCCACGAGTAAGTCTTGGAAGGACGTTCTCTTGCTTCGTAGAGAGCGCGCTGCGTAACAAAATGCGGCATGATCTGCTGTACCAAGTTACCGAAAATGGTGAACAGCATGAAGACGGCGAACATTTGGTTTTGGAGTTCCTGTTGCGAGGTGCCCGCGTTGTAAAAGGAGAAGCCGATGAAGAGGGCGGCGGCGATGCACAGGGATATCTTGGAGTAGATGTATGAGGGCGTGCGCCAGTATTGTTGGAAGACTCTCTTCTGCACTTCCCATTGTTGAAGTGCGAACGGAGCTGCGAACTCTCTGAAGGATGCCTGGTCGTCTGAGTTGGTGGATGGTTGAGTCTTTTGTGGGAGTTCTGCCTTTAAGCGGTCGAGTTCGCGATGCACTTCTTGGTATTCGGGGGAAGAGCGCCATGCGTCGTACCAGTCTATGTCAGTGTGGGAACCGGGTGCGGCGCCAATAACTTCGAGCATCCATTCCGCGGGATTTGCGGATGGAGGACAGGAGATGCCGGATATGCGTTCGAAGTATTTGGTTAGAATATGGGAGCCTTCTCCGACTTCGCCGAAATAGACTGTTCGACCGCCTTTGGCGAGGAATAGGAGTCGATCGAATCGTTGGAAGAGCATTGCGGAGGGTTGATGGATCTATAATCAATCTATAAGTGATATTTCAGCAGACACTGAGCAGGAGATATACGCACGGTGCAAAGAACAGCTTGTCCGTTCTTGGTGAGTTTCTCCATTAGATCGCAAATGGCCCATGAGGTCTGAGAATCGAGACCAGATGTTGGCTCGTCGAGGAAAAGAAGCAATTCGGGTTTCGCTGCCAATTCGACCCCAATAGTCAAACGCTTACGTTGCTCGACATTAAGACCTGTTCATTCGATTAGCCTCATATTTTCACCCTCTTAAAACAAGAAACCGACCTTCTCCAGGCACACCAACAACAGCATCGGCATATTCCTCCATATCCAGTAACCTGATAACTTCATTGACATATTCGAGTTTCTCTTTACGTGAGATCTTGGCAGGCTGTCGCAGGAGAGCACTGAAGTTCAAAGCTTCACGGACGGTCGAGGTGGATAAGTGGAGATCTTGCTGTTGGACATAGCCGGTTTTGCGCTGGAATGAATCGTCGCGTTCGCGGCCATCGACGAACATACTGCCTGTGATGACACCCATGGTCGTACGAGTGGCGAGGACATCCAGAAGTGTGGTTTTACCAGCGCCAGACACACCCTATGATCCTTCAGTCAGATTCAATTCCGGTTGGTGGAGGAGTGCTTACCATAAGCGCAGTCAAAGTACCAGGCTTTACCCATCCATCAACATGATCCAGAATACGTCTTTCTTCGCCCTTAATCTTGATATCATAGCAAACATCTTCCCAGTGAAAAACTGCAGTCTGTTTCTCAAGGATGGTAGAGACGTCGACGTTTGTAGAAGTCTTCTCGACCCCAGTAGCTTCTCCAGCACCAAACTCCTCATCGCTACTAGATTTACTTTTAGAGAGAACAGCCGGTTTATGTCCACGACGGAAGAGAAGGACCTCTCCTTTAGATTTTTTCTCGGTGATGTATTCGGTCGCGAGGATGTAGATGGCACAGAGACCGATCGTGAAGACCCAGAGGATACCAAAGTTTCTGGACCAATCGTTAGGGTCAATCAACCTCAGGATTGGGTCTGACTTACCTCCACTTGTTTTTCTCGTAGTATTGGAAGGAATCTGCAATGTACTTCGCTCCATCCACAACCTGCGATCCAGGCACCGCCCCAAGAGCAGAGCAAACCTGCGACAGGGGCGCAACATTCTCATAACCAGTTCCGCTCGGGATGAACGACGTGGGGAGACATCTGTAAGTGTTACCGGCGAATTCGTTGATCATGAGAGATTCGAATCCATAAGCTAGCGGATCGACGTAATTGAGCCATCTAGCCCAGCCTCGCATGTGGGGAACGGGCAAGGCGAATCCGGTGTAGATTATGAGAGCTAGAATCATAATAGCAGATGGCGCCATCGCCTGGGACAAGGTACGAGAAAGTGATGCGATCGTTCGGAACAGCATGGACATGACCAAGGTGAGCATGAAGCTTATCAGCACAAAGAAGAAGAAATTCCCTGCTTGGCGGTTCAAGTTTGACATGAAGTAGAGCGTAGTATTGAAACATATGGAGTTGAGAAGCTTGTAGGGCATATCCATTAACATAGACGCGATTGCTTCACAAGACGGATGGTATAAGGCGTATCGGGAGTGTTTCTCGACAATTGGACGTTGTGCATAGAGTGTCAGGATCTGTTAGTAGGTTAGCAAAGCTACGACGGTGGGACGGGGATTGAGGCTGATGTACCTCAAGAGCTGATCCAAAGGCATTCATCAAGATAGCGAAGAATACGAGGGCGCTTCGAGAGAAGAACGAATCGGTTGTTGGAGGCAAGTTATAGAAGATGCTACTGATGATAAGAGCCATTATAAAATTACCAAACAATTGTGTGAGAGTCAGGCTAGGATCGCCTTTCAATCTCCAGAAACCACGACGGAGGCAAAGAGCGACTTGTCCGGCGTAAGAGAGTGTGTAGGGACTGGTGACGCGCTGATGCTTCGATTGCTGTGTTCGGCGAGAATCCTTGAAGTCTTGGAGATGCTGGCCATTGATTTGGTATTGCTGGTTATAACCATCAACCTCATTGAGTAGCGCGGCTCGCTCTGGGCTGTTCTTCCAGACGCGCGCGAAATCGTCGGCGGAGCGTGGGACTCTGCTTTCCCAGCCTTTCCGTGCTACGCGTTCCAGAGAGCTGGTCATCGAGGTGAGGAAATCAGCTGTGGTTTGACGGTCGGGGCAGTCGAAGCCGAGGTTTTCGAAATAAGCTCGAGCATCGGTGCACCGTCCAAAGTAGATCTGACGTCCCTCGTATAGAAGTAGGACTTTGTCGAAGATCTGGTTTGTCAGCCGGACTCAATCACAGAAGGTCAACACTTACATCGAAGGCACTCTGAGGCGCTTGGTAAATGGCGACACAGGCAGTAGAACCAAGCAAATCAGTGGATGATCTCAGGGTCTTGCAGAACTCTATAGCATTAGCACTGTCGAGACCACGAGTACTGTTGTCCCAGCACTGAAGTGGAGCTCCACTAAGTGCGGCCTCAGCAATCGACACTCGCTTCCTCTCCCCCCCAGAAACACCTCTCAGAAAATCATTTCCGACTCGAGTGTTGATGGTGTGGCTGATCCCGAAGACGGCCATGATCACATCGCGGAGATATCTGGCGAACTCTTGTCGGCTGATACCACCTGGGATATGTCTTGGGGCTCTCGCTTGAGCAGCGAACTCTAGTGTTTGACCCACTGTCAACATAGGGAAATGTACATCGACTTCTGCTGTGTAAATAGCTTCACCGCGGAAATCCTTATGCATCTGGGCGGGGGTAATTCCTTGGTAGTTGATGTTGGAATTGTTATCGACAAAGAAGCCGTTGGTCTCTCCAGCGACTGTCTTGAGGAAGGTTGAGCATCCACTGTAGACGTATCAGTAATTGATATGCCATCTGGCATGGTTGTTGCTTACCTGCCAGGAGGGCCGAGAACCACCAGCATCTCTCCACTGTGCACGACACCATCGAGATTTTGTAGGATATCAATCTTGCGTGACTTCTCGCTACCAATAAGCTTCTTGGCAGCCCTGACGACTTCTAGAATGGCATTTCCCTGCACTCAGTCAGCATCATCATCTCCACCATCGCCATCACCATCTTAAGAACTGCATACCACACTCTTCTGATAGTCCGTCTCACTCCCAAATCCATAGACACTCAAATCCCTAAACGCAAATCCGGCGGTCCTCTGCTTCCACTTCTCCGGATCTCGGGCCGTGAGATTCAGCAGACTCTTCGCGAAAGCTCTCGGGCTGAAATTCTCCGACTTGGGGTTCAACTTGGAATCTTCTGGCGATTCAAAGGGATTCTCATTGTAGATACTCTGGTGGGACTGTTGGGTGAACTTGCGAGCCAGGTTGTGCACCTCCTGATCCCGTCGACTCTGCTCCTCAATTTCATCGGTGGTTGGAATTCGGGTTAGAGTCGTACCATCGCTGTCGCCTGCTGTGTTGTTGTGTCCCTTTTCATTGTCGAACCTTGACGAACAGTCGTCGGGTTGCTCATGTTGAAGGGTTTGTTGGCCTGAATTTGCGACTCCTTGCCGAGCGGCGATTTTGTCGTCGTTTGGAAACCCAAAACTGCCTGTCAATCGCAGTCTTTAACAAATAGACAATGAGGAAGGATTGATCACTTGAACATACCGATGAGCGACATCCTGAAGAAAAGCTGGGCGAACCCAGAAACCGAGATAGATGGATTGGTCAGTATAAGCGTGAGTGTGGGTATGATGTGAATATGAATATAGGTATGAATATGATTGTGAGTATGATTGTGAGTATGATTATGAGTATGAAAATGAGACTTTGAGTATGAGTATCTGGAGGCAGGTAAACCGTCAATTAGTCTTTATGGCTGTCTATGTCTGTTTCTGTCTTCTACAGAACCAATGTTGTTCCTGCCTTGGTACGAGAGGAGAGGAAAGCGCGAAGAATGTGAAGTTGACTTGATTGACTGAAGTCCCAGAGGAGATGATTATATTCAATTAAGCTCCCCAAGAGGGCGGTAGCTTGATGTAGAAGAGATGTCATCTTTGAGTTTAGTTTGGCGCAATCAAAACAACATTGACATTACCACGCGGTCTCCGCAGACGAACACGAAACTACGATACGGGCCGGTACAGGTACGGTAAGGTTCGGTTCGGTATGACTGGATCCCATTCATTCCATTGTATTGGATCACCTTGGGATCCTCGGCGATTGTCAGCGGCTCCATACTCCGTACTCTCCTCTCCTCTCCTCTCCTCTCCTCTCCTGGCCCTTTGCTGCTTCCCCTGGTTCCTTCCTCCGATTGTTGACGGACGGATATAGATGTTTACCGACATCCGAGAGTAGTCATTGTTGAGACTGCCAATCAGTGTTGATTATCAAATACGGGCTCGGAAGCGAGACCAAGGAATTATGCAGAGAACCTGAAGGCACTTACTTGCATGCACAATATGCATTGTGGCTGAGAAGTTATGCTACAGCCACACACAGTCTACAAGTAGTCAGTCACTCACTTGGTCCAGCCGGATACATTTGTCTCCGCTATCCGAGCCCGGCAGCCCGCCCCTCTTTGTTGATTGACAGCCATCCGATCCCGTTAAGCAAGCTAGCCACCTAAGGCTAGATCGATACGGTACTTTCTCTAGCGTCTCCGCCGACCCATCAGCCCGGGTCTGGGTCTGAGCCTGAGTCTGGATCTGGATGAAACGAAACGAACGAAACAAACAACAACGACTATGCAGGCAGGTTGTGACGAACTCCTACTTTACGTCAATTAACTTTAATCTAGCATCATCGCGACTCATGTCGTGTCCTAGAATAACCGAAAAGGTGAGTGGATGAATCGCTAGTACCTGGTACTTCCATACTACCTACTTGACCTATTTTACCTAGATACAAATGACACGGCAGGAACTTGAAAACAATACAATTCTGCTACTGATCAGCTTCTCGACATTCTAGTCTTTTTCTTTTCAAATTCGAGGTAATCGTCGCTTCCCCTCTCACCTTCAGCCAGAAAATGGATGTCTTCCAAGGATGAATATCGATCTTTTTTGATAGTACGCTCATACAAAATAAGGCCATGCACGCATCTACCCACCCCACTTAAACCCAGGGTCCTACTAAGCCCTCGAGACCTTGAATTGTGGTGAGGGGTCATCGCACATCGATAGTCCAAAACCACGATTCAATAAAGAAGGGGAATGAGGATTATTACCGCGCGTTTAAAACGTAGCATTTCGTGTAAGTACTTGCATACACCGGGAGCTACGATTGATGGATCCTTTCTGTACAACTTCTCGCCATCATTCGATCGCAGCGGATGCGGGATAAATGTCTCGTTCGTGGGGTTGGGTCCTTGCACGAAGCCTTTCCCAGAGACAAGGACCGTAAATGGACGCCGGCCCAGCCCAACTTCTCGAGATGGATCATTGGATGCGAGGGCATAAATACATCTCGGGTCGGCCCACCGCAGTCTAGATCATGTGATATCGATGTGATATGTAGGTCCCCTTTCTCCTAACCTCGCACAAGACTCCGACATGGCGGGACAACAACGTTATCGGTACTCGAGTACGGGCTTCCTGAACCCAAATCAAGCTTGGCTGACGACAAAGGGAGAGGCGAAGTGAGTTGGGTGATGGTTGCATCTAAGCAAATCCAGACAACACTCAAAGTTTGATGCCAAGATCCTTACTAACTCCCTCTGCATACTACATAGTAAATAATCATAAAAGCAGAATCATCGTTCTTGCGTCGTGGACGGTGGGATATCCGGAAATTACAGCTCGCAAGTACTTACTCAATAACGCGAGCCAAGTAGCGTGGAATGGAGTAGATCCACCAGTTAGTGGCTGTGCCATGTCAGTGCCATTTACGGGAGCACGGGAGAATCATTTCCCCGGCCGAAGTCTCCGCGATGTTCCGGACCCGATGGCGCTTGTGCAGCCCGATAAGGTGTAGCGTTGGTTTTCTTTGCTTTGCTTTATAAGTCCGTGTTATGCGAAGGATAGGACCTGACCCGAGACCCAGGGAGAAGTACTTCAGACATATCTGCTGCTGTTGTTATTATGAAAACTCGCTAATCTTATTGACGTAATATCCCTACCTCGTGCGCACTCATATATCAGCTTGCTCTTTTGAGTCTTCAATAGACACACAATCGTCTTGTGCAAAGCTTGTATACTATTATCATGCATAAGAGCAGACATGAGATGCGGGGGAAACGAAATGTACTTGCTACATACTCAACACCCTATCTTTCATCATCGACGAAGTATCAGAAAGGGGCCGAAGAATCCATGAAAGCCTATTGTATTCGGATCTTACTTCTGTTCCCCACTTATCGCATGTCGATTTCGTCGCTCGCTAATGGATTCACGCTATGATTCGTAACCTTTCCTTCTTCGTGGAATCGTGGTTGGAACGAATTCCTGTACCCTGAATGCCCAAATTGAAGCAAATAGATGCCTGAGCTGCTGGTATACGAATCAACCGATTTTTGAGAGACATGTTATCAAAAGAGCTAGCCAAACCAGTCTAGTTAGTAAGCTTCTTCGCCATCTTTCATATTCCTCCCATTCACATGAACATTCCTCCAGCCCAGTCAAACCAACTTATGTAGGAGTAAAGGTAGTGAGCTGAGCTGAGCTGAAAAAATCTCGAAATTATCGCCGGGAGTCACGTTTATCACTGCTTGAACTACTACAATCCTTCTACGTCCTGTTGCCTTTCTTGCTCTTTGATTCCGGGAAAGGAGGTTAAGATGCGAGTACGCAGTATGTAAGAACTGTATAACACAGACTCGAGGAGATGATCAAGTAGCTAGGTAAATATTTGCAGCCCAAAGATTTGCAGAAGTTTCGCATGCAGTTCACTAATTGCTATTTGGAGCGATGCAACATTTCATTATTGATTTCTCTCTTTCTTTGTGAGCCCCTTGCCACCTAGGAGAACCAAAAAAAGAAAGAAAACAAAACCACCTCAGAATTCAACGCCCAACCTTCGATATCTATTCTCGAGCTTCACCTTCCTTTCATACACGACTTCGACGCTATCATGAAAGATCCGGCCGCGTATATTACTGCAGTACCAGGTTGCGATCATATTCTATACTCTCCAGCACTCGATAGCACATACCTTTTCTTTAAATGCTAAACACTTCTTACTCCCTTCTCCCTTCTCTCCTCGTTCCCCCATACACGAGTCAACCAGATATCTCCTACATTATATACTTCTATGATCGCACTTTCAATCTGTTTATTATTTCCCACTTTTCAACCTTTGTAACACAACAGGTGAGCGGTGTCCCCACCTCCCTCTCTGGAAACTCACATCCAACTTCCCTATTAAGTCGAAGTCCATCTAAAACCCATAAGTTTTCCAGTAACTATTTTCACGACTGTGAAAAGAGCCTTGAATCGGCTCAGAAATATTTGTCTCGAGTCAATTGAAAATAGTTTTATCCTTTCAGCCCAGCTCGAGCAAATGTCAGCGACCGAAGAGTTCCCTAGCCATCGGAAATTCCAAAGCAACTAGCTGATCCCGTAAGTAGTTGATGAGGTGGTCCCCTAAATGACAACACGGTATCCGAAATTGTGTTTCTCTCCACCAGGGCTGATTGATAATCTATCACCCGATGATTACCCGCAAGCTACTAGGACTTCACTTTTTCATATCACAAACGTCTACAAGCCTTCCTAACCGAGTTCAAAACATGCGTTGCTTCATCTCCAAGAGGAGTTAAAAATCGTGACGCATCTTTTCATGGACTAGCGACTACGAAAACTGTCGCTCGAGATGACGCTACCGAGGATTAAGATCGGATATTTCAGCTGGCGCAAGTGGGGAGAGTAGTATCACGTTGTATGTCTAGCAGAAGATTCTCCTCCCAAGCACTAGCGGAAGGAACTTTCGATCCCGGCATGAGGTAGACGATTTGGAGTGGAAATCAGAGGAAATATTTGGGGGAGGGGGAGGGGGGCGGGAGCGATTACAATGTAGTAAGATGACCAGGAGAGAATCCTGAGAAGGTCGCCAACGGTCTTTTGTGATGACAGAAAGTGATAAGCTGGAGAGATGGAAAACAAATAAAGTGAAAAAGAAATAAACGACAGCCTAAACGAGGTCAATGCGAAAAACATATAATTGATCGTGGCGGAGTGGATGATGTTGCGAACATGGTCTGAGAATTGCAAAACTCGGTTAATGTTGTCATGAATTCGTTAGACGTGTAAATCGTGAGACATGGCGGTCGTTAAACATATAAACAAATGTACGCATCTCCTAAAACCAGCTGCCCCGCCTACTGATCGGAGTAGTACAATCCTCTACGGCCTGCGTCGCACTATCCCATTTGATATCCAGTCTTCCGCACTCGATATGCACATCTCCCATCAGATGATGCCCAGTACTAGATTGGCGCCGAATGTCAAGTGCATATTTGGGAAGGACTTTACTGCGGTAGTTGATGGTGTGATTAGATAAGGAGGAGGAGGTGCTGAGGGACGTGGCGAAGCGTGGGTAGATGTGGATAATCAGGGTGCGGAGCGCGGGGAGACACTGTTTGGACGTTAGTGATGTTGATCTCCAAACTTCGACTCGGGATTGAGGTCTGTATAAGGCGGGAAGGGGAGGAGGAAGAACAGAGATCAGGAATCATATGTGTCTATAGTGATGGATAGACACAGGGATGCTTACAGAACAAATGATAGCCACAGCCAACTCAAGCACTGTCCAGATCGTAACCGCAACATAGTCCCACGACGGATCGACGGTTTTGCCGAAAACAAGAAGCGACTGTAAGCGGATCATAGAGACGATACAACCAAATCCACCAAGGGCAAACATAAATGCCACACTCAACTTCTTCCTCCCTTCCATATTCAACTGCCACACAACCCTGATCGGTAACAGGACAATTACGAGATCCTGCACGATACTCAAGCCACTATTCGCATACGCCAATGCATTGATATTCAAACACTTTCCCTTGAGATCTAGATCCCAGAAAAAGGCAATGGGCGCACATTGGAAAATTGTGAGGAAGGAGATGAAGGAGGTGCCGAGGGCGACGAAGACGATGGTCATCCATACGGCGATGCGGAAGGATGTTTGAAGTTGGAAGACGCGGAGGTAGAAGACGAGGATGGAGATTTTAACGAGCCCGAGGACGGCAACGTAGATGTTCTCACCGATGTAGACTGCGTGGGATGTTACTCAGGGGCGTGGGATGAGGGGCAAGGGTGGGTGTACACCTGAAGAAGATGGCTTTCATGGCGCCGGCTTTTTGGCTGTAGAGATGTTTTCCAAAGCCCAGGATGGACACTGCGAACTGTCAGTGAGGTAAGCTCGAGAAAGGGCAGAGAACGCCATACTTCGAATGGCGAAGGTATTGGACACAATTGACAAGCACTAATAGGTTAGAGGATGGAAGCATATTTGCGAATAAGGCTGACGTACCTGCGCAAGACAAACAATGTAATCTTCTGGCGAAAGCTTTTTCTTGACAATGATCTTTGAAGCCAGACGTAGAGCTACGAGAGCCGAAGTGAAAATTATGATAAAAGTAAAAACGGCGACCATTGTAGTCGATCTATCTTTGTATGGGAGCTTGCAGGTCACGGCTTGGTTTTTAGACAGAACTGGGTCGGTCAGTGTTAAACCTTCGTTGGAAGGAGGAGAACGTAACCTAGAGCTTCTTGCATAGTACAGTTGGTAGTCATGCAATCTGAGAGGAGAAGAGAAAGTGGTTTGCTGTTGCATTGGCATTCAAAATCGTCAAGTGAACATCCTGCTGCGGGTACTGTCTGCGTCATACAGGAAAGCTGGCGAGAGTTGGTACAAGAACTTTCTTGAAGGAGGGAAGATACTTACAGCACATGGTGATAACTCACCAGGAGGGTCTGAGTGGGCCTGTACCACTACCAAATATAGGATGAACAGTACAGCTCTGAGAAGCATCATTTTTCCAGCACATTTTTACAAGCTAGAATACTTCGTATAGGAGCTTTCTTTATCTCTGAACGGGGGTTGGGCGGGGCGAGGGTTTTGTACTCAGAATTCATACTCCACATATTGAGTTTGGAGCCGGAAAACTCAACAAGGCATCCCATCATAGCGGGTACTATGTTGGCATATTAGGTTTCAAGGCAATGTGAACTCAATTCTGACAACTTTTTTATGTTCTGATATCGTAGTATTCACTTTTATCGCAGCTTCTGGTTGGGCACTAGCAATTCTGTGAAATCAGAGTCCGGAGTCTTCCCCGCAAGTGCGTACGCAAGTGCATTTATGAAGATGGGATATAGTGACGAGACCCAGGAAAGCATTTGTTATGAGGCGTGGAAGTCTGGGGTAAGAAGCGATCCCCAGCCCGTGCGTTCTCTGTCAACTCTGTAAGGCCCATGAACCCGACAGGGAGCAGGTTGAGGTCCTTGCTGCATCCACTGCAAACCTTCTCAATGGCAAAACGAATCGCAACATGACTCGTACTAAAGGAGTTTTCAACTTACGAGAACCCGTATTATTTCACAGTTGTCGTCCAAAAATGAATCTCGGTTGATGAAAGGGGACGATATATGTTAACTGGATGTAACTCAACTTAGTTTGGAACGTCCGAAATTCGTAAAATTGTACCGACAGTACAGATGAACGAGGGAGAGCTGGCGATCTCCAGACACTCTAGAAGAAGGATGACGCGAGACCGAAAACTCTAAGATAGAGCGGTCAGAACTAGCCGGTCCACTAAAACAAATAGAGTCGAAAATAAGCCCTGAAGTCTGTGCGAAAAATTGGAAGGCTCCCAATTGGTTGAGTCCGATCCCATAAGAGAAACGTCGCTAGGAACATGCTAGTCGTTTGACTGAGGTGAATAAACTCAAGGTTATGGTTATCTTGTGTTGTGGCTCGATAACGACCCATAGCAACAAAAAGCTTGATCTAAATCCGTCCCTGTTCACTGAAAGAACGGGAGATTTGTGAAAGCGGTGTATTACTTCATGAGAGAGAGAGACTGATGAAATGTAATTGTCAACGGAGGCATCCGAAGCGGAGCCAACCGCAATCTATGCTAGTCAGCCTTCGCAGCTGCAGCTACCACTTACAAAAGCTAACATTACCTAGATATATGAAGTTGAAGCTGTTCGTAACATCCTCATACTATACTACCTACTAATTATCTTTTCGATTGAACTAAAAATTGATCAGCAGGCTTCTGGTACTGCATCATCAGAAAAGCCTCTCAGGCCTTTCAGCGCGCCGTTGATCCCACTGCTATCTGGACCAATGTCCACAACAGAATTTACAGGCAGTTTTGACAACGCGTAGTCTTACCATAACACAGCTTTCACACAGCACAGCCCTCCACGGGGTATTTGGAAGGAGGGTTGATGTGTGCGACATAAAAGATCGACAACCTCAAGACTGCTTGTCTTTGCATACAAGTTTCAAAAACGATTCACCTGCATTATTTGATGCTCCAGGAAGATGCCTCTCCTGCCAGCAGTCCTTGCATCGTTGGACCTCAGTACGGTGCCGGACGAACACATAGCTTAGAAGCCGAAGGAGAAATCCAGGATGAGGAATACCGATTATTTTTTTGGGAAAATCAAACATCGCCTTTGGCAATCCAACAGTCTCTACTTCTGCCTCTTTTCCCCGTTTCTTTACACCAAACCCTCTAGCGGACAGTTAGCATCATCAAAGCCCTTTCCCGTGGAAGAAGTACTTGCTCGACAGCTCCCACAAAATCTTCCATGTCGGATCATCAAGTAATGAAGATCAAACTTGAGACGATCCGGAATTATAGTCTCAGGGTGTGCAAACATTCCAGATCGATCGGCTGCAGGGGGAACCTAACCCAGCCAAGCACAAATCCGGAAGACATGAGTATCCACAGCGAAGCTATTATGCTGCATACAGATTGAGACAATGCATTCCGCAGTCTTTGGTCCTACATCTGGGAAAGTGGTGAAGTTATCGAAGGCTTCATCTTTCGAAAGACTTCGCATGTGTTCAAGCGAGAGGAGGTCTATTCCTTAGATCGGTTGCAATTTTTCCGTTCTGTTGACGTTCGAGATTCTCGTTATGCACCATGTCTAGAATGGCTTTACAGCTGCGACTTTTCATAGTGCCCATTCCTCCTGTTTTGATAAATTCACAGAGATCTTCCAATGGAGCAAGTCGAACTGCCTCCCAGTCGACAATTTCAAGGCCGCTACCTTTTTGCGCCTGCCAAATATCGTCAGAATACCCATGAAAGCTCGAGCACATTCACATCATTGGTCCCAGCACTAAGCTGTGCTGTGATCATCGCTTCAATCAATGCTGGTTCTTCGTCATTGGCACTCATTGCAGCCTTCGATACGAAGTCCCGGAGATGGCTTCGATTGGGACGTCTCAATCTTGCCATGCTTGTCCTCAATGAAGTTGAATACCTTTCAGACTTAAGCTTCTGTGGGAGTTGGCCAATCTGGGTACGGAGAAGCTGCATTGTTCGAATAGTCGTATCTTGCTTTTTTTGAGCTCTCAGTCGTTGAAATTGGGCTCTGTGGGGTTTTGAGGATTCTTTGATATCAGAAGACTCCTCGGCTAGAACGCGCTCCAGAGCACTTTACACCCATAGACTCGCTACAGAAATGTCAAATATCTCGGCCTACGTTTCTCGATTTTGGACACACATGCTGCAATTCTATTGACAGTTGTAAGTCAGGCTCGACATCAAATCCACGACGTGCTCGTCGCATCACTGGGGCTTACAAAAGCTTAACTCTCGGGAAGATTACCACACGTTATGGCCGACTGCGGGTCTGTAGGTCAAGATCACCGCTGTGCTACAACAAGGAAAGATCTTCTCTACTAACAGCCACCTACGCCGCCATGAGTCACTTCGTAAGCGATACTATTTGTTTCGCGCTTATTGTAATTTTATTCGTGGTCTTTCACTTTATACTGAACAGCTTAGTGATTTAAATTCTAGATACAGCAGAACGTTTGCTGTTTGAACTTCTTGTAACAAGAAGTTCTCTAGGCTGTAAGTTTTTCAATTGTTTATTGTATCTTCAGTCTAACTCTATACAGCGACACGTCTCGGCGCCACATCAGAGCTTGTTCTCCTGAAAATATCGAAAAAATAGTAGCAGATTCGAGATGCGTCAAAGCTCCTCAAGCTCGTGACACATGTTCTCAGCGCAAACCATCCTGCAATGCAATTTTACCGTGTTCGCGATGTGTGAGATCTAAAGTGAGGTGCACATACGAACGTCGAAACACTTCCCCTCCCAGCGCGTCTGTCGATAAATTCATAAAAGATTCTGTTTCATTAGCCACATCTTCGCCTGGAAATGGGTCAGAGATACAGTCTGATGTCAGAGGAAAGATTCCGAGTGAATTCTTGCTGGCTTTCACCGACCAGCAGAACACGAAGCAAACTTCAACAATTATCACTACTAGTCGAAGATTATCGTCTAATCTTGATGAGGTTCCTTCTCTGGAACTACCGAGCACATTTGAAATCAATTTCAAGGCTTACGACACATTGTTCTAGGATCAAAAAAATTGAAGTCCAAGTTTTTCCAGCATCTGAGCCATATAGGTAAAGAGGAAGCCGAAAGTTTTCAATGTGGATGTCTTAAGATAATCTTGAGACATGCCTTGTCCTTGTCTCAAACCCCGCGTAGGATGAGCGTCACTAACTCCTTCGTTACCTTGGATGATCTTCCCATGATGGAAGATCAACACAATTCTTTATCTTTCCTTCAGTCGACTGAACTGCTCATGTCAAGCCGGCCGGCGCAGCCGCGTCAACACCTAGCTTCTACACATGCGGATCTGCTCGCGAACAATTTGGCCTGTCACATCGACTTTGATCCACTACTTGCAGAATAAATCGACACACCGAGGAATACAGACAGCTTCACCCAGGCGTATTTCAGGCAGCTCCACCAAAACCACCCCTTTGTCCATTGGCCAAATTTTGATTGCGAGCCTACCTCTTTGCCTCTCCTTCTAGCCATCTTTCTATTCGAATCTTTGTGTTCTTCCCCATCGGACGCTCCACTAGCAGCACGCTTCGATATTGCTGAGGAATACTTGTTCAACCATCCAATCATGCGGGAATGCCACGACGATCGTACGCAGAGGGTGTCGTCTGTAAAAAAGACCGATGTGCTTCAGCCTTCAGGCGGTGCTGATTATTGAGCTTGTTCAGAATGGCACGAACAATATGAAAAAACGAGGAGACGTCTGCGAACGAAAGGACATCCGTGTTATATTACTTCTCTGAGGTGCATTGGGCTGTTTCAAGCTGCCCCTCGGTTTTCTACAGACGTCTTTGAGAATCGCGAAACAAAGTAGCATTCATGCATCTCGAGAGGGAAACGTACTCGATATAAGATCACCGTTCCGTGAAAAATGGTTTGAACGACCAATACTAACTGTCCAAAAGGGCTAGCAACCTGGGCCTTCATAATGGACCGTTGGTTTTCCATCATGTTCATTAGCTGTTTCCAAATTACCGTAGCAAGCTAAGCTTCGACCTTCCCTGTAGTATGAGCTCTTTGAAGCCAAGACGGCGTTTGAATAGGAAGACATGGCCTTGGCTAATACTTCCAATTCTGCTCGCCTAATACCGTCTCGTTTGGTCAAAGACTTGCTTAAAGAATCCTATGTTGATAGATCATACAGAGATACAACCGCAATGCAGCTGTCACTCGCCATTGCGGTAATTTTAGCTCTTCTTGAAAAATTATCCACATCCATGAAGTACTCAGTCTCAGCGGACTTGCATTCTATGTCCATGACAGCGAAATACTCATTCGCTCTTCCAGCATCCGAAAGTGCACCCCGTCGTGCAGCAAGCAGATGGCAAGTCTTATAGCACTCTGCGTTAGAATTTCCAGCAGACTGACAGCACGACTATTTCAGGACTGCGTGAAGCATTAAGAGGAGCTGTGCTGGTTAGTTTGTAATAAAGCCGGTACATGACGCTCGTCTTACTGCCTCGGATTGTCGTAACGGTCAGAAATATGCCGAGAGGTGATGCAGAGTATACATATGATATTCATTATTCAGCATTGAGGGGGAAGCAGCGATGCAATGTACGGAAGAGGGTTTCAGGTGGGTCTTCCCACCCCTGTATAATTCTTATAATTTATGGAGAAAATCCATGAACCCTTGATTGTTGATTGGAAGAATAGCTATAGTGCTTGACACGGGGGACGATACTCACCTGAAACCCCCTTCCGTACATAGTTGTGCATACAAATCTTGGTGGTGATAAATGCACTCTGCACTTTGGGCTCGCTTATTTATCGCATGGCCATTTAGCCGTGGTCAAAAGATAGTCTTCCTCGCAAAGATCTTCATTAGTCGTATTTAAACTAGCTTTTGTGTAAGTCGGTCCTCTAACACTTAGTAGGCTAACTTTTCCTTCGACCGCGATCAAAATACATGTCCTTCCAACTAAGGAAAGTATCGTCAGTGCTAGGACGACATCCAAGTTCCCTAAGATATTGTCTTCAATAAAGGATATGCTATGTCGCTCGAGCATCATACTTGCTACGCTCGAAGAATAGAGCGTGGTGGCGGAGACTGCAACGAGAGCTTGGATAAAAAGTAAGAGGGATCTATGAGTGCTACAGAGGTGCCTCTACTTGTATACTACTTACTGGATGCGGAACCTCCCAACTTGCTTAAGATTTTAAGAGTGGAGCCCGTTGGAAGAATTGACATGGAGCTGATGGATTAGAACTGAATGTCGTGTATTTTAAAATCTCATCTCTTAAACTGTATCATATGACGTGAAGGGGATGGCAACAGATTAAGAATACGATTATTTTTCGTCATGAGGCCACAAGGCACACCCATACATACCACACCAAGAGACCCACGTACGCTTTTGCTCGCGTAACGATTGACTCAGTGAAAGCGTGCGAAAGTAGAAGTAAGGATAATTGTAGCACCTTTACAGCAACGAAACCACATTTCAAAAATAATTCGATAAAAGAATTCTTGCTAGGGTAGCCTAAGTCAATTATCAAATACACTATCAAGCAATTATAGAGCGTTTTAGGTGGAGTTTTAGAGGGGGAATTAGGTATTAGAGGGACTGGGGGCATAACCTCGCTTAGTTTATCGGAGTAGAGAGAGCGGCATGTCTAGGCTTTGTTTGCCTGATATAGGGTTGACTTTAGGTGCTTGTGTGCCTTGTAGTCTCATGACGAAATAAGTGTTCTCCCAGATTAAAGAGATGGCTGTGTACTGCCCCCAGTATACTTGTAGCATGAGACTCTTCAAACCCGATAAGATTATTAGCTTTAAAGAGGTTAATGTGAGACTGGGGGCTGTAAAAGTAATATGTGATTACCACCTATTGGCGTACTGCCCCGCAGTATCATATGAACCTTCTCGCAAACCAACACAATCATTACAGTCATCTGCTTGTTGAAACCTAACCTGGTGTTACCACTGCGTAGCAATCAGGGATCAGACTGTACTTTTTCCAGTAAATTATGGATTAAACCTAGGGTAAACTCAGATAGACACACAGTAATCTGTATTTAACCCCCTTTAATTAAGGAAGGTTCACATAGTGTAGGTGTACTGAAATATGTAGCCACCCTCTTTACGGACCGTAATCCTACCCACTGTATATAAGTACCTCACTCTACACACACCTTAAATGCCAACCTCAGTACCACTCGCACTCATCCACTCTCACAAAAAACGTTACCCATATCAGTAAGTACCTTCAACCCAACGATACTAAGACTACTCTCTCGAGTCAGTTCCCTCCTTCTGATCAAAGAAATTAACCTCTGTAGAATTCGGATCAAATCGCAAATATGCAATTCAACCTCATCACCGCCCTCCTCTTTACCATGGCCGCCGGTGTCATGGCAGCTCCAGCTGAACCAGCCGGAGACGCCCTAGTTGCTCGTGGGGGGAAGCAGTGCAGCGCACTCGAAATCAAGCAATGCGGAGCTGTAAGAAATCTGTCCCTGGGACAAGCAATATGAACTTTATGACCGCCTTGCTAACCAGCTCTTTTTCTTCCACAGGATAAGTGCAGTTGTAAAGACGAGGGTTTTGGCTACGTTGTATGCCTCTCAGCCAGAAAAGTCATTTTATTTACCTTGCTAATTCGAAATAGTGCTCGTGTGACTGAGGGCCAGGGTACGCCTTTTCATGGATAACCTGTTTTATCTACCTAGCTAATCCGATATTAAGACGGCCTCGTTGAAGCACCGATGCTTCCACACAAGCTGCTTTAGTTTACCTTCATATTAGCGAGATGTGCTGCGTTTCTTTGGGCCAAGACCTCCAAGCGCTTCTAGGGTGTTAACTGAGGCTTCTGAGATATATGTCCCTTTTCTGGTTTCGGGCTGTCTGAAGGGCGTGGAGGACATGTTGTATATTTCTTTTCTCTAACCTTTTCGCACCTGCGCAAAGGTTCGCTAGCCATATCAACTCAAGGAATAGAAACTTTCGTCTTGAGGTTTTTTAACTATTTGGACGTGTTTTTGTTCACTCAACGCTGAACTTCGTCGCTAGGTCCTACAGAGTACCCCATATAACAGTATCATGTTAAGTTAGCAATCAGTGCGTGGTCTGAGATAACGGGAGTAGTCATCATCGAGCCCTCAAGTGAAGTATATGATCCTTAAAAGAAAGTACATATACAAATTGCTACGCAGCAACCTTTTACTAGTCCCGGGAGACGATGAACATGGAGGGAACTGTTCAGCCGCCGTCCGATCTTGATGACAACACAGAAGCGAGGGCAGGTGTAGCGCTGCCAAGATGGGGATAATATTTGAACTAGGCTACGGAAATGACAAGATCTAAAGTTCAAGGGATTTTCATGATTGTGTAGATAAAAGATGACATGAATGTTTGAGAGCGTCATTACATTGGGCCAGTGCTTGTCTGCATTCCTCGCGCACTTGCATCTGTGCGTGATGGCGACTAAGAATGAAGAAGCAAAATGCCTTCCACTCGACCCAAGACAGACAGTCAGGAAACTGGCTATTAAAGCTTTGGAGTTCGATTTTGACATCAGTAAATGCGAACTCTTCACTTGTTTTCGCCTTGCTTTAACATCAATACCACAAGTGGGCATCGCAGACAAACATGGGTCGCATTGTATCGACATCCCTCTGGCAGTTATACCCACCAAAAGCATCTTTGCTTTCAATCTTGTTTCTGTAGTTCTATTGCCACATGCTAATTAAGATGTTCGAGAACAACATCTGAAGGAATGGTCATTCCGCAGGTCATAAATAGCCGTGACCAGCGGGAGTACTGACACAGACTGTTGCCTGTGCCTTTCTCGACGATTCTGCTTCAAATTCATCTCTGTGGCGCTTCCGGCCCTTGTCCACTGTATCTGATCTCTCCATAGCCACCGGCATGAAACTAGTGACCCGCTGAATGTTCTGCTCTTCCTTCACCAAACCATGCAAACTCAAGCCAAAACTCAGGCACGGCCAAGCAGGATCCATACCATCTGTAATTAATTTCAACTGCTTCATTGCCAAGTCAGAGATTGCTTCCTCATCAACCTTCATCTGTGTCGGCAATGTACATTGTTTTGAGACGGTTGGCCCGAACCGGCCCCGAATGTGATGATGAACAGCAAGAGTGGTAGGACGACGAAAGCACCCGCTTTCGGCCTCGAGATCATTCAATCTCCCCACAAGATCCGCGGCGAATATTCGCATCCAAGGAAGCTTGATCAAGGTTTGTGTGCGGAGGGGCGAATGTCTTCTGTGTCAGCATAGACTGCGTGCGGTTCGAGCAACCACTTCGCTGTGATCGATGCCACGAATGAGCCGGAAAAACCACGGACCATCTTTTGGACCAAATTTGGCTGTCATCTCCTCTTGCGATATGCTAAGCAAGTCTGTGATATTTTTACTTCCAAAGGCTTCCTCAGCCTTGGAGCCGAAGAGACCTGCGAGCCCGCGGATGGAGGTGATCTTGCATGAGGACAAGCGATTCTGGACGGCACGCGCCCGGACAACTGTTTGCCCGTCTGGCTTCTTCTTTCCGGCAGCTAGTTTGGCCATTGCTTTGTTATGTGCGATACCTGCAGAGCAGGTATAACGCAAGCTTTCGAAAATTTGCTGACGAAGACCTCGGATTACTTCGGCTCCAATATTCAACGCGATGTCGTCCCAGCCAAACTCCCCAGTTTCTTCGTCTTCATTGGAAAATGCCAAAAGATTATCTGTCTTCCAGTTGAGAGCATCTTGTGGCGGTGATCTTGTGACGGTAGAGGAAGACATTTTTCTGGATCTTCTTGGCTAGCCAACTGCGGGTATCTATCAATAAGAATCGAATACACATGAGCCGATAAGTCAAGAAACACTTCATCTACACTCGCCTTTTCAATCCTCTGAAGCGGCGCCGGCGGCAAATGATTCGTAATAACGTTGAGACTTCTTCTTGATTCAATACGATACGGATCCAAAGCCGCCTTATCCTTCTTCATCTTTTCCGGATCAGATGCATCTTCGCGATAAGCCCAGGACGACTCCCCTTCTCTCCACGTCGCGACATGTTGTAGAACGATGTTCGGACACAACTTCTTGACTTCTTCGACGGAAGCGCCGCGCGAGAATCCATGGCCACGTGCTGGATAGTTAAGTGCGATTATCGCGTGCCATTGTTGGACGGCTAGTGGTTGCGAGGCGGGTAGTTTGAGTCGTACAGTTTGGCATTGTGCGTAGAAGGCATCGTAGTCCACGAGTGCGATTACTCGTAACGGGAAGTGCTGTGAGTACTTACCGAGACGCGTGAGGTCGCGATGTGTGAACTGTGATTTAGGGCCATCTGCAGGGGAAGGATCCGAAGTAGGCTCTTGCATGTTGAGCGTGACGATCAGATGAATCCAAGGGCTTTGGTGATAAGAGGTAAGGTAGTCAATCTCATCATCAGGCAGGTAAAGCCGTCCTCCTTGGCCCTTCTCGTTTATTCCCGATCCTCGCTTAATTTCCTGGAGAAGGACTGGTGAGCCTCATCATAGTATGCACGAGGATATCAACATTCTATGTTTGCATTGGTATGATTCCTATTCAATCGCCGAGTCGCAAGTTGTGGGTTACAACCGAGACTAATAGCAGCGCCAACACGAGACATCATCAACCCCGCACCAAATCTCGGCATTGAAACCACAAAGCTTGCCCCTGGCGTCCTGGCGTGAATCCCGAAGCTAATAAACTATGACATCAATTTCTGTACAACATCTTCTCGGAATTGAACCCACAGGTTCGCTGTCGCTGTGTCAGGGATTGAGTAGCTCGCAGCACTATATCATGTAATTGATACGTATGGTTTGTCAAATTCTCTTCGAACCACTTGAGAACTTCATTTTTCGGACCCAATACTATATAGTATAGAGGAGCCGGCGGGTCTGAGGGTCATAGTGCCTCATATAGCTTACGTCTCAAACACTTGCCTTTTTCCAATATTCGATGAAAGCAGGTAGGCCTCTTAAAAACCAGATTCCAAGTCCATGTGCTAGTCCTCTCAGATTTGAGTAAATCATCGCGCTCTGCTTTCTTCTAAGACATTGCGGCATTGCTGAACAATTGGGCGCACGCACAAACTTCTCGAATTCACATGTTGTTCAGAGACGCAAAATTTATCAAACCATGCCGGAAATCAACGTCGCACGACTTGTCGAACTCGGCAAGCCCCTTGTGATCGGAAAAGCCGAGAAACCGGTAACTGGACTAAAGGACGTTCTGGTCAAGGTCGAAGCATGCTGTTTAGTGCCAAATTCCAAAAATTTGGTGAGTAGCGAGCACGATGGCTTTGCTCTCCCCAAGTTGCCATGCGTATTTGGTCTCGATGCAGCAGGTGTGGTGGAAGGAGTGGGAGATCGAGTTATGGGTATCAAGCCTGGGGACCGAGTCTATGTGGATCCGTTGTTGACTTGTGGTACATGCCATCATTGCCGACGAGGTATGTCAATTGATTTAGTCTATCGTACATCTCTGACACGATTTTAATAGGAAGAAAAGACCTTTGTAGCAACAGTTGTCTTCGGGCATACTTTGCTCAATCTCCAGGGGGCGAGAAGCTACTCACACATTATCCTCTTGGAGCATTGTCGGAATATCTGCTCTCCCCAGATGTCAACGTTGCGCTGCTACCTCCAAGTATCGATTTCGCCACCGCATCGAGATTCGGTTACATAGGAACGTCCTACGGCGGCCTCAAAAAAGCAGAAATGGGACCAGGAAAAGTCCTTCTCATTAATGGAGTCACCGGCACGCTGGGATACGCTGCGGTTGCTATCGCTCTGGGATTTGGCTGCACAAAGATTCTAGGAATTGGGCGGAACAAAGAGCGTCTTGCGGAGCTGGAAAAGTTGTCTCCTACTGGCCGTGTACAAACGGTATCTTCGGAAGATGGGAAGGACATCGCGGCTTGGCTTGAAGAGCAGACAAATGGACTTGGTCCCGACGCATTGTATGATTGTCTTGGCAACGGAGGCAACGCGAATCTGACAAGTGAATGGATTGGTACTGTGAAAAGGGGTGGGCGAGCGATTCTGGCTGCAGGCGGAGCGGAAGGGGAAATCGCGCAAGGATATCTCGAGACCATGAGTCGTGATATTGCCGTCCTCGGAACTTTTTGGTTCACCAGTGGTGAGGTTGATGAGCTTATTGCACTCATCGATGCTGGTGTTATTGATCTCTCTTTTCTACGACATGAGTTCTTTCCTTTGGCGAAGGCTAACGATGCGATCAAGATGGTAGGAGATCGTCCGGGAGGAGCTGTCAATGTGGTCGTCGAGCCTTCAAAATAAGAATAAATCTAAGGAAGAGGGCATACAGTCGTCAAAGGACATTTACATTTCCCTGGCATCACTACATAAATTTTCATGCGTACATAACTGGCGAGACTCGGTCACTCTGTCTCTCAATGATAGTTCCCTCCCATTATTCCCTAATCAACATCAAGGGACTCAGCTAACAATCATTTCTAGATCCTCATAAATCGCCAGGCAACCAAGCCATCCTTGATCTGCTGTCAAAGATTCTTGATCAATGAAAATACTCGGAAGCAATCTAGTGAGCAGTCAAGGCAGACCCGATAGACGCAGCACGACTGACGACTTTACCCATTGGCGGTTGTGCTTCAGCATCCTTAGGAACAGAGCGCTTCCGACTGAGAGCGAATAAAGCAAGACCAGCAATCAGAGCAGCACCTAAAATAGCACCAACAGCAATGCCAGCCTTGGCTCCGACGCTCAATCCGCTATCAGACTTTTCTGCGACAGGGACAGTAGGTGGGGAAGATGCAGCTGTACCAGATGAGACTGGAGTAGTGGCAGGTTTAGTACCGGCTGGGACGAACTCGGACTCGCTGACGTTGAAGCAGACAGCATTTTTGGCGTCGAATGTAGCAGACTCAACAAAAGTCCATTGAGTCGTTAGCAGTGATTATATGCTAGGGGCTGTAATCACTTACGATATCGGCACATGCAAAGAATGTCTCTTGGGCCCCGCTATCGTTGCCCTGATATTCGATCTGGATGGTTGCATTGGAGCCAGGAGTGACCTTCTCAGCATTCGTCTTGATTGGGTAACATTGATGACCTGGTTCCAACTCTGTAACATTGCCTTGGGTGTCTTGGAACTCGGTTTGCGAAGTTGGGTCTGTTCTCGATTAGCGAAAGGCTGGAGCACTTTCATTGTCGAAGACTTTACTGTTGCCATATGCAATTCGGATTGCCATCTTTGAGGCATCAGCTGCGATGGTTGTCTCGATCGAACCCATGCCTAGATGGTTAGTTAACGCGTTGTGAGCTGGTATAAGTGTTTGCTTACTTCCGATCGGAAACAAGGTTCGGTTGATAATGGCAGCATTGCTTCCACAAGGTCCAGTGTTATCGTGAGCTCCATCCCAAGCACGGTCGGCAGGCCAAAGGAAGGCAACTGGTCCCATAACTATCCGTTTGTTAGCTCTCGTTAAAGGTATGATCGGTTCATTTCTTCGATAGAGAGTCGAGGAGGTTCACTTACCCGTTCCGAGGGCACCAGCGCCGTGAACAGATGCTTCTTGCGCTGCTGCGAAGCGGGCGAGGACTGCCATTCCGAGGATCGACTTGGACAACATGTTGACAGATTCTTGATTGTTGTTGATAGGTTCTGTAATCTCCAAGTAAGATGATGTTCTATAGTTTGGCTAAGGAAGGTAAGGAGGTGTAGCTTGTCGGGAGTGACGATTGGGTTATATACCACTTAAGCAGCGATAATGCGGGTGGACTGATCGATTCGACCGGCCACTTTGCCGAACTGATGCCGATTTCTCTCATTGGGGCTTTCCAAGCCAAGAAGAGGACGAGACTTTTTCCTGCTCCATCAGACCAAAGTAGAAATACCGTAGTGAAATTTCTTCGAAAGGTGTGGCACAAGGAATGTCGGGAGCAAATGTTACTGGTTCCTCACTTCCAGCCCTCCTCCGAACCACCCAGTCTTTGGCTCGTGATAAGTTACTTAGATTCTCGCGGCGAGTGTCCGCAACCTTCAATATCTGCCGCTATTGGCCTTCCCGTAAGGCCTGACAAAAATCAAACAATATGCGCCCGAAAATGCATGACTAACTCTAGCTAAACTTTCGGGAACCCGATACAATACTCCTTGATCTTTTGCCGCAAGTCGATGGCCTCGACTTGCCGGCAGGGGTTGAAAAAAAAGCGCTCAGAGGTCATAAATTTTGGCCAGGATCCAGATACGATATCCAGGACCAGGAGACATGCGCCAACCTCGTATGCTCTGGTCCGAAGTGCGAGCCCGGTCAAGATGCATCTAATCTTATCAGATCGACCCATATTTTACTCCTCTAGTGGGATCAGATAACATTGTTTGGGTTCGTGCTAAGGCTGAGAAAGAATCAGATAAGAGAATCGGACCAATCGATCGCGTGGGTGAGGGGTGCCGACATTCGCTTGGCTGCATCCCGGCGAGTGCGTGATTGGAACACTTCACTTTATGGAAGGTTTAATTCTCTGTCCTGAGAAAACACTGCTTCCATGGTGACAATAAGATCGCTATGGAATACGTGTGACAAGTTCGGGGACAACAATTCAATCCTATCTTACATTTATTTCAAGTGTTCAAGCTTCGATATCGGTCTGCTTTGTTCCAGGCATGCTTTTAGGACACTTACTGATCTTGAAATCAAAAGAAGAATTGTAGGTCTGCCTTGCTCGCGAATAAGTACTGAAGCCTTGGCCATCACGCATTATGCTCTCTGCAAGTATTGAGCTCGACACTCGGCAATTTCCGAGACCGCATTAGAGTCTACGGCAAACGAGGCCGGGGTGATTCGAGCTCACGGCAAGGTAACAGCATGGCTATATAGGTAGGCAGCCTTGCATACCCGAGTATCTCAGTCTTGTTCTCGCTCCCAGCTTCATCCTCAGACGACCTTGCATCATTTCAGCTTTTGAACACTACCACACATTCGTTAAGCTACTTAACCTCGACATGATTGGAATGCGATCATTCGCGGCTTTGGTTGCTGTACTCAGGGTCGTCTATGGCTCAGGACTTCCTGCACCCGAGGATGACTGGCACCTTACTCTTCTCAAACGTCAAGCTCCTGGAACACCGCAATATGCTTGTCACTTCGCATGCGGTATGTATATCGCGGCGTCTTGAATTCAACTCGCAGTTCTAACATTTCGACAGGCACTGCTATCACACTCAGCAGAGGAGCCAGTCCATGTACCAACGATGCCTTTTTGACCGACTACGCCGATTGTCTTGCTTGTGCCGGCCCTGCCGACATGAATATCTGGTATGTAATTGTCACATTAGAAACACCCCATCGCCTCGGAGATCGTTGATTGATTTCGCTGTTCTGATATGAAGTCTTCATTTCGCTCTTTTGCTAAACTGTTCATCAGGAAATACTATGGAGGTACCTTGACCACCGTTGGAACTACTTGTGGATTGTCTACAACTCCTGGAGCTGGTCCCCCAAAAGTCTCCGATTCCTCATCTACTATCGCTCCTAGCCCCACCAATAGTACTAGTTCCGAGATCCCTTCTCTTACGGCATATCCCACCGCCTCTCTCCCCGGTCCTTCTCGCAACACTACCATCGCTACAACTCACACACCTTCCTCCCCTGCCAAGACTACCACATCACCCGGCAGCCCCACTGTAAGCGTGAAATCGAATCCTTCTTGAGAGCCGATTCAAGATCTAGGATCGTCTGCTAATCGAATATAGACCACCTCTGCCCCAGTCACAGGAGGAGCTAAATCTGCCAATGGACACGTAGCTGGAGCTCTCGCTATAGGTGCTGGAATTCTGTTCGCTATCGTTTTGTAGATGAGTTCCAGTTCATGTTTTCGACGTTGGATCGCAGTGTCCTAAGAACTAATAGAGGGTAAAGAATAACCGTTCTTCCGAGGATTGGATGATGCGAGACTCATATCTTTTAATGGAATCTTAGAACCTGCCAAGCATTACAGATATTGCTCAGATAATTGGACTATCCTTAGGTCCATTCATGTTTTCCAAGTCAATTGTTACGTTCTCGTCTTTTCTAGAGCATGCTTCATTTACCATCATTGAAACTTGATCATTATGCTATTTTTGTTGTTGGTTATTGCAAAAGCGAGAGTTCAAGTCTTGCTATCCATGACGCGGAGAGGAACCAGGAATCAAGTCACAAACTTTGATGCAGTAACACATGAGCTTTTGCTATAGCGAAAGTCTCGGTCCCCCGCTACCTTCATGTCCTTGTTCTAAAATTCAGAAACCCTTTTTAGGTACTATCACATCCTTTGATGTCATGTGACTAAAGCATCCACAACAGGCACAATCTCGCAGCAGCCTTGTATGAAACTTATGAGGATAACTGAATGGCGAGGCCTGCTCTTATTGTGCTGTAAATGGCAATTGAGGTTGCACAAGAGAACCCAGTCACGTGCACGATTCAAGGTAGTGACCCTGCCTGCGACATCTCTGCAGCCTTTTTCTCCTTCACACCTGACCTCAAAAATCAATGGGGGCCAGTCACTATCTCTCCAATGAAACTTCTTGTTCTATTATTAGTCTTATCGCAGCTGCAAACTGTACAGCATACATCAGCAGTCGCTTACAGGCTAAAAGTATAGTGGTCCCAAGTGGGTGGTATGTATGGCCGCATCAAGAGGCTGCATACATAGCCCCCAATACACAAGACCCTTATCGTGCCTTATTCTCCAATTTGTTACTCTGTTATCACAAATCTTGACAAAAGCAGTAGCGACAGGTGGTGATGAACGGATCAACCATGCATGAGGATTACAAATTTGAGATTGGGGGCTGAAGATGCTGACCTTGTATTCAGCCTCCCACGGAGCGTAACTACTGCACTTGCAGCGGACACCACTGATGTAATCCAGATATCTATAGCAGTGGATTTGGACCCAATCGCCAATTCGAAAATAGTATACCAAGGCATGCAATGTCACCGACCAAGGATTCTCTTCAGTGGCATATATTCGGGGTCTTTGAGCGTTGAATGATGAGGTGCTTCCAGCTGCACCTAAAGATCGCCAAGAGACTGAAATCCTACTTATGTCTAAGGGAGAGAGAGGAGTCGGGAATAGCTCTTTGATAAGATTATCTTCGATTGTGTTTCTGCTTTGCTCCTGCTATCCCATCGGTACTCCTATTAAATTCAAGCTTTCGCCGCTTCGGGGAGGAGGATAGGTCTGCGTTCCAGAAGCCTGTACATATCGCAGAAGCCCTACGCCACACGCGAGATCGACCATCCAGGATTTTGTCGTAACGTCCTTTCACCGTCAGTAGCGCTAGACGACTGAGAAGAGAACTGTGCCACGAATTATTCTCTGCTATAAGGGGATTATACGGAAGTCTTCTTGTGGCAGCCCACCTAGCCTCCGGGTTTTGACAGTGACATATTATGATATCTCGGCGGTTTTAATCCAAATAATTCAGAATACCCTCACCGATCTGGTGTCTTGGAAATAATTCAATTCAGGCATATATCTGAAGAAGAGAAATATGAACGTGGAGGTTTGGGGCCCTTCTCCGACCATTTCTTCGATAACAACGCGCAGCTCCGATGCAGACTTCCTAGCTGGCGATATAGATCTTCGGTAATTAATCCTAGAACTTCAGTCAAGGGATATTTACTGACTGGCTCGGGCAGTCGTTGGGAGTCCCCTGAGTGGAAAGCTCCTCCAGTATCATTCAAATGTACGGACGATGTTCTCTCTCTGGAGCAAGAGCGAAAAAACCCTAGGTCGACCAAGTCATTCAATGTGTCTGTGAACAAGCGAATCCGAAATATAAAGTGGTGCAATGGCTGGCATCTGGGTGCAGTATATTGCTGCGTATTTGTCGCCGCTTCCCTCTTCCTGAACCTCACAGTAACAATATGGGCATCCAAGAAATTCGGACTTTCCGCAGGGATTGGAACAATCCACCGTGACGCCTGTCCTGTTATCAAGAAAATTGGTCTCTGGGTTCATATCGCCATCAATATCTTGAGTACAATACTCCTCGGTGCCAGTAATTATTGTATGCAATGTCTGTGCTCGCCAACTCGGAAGGAGGTTGACAAAGCCCACGCTTGTAATACGTGGCTGGATATAGGTATACAGAGCTTCAGGAACCTGAGAAAGGTCCGAAGAAGTAGAGCGATTCTTTGGTTGCTACTTGCTGTGAGCTCGATCCCGCTTCATTTGATGTAAGTTTCTCTTCCCATTCCCACCAAGGTTGAAATACTGACCTGAGAGGTTCAATTCCGCCATCTTTGTGAGTCTCACAGCCAACGAGTATATTGTCGCAGCAGTTACCGAAGATTTCGTCAATGGGGCAAACTGGACACTGGACGGCTCAAATGATTTCCATCACTTAGCCGTGTCACAAATGCAGCACAATATCTCGAGTTACGACAGACTTGAGCCAGAAGACTGCATTCGAGCATACGGGGTCGACTATGTTTCCTCAAGAAGACATACTCTTGTCATAGTGTCGGGTCAGAATCCAGACCCGCTCCTGGGAATATTAGACTGGTTGTATGACGATTCGCAGAACTCGTGGGTCTGCGGCACGACGCAAGGACTTAACAACACACTCCAAACGATCCCTATCGACGACTTCGACTGTTCAATCAAGATCGCATTATACGAAAACGAGGCATTTCTGATGGCTGACAGGAAGGTGGAGTATTGCCTCAGCCAGAAAGTGGAGGATCAATGCCGCTTGCAATTTGCTGTGCCGATAATGATTGCAGTTCTGACCTGCAACTTCGTAAAGTTGTTGTGTATGGTGGTTACGATCTGGATATGTCGAGAGCCGACCTTAGTCACGTTGGGTGATGCTCTGAGTAGCTTTCTGGAGATTCCTGATCAAAACACGGCTGGAATGTGTATCGCGACGAAGAAGGATTTCGAACACGGATGGCCTGATGCAGAGCCTAAGCAGTGGCACGTCAAGAAGCATTTTAGGTATGAGGCGGTGGGATTTTATCGCTGGATAGGCTCAAACATAATGTGCGTCTGCAAAAATTTCGGGAACGAAATGTACTGACAAGTCACAGGTGTGCAATTGCACTCGTTGCTTTATGCCTTGCTCTCAAATATGCCATTCACTATACAACAACAGCGTACGTTTATTTCCTGAATTAGCAAAGTCATTCCAAAATCTGGATGCGTAATTTAAAACTTGCTCACTGAAAGCAGGAGTGATGTCAAAACCCTTTGGGGCCTTGGATTCGGAACAATCACATCGTCTTCTTTGATTCGTTGGAGCACCCCGATACGTGGCAGCTCAGGTCTCATGAAGAATACTCTTCTTGCAAATTCGCCACAGCTAATTCTGTCTCTTCTATGTATGTTTTTACCCTCATAAACACCCATGTCAGCGAGATACTGACAGCATACCTAGATATAATCTACAACAGGATGTATACATGTATATCCTTCTCCACAGAGTGGCACGACTTAGCTCATCGCCAAATTCCACTCCGAGTCACTTCACCTCGCGGCTCACAGCGCTCGACATACTTCCTATCCCTCCCATACAGATATCTCGTTCCGATCTCCCTCGTTTCCATTACTACCCACTGGATTCTGTCTGAAAGTCTATTCCTGGTGTCGATCGACGTCTATGACGAACACGGAATTCGCGATTGCTCTCAATCAATACTCACCTGCGGATTTTCGTGTATTGCGCTCATTCTTCTTGTCGGTATTGGCTGGCTGGTGTTAATCGTTGGGCTAGGCATGGGACTCAGAAGATATGACGGAGGCATGCCGTTAGCTGGAAGCTGTAGTGCTGCTCTCAGCGCTTCATGCCATGCTCTAGAAGATGAATGGGAGATCGCTTTGGTCCCTCTGAAGTGGGGGGTTGTCAACAGCCATCAAGGACTTGGGCATTGTGCACTCAGCGGGCGGTATGTCTCCACGCAAGCGATTTCACGATGGTATCGATGATGGAGAAAATTATCTATAATTTAGGAACTCAGTGTGAATTTTTTTATGATCCAACGACATCTAAACTCGTGAACTAAGAATCATCACAGCGTTTGAGGCTAAAACTTTCATCTTTGGCGGACGAGAACTAGTCAGGTACAGCTTGAGGTTAGACTTAGTGATAAATAAAGTTATGAAATTATCACAGTACATTGCCCGAAGTATTCATTAGACATTGCACTTACTCCTTGATATCTTTACTACTTCGTAGAGTGCGACTATTTGGAGAATCGAACTCTCAACGAGATTCTCCACCCGATTGCGAGTGAGTTTGCCTAGCATCGAGTATACGTTGTCCCCTCCACATATGAAACCTTTAAACCTTAGTATTAGCCACCACGTGTACACGTCAACCCCTCTCTATTGTGGCTAATTCGTCCTAGGTCGTTGATTCGCCAGCATATATTCAGGGCCGAGATCTGCTCCACCAGATGTTTGTCCTGTTGCAGCCCAGCGGAACCTCTAACCAGGACTAATACACAACGACCCAAAGCCGCTATCATCGACAATTCTACCATCTTGCTTCCTTGGATCATTCAACTTATCCGGATAGTTTCTGAACTGAACAGTCGATAACATAATCAGTGATTGAGTGTTTGCCCCGATAAACATTACATCGCATTAACCATCACGATGTCGTTCTTCGGCAGCGCTAAAAACGCTTTTGATTCTTTCTCATCTCACGTCAAAGATGAAATCGACAAGATCCAAGGGGACGGGCAGTCAAGCGCTCAGACTCAGTCAAACACGAGCAATACGAGCAACGTAGGCCAAAGTCAGAGTGCGGGGGGCAACCGCTTCGACAGCTTTGCTCCTCCTAGGGCCGGCAATGAAGCCAAGTGGTATGTCGACGGTTGCGGATACATGTGGGCAGTATCAGTCGCGATAGAAGAGGCAAGAGAAAGTATCTGGATTTTGGACTGGTGGTTGAGTGGAGGTTCGTTTTTATCTCGATTTCCAGGAAAAGAAATCAGCTGATGATGTTCAGAGCTTTACCTGAGACGTCCGCCCACCGAGAATGAAAATTACCGGGTTGATCGAATGTTGCTGGCTGCTGCTGAAAGAGGAGTGAAGGTTAACGTGATCATCTATAAAGAGGTCTCGCAAATTCTGACACGTGAGAACTCTTCTGAGAACACATCATGAGGAAATCAAGCTAATTGAAGACAGTCTGTTCGGATCATACTAAGAAAGCTCTCCAACTTCATCCGAATATTGCCGTGTTCCGCCATCCTGACCATACCCCCTCAGGCCCAGTCATCCAATCTGAGTTATTAGCTAGCATTCAAAACTTCTCTCTGAAGTCACTTCAGCTCGCCGATATTCCAGCTGATGCTTTCAAAGCCTTGTACGGAGTGAACAAAGACGTCGTCCTCTACTGGGCTCATCACGAGAAACTGTGTCTTGTGGATGGAGACATCGCGTTCATGGGTGGTCTCGATCTATGCTTCGGCCGTTGGGATACGAACTCTCACCCCTTAGCAGATGCACATCCTACCAATATCAACAAAGCCCTATTCCCTGGCCAAGACTTCAACAATGCTCGCGTTTTCGACTTTGAGGATGTCACGAATTGGGAGAAGAACAAACTGGATCGCACTAAGAATTCGCGAATGGGATGGTCTGATATTTCGATCTGCTTGCGGGGCCCAGTGGTCCAGGATTTGAAAGCTCATTTCGTTCAGCGATGGGACTTTATATACGAGGAGAAGTACCGTGTCCGGAAGGATCCGAGATTTGAGAGTCTGAGGTTCGATGCAAATGGCGTTCCTGGGGGCTACTATCGAGAAAACGGTTCCAACAGTATCTCGGTATCGGCCCCCCGAAGCTTGCAAATCGAAGGAATTTCCGACAGTGTCGAAAGAGGGTTTGGCCAACAAGGTGGGCAGCATGAACACAGATTCCACTTACCCGGTGGTCATGGTAGTATATTCGACAGGCTTCGAGGAACCGATGTGGATAATACTGGTAGGTCCTACAGTGACACAGTATCTTCCGGTATATCGATTCAGCTGGTGAGGAGCTGTACGCAATGGAGTAATGGGGTTGCCAAAGAAGTATGTATGGTATCAATGCTGACTACGACTTTACTAATGGAATAATAGCACTCTATTGCAAATGCCTACATAGATATTATCCGCAACAGCGAGCATTTTGTCTATATCGAGAACCAATTTTTCATCACAGCAACAGGTGACAAGCAACGTCCTGTGAAAAATCAAATCGGAGCAGCCATTGTCGAGCGCATTGTTCGAGCTTATAGAGAGGGCCAGCGCTACAAAGTTATTGTTTGTATGCCGGCCGTCCCAGCTTTTGCTGGAGACCTCCATGCAGACGATAGTCTAGGTACTCGAGCTATCATGGAGTACCAATACCACAGCATCTGCCGTGGAGGTCACAGTATTATGGAAGAGATCGAGAAGGCCGGAGTACCAGATTCAAAGCAGTACATTCGTTTCTACAATTTGAGAAACTATGATCGAATCAATGCTGGCTCCGCCATGGCTCGGGTATATGATGCTAGTGGTATTGAGTACGAGGATGCTCGTCGTGAGCATGATGATATAGTGGGCGCTGGATATAACGGGCGAGGAGAAGGCACTGGTGCTTATTATGGTAGATCAAATCCTGCGTACGAGCAGTACCAAGAGGCTGGCGCCCTAGTCAATGATGACAGCAAGTATGATAGCGTTGCTGCGTGCTCCATGGACTATGGTCCATCTATCAAAGACATTCCTTGGTCGGGGTCCGAAGAAGCAGAGTTTAATGCCTATGTTAGCGAGGGTAAGCAATACCTCACTGCTGTACTCAGCTTGGTATTTACTGACATCATTCAGAGCTTTACATACACTCCAAGGTCCTCATAGCAGATGACAAGATCGTGATCTGCGGCAGCGCAAACTTGAACGACAGATCGCAACTCGGTGACCACGACTCAGAAATCGCCGTCGTGATCCAAGATCCCACGCCCGTAGATTCTGAAATGAATCATGCGCCCTACCAAGCTTCTAGATTCGCTTCGTCTCTGCGCCGACAGTTGTTCCGCAAACATCTCGGTCTCCTCCCTCATCAGGATCCAACTCGTCCGGATGAGAACTTCCTCCCTATCAGCCACGCTCCCAATACATATGATTGGGGATCTCCCGCTGATATTCTGGTCCGTGATGTGCTGTCTGATGAGTTTAACGAGCTTTGGACAAGAACCGCCGCGGTCAACACTGAGATCTTCACCAGAGCTTTCCACGTCGTACCCGCAGACAACGTGCGGAACTGGGAAGACTACAAGGAGTTCTTCTCGAAGCACTTTATGAGTCCCAGCAAGGAAGAGGATAAGGTTAAGCTACCTTCGAGATACGAGTATGGACATGTCGTCAAGGAGGAGTTTCCTGGTGGGGTGGCAGAATTGAAGGACAACTTGAACCGGGTCAGGGGCTCATTGGTAGAAATGCCTTTGTTATTCATGGATGGCGTGGACTTTGCGAAGGAGGGCTTGACGTTGAATGCTTTGACGGATGAAGTTTATACCTAGAGGAGAATTGCTGTCAAGATCAGCCACGTGCCATAGCGATCCGTCATACTAAGATCCCACTGGAACTTGTTTTTGGCCAAGACGAGGATCAACCCACGCTAACGAACATCATTTTACACATTACAATGCTTTCGAGCTTCTATCATAGTGATACAGAGAGGAGTATAGCGTATCATCTTACTTATAATACAAAGCTGAGCCATCTAGATACCTGGAATTGATAGCTCGCTGAGGAGCCGAAGTTGCCCAAAACCTTCACTGGACTTAAAATTAAAGTGACAAATCAACACTTCTGGCGTTTCTCTAGGATCGGAATAGCCCTTAGTCTTAATATCGTAACATCGTTACCGCGATTTGGCTTGGTAATCTTTTGACATTTATAAAGTAGTTGTGGAACGTTATCTTTTCATGTCACCAGACGCGACCTGTATCAGCCTGATTAGACTAACTCAGACAATGTTTCGATATCTGGTAGGTTTCTCTCTTGTTAAACTGAGCCTCTTAGTACAAATTTCAATTTCAGGGAGCCAGCCCTCTGCTCTCTGCTATCTGATCCCTCACACTCCAGGCACCCATCTCACTTACCGCTCGCCTGAAACTTCGGAAACGAGTAAAGGACACTCGGGTCTCTCTTCGACTTCTCAATCTCCTCTCTCACGCATGCAGGGCACCTCCCTACCACCTCCTTTGTATGCGTCCCCTCTTTGCAAGACTGGCTGGCTGTCAGCCTGCCTCCTGGCAGCTTGGCAGGACAAGGAGTCATGGCTCCTTGGATGGTATGCTTACAACTGTATTTGGTGTAGTGGTATTCACACATTTCAGCGAGCTTTGTGAAAAGGGAAAAGATGATGGAGCAGGGGGTTGGGATGGGCATGGGTCTGGATTGAGAACCTGCGAGCTCAGGATATTGATGAGGTGGAAAGAGAGGTTGAGATGGCTCGGAAGAGCTGGAGCTCGACGAATGCATTAATTGGTTGGTTATGCTAATGCTTTTATATTGTATGCTGATTGTATTGTCGTCAAGGTTTTGCACACAGGTTTACAGAGTCTTTCCTGAAGAACAAGGGTTTTCCTAAGGATCAAAGAAAATTCGAAAGTCTCAAAGGCGATCAAACGTTGAAAGGTGCCAATGGTTGAAACACAAACATGATAATGCAGGAAAGCTTTCTGAAACGATAAGCCCTTTCATGAAACTTCTTTATTGCCATTGAACAATGACGAGGCAACAAAATCTCTAAGTCTGTATGAATCCATACTACTCAGCTACTTCTTGGCACCATTCCCAATCATGAAACTACCAACGAAGAAACATCAACCTCCTTCCGACTAAAGCAACCTCCCCAAAGAATAGAAGCTGGTGCCAAGGCATTGGAAAATTTTGCAGCAGCTGTGGAAGGAAGGCCGAAGACACGGAAAATGAGAGGATCAAAAATAGCGAGGAACCTTCTTTTATGGCTTTATCAAAGAGGGAGGTAGGAGCCTGGAAAAGACAATTGAGAACCGGACTGGTCAGCAGCAGAAAATGGATAGGAAAGACAGAAGATGAGTTGTAGAAGGGGAAGGAGGAGAAGGCTTAAGTCCGAAGCTCGAGAGAAATAGATGAAGCGGGATGATTTGGAGCCTCGCAATTCAGTGAGGCGACTCCAGATGTGGATACTGTGATTCCTGTGCATCGAAACGAATGTCTCGAAAGAGCTATCCATCATAGAATTGAGACTGATATTAACTTTTAGCATAAGCCAACTTGAAGTTCCAAAGGCGGCTTGCCACAAGACTAAAAAGTGGGTTGCGTTTCCAACTTGTTTGTTCTCAAATTTGGGCGCTGCCAACCCACAAACAGAATTTCCTAGCGAGTTGTAATTTCGTACCAAATTAGATGAAGTCAATAGCATCCAGGGAAATGCCCGGACTCAGGAATCCTGTACCCGTACTACCACTGACGACGTTAATGGACATAATATTGAATTGGCCTGCTGCATTAAAGGCAGACGCTGGGACATCATACTGGTTGTGTTAGCTTCGTATGAAGGCTTAAATATAGTAGCTTACTGTGAGCATGACATTGTTCCCACGGTATGTGCCGACTGTCAAACTTCGAGTTGAGGCTTGATCAGTGGCAGCTGGAATCTTGCTTGACCATTTATTGATAGTGATCGAAGGACGACCACCGATGAAAGCTTCTGTAATACCAATGCGGACAGTGTGAGCGGCTGCTGTCTGAGCGGCTGACAGCCTGAAATATATCAGATGCCCATTGTTGACGTCCTCTGTTATTTGTAAGCAAGGATGCGAAGTTTTTCGAGAAGAACAACATACTCCACATGTAGCCGGGGAGACTCCCTGAACTGCTAGTTCCTACAATGTAATTTGCCGGTGTCCATGTTCCCATTCTCTTGTCGCTTGGGTGCATGTACGTTGGCAGCATGGGAGTCTTGTCAAAGTTCGCAAAGCCTTTGGGAGATCCATCCCACTCGCCTAAGATATGTTAAATTCGAGCTTGCCGAGATTTTTGGGTCGTGCTTACCGATTCTCCAGATGGCAGGGGTATCTGACGGATCATTGGGTTGGATAGAATTTAGTGCTACCCTCCCTCCTGCCGTCACGGCGACAGTTGAAGTATAAACCTCAATCTCATCCTTGTAAACAGTCAACTTGTAAGTGCCCGGAAGAATTTTCTGAATGTTGAATGATCCCGTTCCTTGACTGGCAGTTGCCCAGTATTGAGCATTGGTGTTTGAAAGTGCTGCAACATATGTGTACCCAGCCTTCATGTTCTTGATCCCCACACCGGCGACGGTACCGCGGCCTGCAGTTGGTACCCAGCCTTTGATACCAAGAGTGTCCATCCAAGACCAGTCAACGTTTCGGGAAAACAGTGCGGAGTTTGGTGGGCCACCATCTGTAAATGAAAGCACGTAGGGTCCTTGTAGGCCCCATCTTTGAGGGTCAGTGTGGCCCATACTGTAGAAAAGAATCTCGTAGAGATCTTCTGCGATATTAGAACACCCACGAACAAGAGATCGGAAGAATGGGCCACCAGAAGCCTTTTCTCGGTTCGAGCGAACGAGCCAGATTCCTAATGTTGAGCTGGCTTTTCCAACGTAATCGTAGTCAATGGTTCGGCCGTAATTGCTACCTTGATAATGCTTCGACTTGGTGTAGCCGGTTGCACTGGATACAGTTACGTCGCTGGCTTCAACATTTCTGGTCGAAGGGTCGTAGTAATCTGATTCCGTGATAGCTTTTGGGAGGAGACCAGGTACTAGTCTGACGATATATCGAGATGCGGCGACCTGGGTCTGGTTAGAGCGCTGCACAGTTGGGGATCGACGAGGACTTACAGAGGCATCTCCCTTATTGGTGAGCATATAGATATTGTTGTTCCCATATCTTGCAATATAAGTTTGAACCAGGCTACGATAAGTGACGGTGACTTGGATGATGTTCGCCGGAGCTGAGTGTGTTAGCTGAATGACCAGTTCATATCGTAAAGAACGAACTCACTTGAATATTGTTTGATCGTCACAACAGACGCACCCAATCCACTTTCCACGTGAGAGTTCTTCCCTTGGTAACCATTTGTCTCTCTGCCTCTGTATTTCATAGAAGTGATATCGCCATTACTCTTCGAAACGGCGAACACTAGCAGAGACCCGGTATCTATTTGAGATCAGTCTGCAATGTCACCATCCAGTATCTCTGAATCAATACCAATGACATATGAGCTGCCATTATCAACGTAGCCCCAAGCAGCCCAGACAGCGGTTGGAAGACTGAGCGCAGCTAGCAATACAGAACAAAAGGACTTCATTTCTTCAATTTCTTCAGGTCGAGGATAGAGTTTGAAAGCCGGACACAGTCAAAAAACCTAACAAGGACTTTTATCATGGCGGTGCTCAACATCTTATGTGAAAACCTCTCGTAAAACCCTAGGGAGGAGTAGGATCGGAATTTCGAAAGGCGTACGGAGACGACGGATTCGAAATGCCTAAATAGGAAGGCAAGGAAAGGCCAAGCTTCGGACGAAGTTGCATCTTATGTCGATCAGATAGCCGGAGAATCTGGCGCTTGGTGGATTTTCCAGCATTGTCAGCTCTTGGCGTCTACCTTCAGTGGAAGGAACTCTAAATATTCCACATTGTGAAAGCACGTCCGACACGACGACCCTCTTTCTTGTGCACAACCGGTATACTTATATTAATTGATCTAATCAAGCTTTCATTTGTGCACACAGATGTTCTTTACCGACACTATTGGCTCGATGTGTACCGTGGTCGCAGGGACTGACTTTACATATTCTGCCCAAATATATTTCACGTCCTGCCCACACTGCAACGAGGCGAGCCAAATTCATATCACAGCGAAGCGATTCGGAACCTCGTGATAAATCCGCCAATTCGAAACCTTAATTCCATCAAACATTCAACTGACTCCATATTATTCCTCTACGCTGTATCCTAAAATGCTTTAATGACCAAGCTTTAGGAATTTCTCGTTTGCCGACGACGACCGGGCCTAGCCTCCAAAATAAACACCACGCACAGTCTCAAATCAACCTCAAAATTATGAGAAAGGTAAACGTACTGTGATCCTACATCTAACCCGAGCCTTGATTAACAGGCTGATCCTACATAGAACGAATCTATGGAGTTAGCTGCGGGCTTGCAATTGCTTTCTAACCCTAACTGCTTACTAGCTGCGAACGCAATTGTGCATAGGCTCGAAAGTGTAGGTCGGACACCTTGAAAGCTACCCGAGTTAGTTATCTGCTGGGCAGGATAATTACTGATGGTAGACTTTTTTAGGGTCAATAGATAAAGTTCAGGAACTTGATAGTTGAGTGGGATTGAGTACGATGCCAATGAATGCGAAGTTGAAGTCAAGTATCCACTAACCCTGTTGCGATTTGATGAATGATTCGAGAGAGCTATCATCCACTTCTATGCTTCCCTTTGACCGAAAGTATAACTCAACACTCTAATTCGAAAACTTTCGTCCTCAATCGACATCATTGAGATATCTGTTCAATGTGGTTTGAATACCGATAAAAGTTCTCATCAATATTTGCCTTGGTAAAGTGCAAGTCTTTAGCCGACGATGGTACAGCGGTTAAATGTTATCCCTAGTCGACAAGGAAGGTTATGCGGGTCTCGAGACTTTACTTGATTGAGGAGTAAACATATAGTCAACTTAGTACGATTAAGTCAGTGCGTTCTTACAGTATTACTCTGCTCAGTCAAGAGTCGTGAGATCCTGGTCGACTAGGGACAATACGTAACAGCCGGCCTACTTAACCGCTGAACCTCCGTAGTTCCAACATTAAGTCTTTTGTCTTTAAAGTTCGGAACCACATCCCGAGGCTATTTAAAGTGTATTTGTATCTACCGTCGCGATAAGACAGGATGGAAATCTTGCATGCTCTTCGAAATCTGAAGCCAGTAGCATTACCGTAGGCGAGCTACTGCAGAGATCAAAGCTCAACGCATTTTCGACAAGGTTATTATTCTGAAGTGGCGAAGCGAAACTATCTCTATCAAGCTCTTAAGGTTTGCCTTGGGTCATGAACAAAGAACAAAGCGCCAACCACTTTCCATGGCAATGACAGACACATCGAAATCAAAGGTCTTTGTACGGTCTACTATTCTTTTAGACTGAACAACAATGCCCTTTATCTACAATATGTGACGTCCTTTTAAGAACAGGGAATGATGGAAATCATATATAGAGTCTTTGAACTTACCACGACTACCTTTCCTCGCTATCAGATACAAGCAAGCAGACTTTCGAGCAACTAGATCTTTCCTAAAAACACAGCCGACATCATCAAAACTAAAATCCACAAATCAAAGATGTGTATAGAAACATGGAAGCGGTGGATCTGTGGCCACGAGTGCCGACAAACTCTTCAAGCCTGTCCTGAATACCACAAGCTTAGTAACAAAGTTTGCCTAAAATGCCTCGTTACTCATCGCTTTATCGATGTCGCAACTGGATGTAGGCTTTGTAATCCTCATACGGATCTGAGACTGGTAAGTGCCAGAGGGTTTGAGAGTAGCTCAGGAATACGAAGGAGGTGTTGAAGACTTCTTCAACAATACCAAAGGCGAAGTAATCAGCTGCCTCGGGCTGGATCTATAGACAGGGTTTTTGGCTACCAGCTATTATGCCTCTCATTCTTCGTAAAGCTAGATGCTCCTCAAATTTCCAATGCATTAACATGGTTTTGCTTCTTACTCCGAACAAACGTCAACATCTCGATGGCGAAATACTGAATTTTCTTCTCTTTACTAGTCCTCGGGCTACCTGTGCCTCTTGGGCTTTCATTATCGTGCTCTCAATATTGGTGACTAAAACTAAATATCTCATTCATACTTCACAGCATTCTGTCATCTTGACCAACAAAGAATCGACGTTCTTTATGCTGACATCGGCGCGGATTTAAGCGAGTAAAGAAGGGGCGCGCTGTCATAGCACAAATTGGACTGGCCTTTACGGCCATAAATTTTATGATAGACATTTTTTAGCCTATTAAGATAGTAAGAAATATTTCCAGGCTTACCATACTCCGCATGAATATTTGTATGCATTTATCAGCGCAGTCGGTCACGTCTTGATTCTTGAAAAGCACGTCATGCACGTGACGGCCTCGAAAGATAAGGTCGAATGATTCGCAACTTGGAGATATTGTGACGGTAATCTCGTATAATCCAACAAGTTGAGACCAAACATGCCTTCGGCCTCACCGCCTTTGCTTCGAGTCGCTATCATCGGTGGCGGCCCTGGCGGTTTAGGAAGCGCAATCGCACTTTCTGCACTGCCGAATGTGGAGGTGACGGTGTACGAACAAGCCAAAGAACTGCGAGAGATTGGGGCTGGAATTCAGATTGGATTCAACTGTTGGAAAGTTCTCGAGCTTTTAGGCGCTGCTGATAGAGTCAATGGACATTCGACGACAGAAGTCATTCACTTGTACGTTATTAAATAAACTTCTGTCTAAACATTTCTGCTGATAAATTGATCCAGAAATGGGGTGACAGGTGACGTTCTGAAAACCACTGGATCCCAGAAGCCACTTGAGAAGTATCAACCGCAGCGAGTTCGTAGGACAAGACTTCAAGCAGCGTTAAAGTCCACCGTGCCGGAAGGAATCCTCAAGCTGAACAAACGTCTTTCATCGCTTGAAAATTTAGACGTTGGCGTCAAAATAAAGTTTGATGATAGATCAGAAACTATAGCAGATTTGGTCATTGGCGCAGATGGAATTCGATCGGTTTGTCAACCTATTAATGTTCCTGTGACAAGCGAGAAGCTGACACTAAACTTAGGTGGTCAGAGAGCATCTTTTCCCTAGTCACACTATTCGGCTCACTGGCAAGTGATATTATTCCTCCTTTCATATAGCTCTTAGTTGACCTTAATCAGGAACTACAATATTCAGAGCTTTGATCCCGGCTTCATCTGTATCTCATATTCCGGGTATACATGGTATTAATACATGGTGGCATGGACACGCTGGACATTTCTATGGCTGTCCAGTAGATGATCCGGCAGAAATAGCAGAAGAAGATCGAAATTTTGAGATAGCAGCTCGCAGTGTGATCGATCCCGCGAAAGCCATCGGCAAAAGGTTTAGCTGGGGAGTACCAGCCACAAAGGAAAGAGTTGAATCATTTTTCACAGTGAGTATTCTTGGTAGTGTAAAATGTGCAATATTATCTGAGTGTTACAGGACTATTACCCAAGCGTGCGTGAAACTCTGTCAAAGGTTCCTGAGGGACAATGGAAAGAGTTTTCGGCATTTGCAGGACCACGACTGGAAAAGTTGACAGGCTGGGATGGGAAGATCGTCTTGATTGGCGACGCAAGCCATCCTCTTTCTGGTGAGCAAAGTTACTCCGGGAAGCAGAAAAAGATCTGCTTACCAGTTTTGTGTAGGAGCTTTTGGTTCTGGGGCAGCCTTCGCTCTCCAGGATGGTTGGGTACTTGCCAAAGCAATCGAGCATACAAGATTGGACGGTGGACTATCAGCTGCTTTGAAAATCTTCGACTCAATCAGGTCGCCTTATTACCTTCGAATGCAAGATACCCACATGTCCGCGATTTGATGCAGAATTGACTCGACTCTAGGTATGAGCATCTCGATGAACAGAAACAGAGAATACAATCTTTGAAAACAGAGAACCCCAGTCAGAGTTTGAATGACAGCTTGAAAGCTAGAGTTGCTTCCTTTGGAGGTGTTGGACTTTCTTGGATACATGGGAGTGACATCGAGGAGGTCTGGAAGAACTATCTCAGAAATCAGGAAGCGTGATGGGAAAGGTATTGGATGAACATGATTGAAATCGAGGTAATTTAACGAAGATATTGGGTGGAATGCGTATTTTTAATCGGGCGTTTTCACAGAGAGTAAGTGGTTTGCTCTTCATCCACTTACCAAAACTGCAAAAAGAAGCACAGAACTACAAGAAGTGAAAACCAAGTCTCGATGTCGGAAGCCTGACACGACTCGTAACAGAGCAGATAAAACGCTTGGAAAACTTGCCGTCTTCATTAGTGCTCAGTACAACTACCACGAAGAGATTTAACGGATTCCGCACAAGCTCGCAAACATTCGCTCTCACACTATCGTCCACCATTCTGCCCCTTGGAAATGCTACCGGTGGGAAATAAATAACAGAGCAAACTTCAGAAGCGTAGAAATACCTGGAATTGAATCGTTCGTCTCGGCACAGAACCGGAATGGACAACGAAGCACTTACTGCAAATAGCAGGGCGAAGAGAATTTTCATGGGAGGTAGTTGTGGAAATTGCTTGGTGATTTGAGCTGTACAAAAGCAATCCAAACAATATTGCGGACAACATATTGGCGTATATGAGTCAAAATGGAAGCTCTAAACTGGTTAATTTTGTCTCCACGGTCCACGAGGTGTGCTAACCTCCTTTTAGTCCAGATATGGTATGCGACAGTGTCAAAGCTGGAAACTTGAAATATGTGAAATTATACATTGACCTTTCAAAAAACCACGAAATGGCGCCCAGGGCTCTTATCTGTTTGTCTACTTAGCAAGTAGCTGGATCTTTGAAGTCTCGTAGATCGTATAGGTTACCCTGAAGCAGCGCTCTTAAAGAATTTCGAGGAAGCTTTGGAGCAGAGGACTTCTCGACATCATGAACAGGCGACAGTTCCATGCTCCTCTGTCCATAATTTTCGTCCTTGATAATTCTAGCCTGCGCACTTTCGGATCACAGCATCTGTTACGTAACTTACCCAGACGCGACTGATTGCTACGATAGATCCTACCAATACTATAACAGCAATCATAAACGAAGCTTTCTGTGTACCAACGATCTTGGTCGCGCACTCTGTAAAGGTACCTACGACATAGCGACCGCAATACTCAGCGTTGTCATCGTGCCAAAGCTTCCACTTACAGTAGTTTCTGGTTCCGCTGGGAAGACCTTGATAAATTCAGCCACCATCCAGCTTTCAAAGACGGTGCATAACAAAGTAGTCGCCGTTCCGCCGAGGATGCGACCGATGAAGAGAATCCCGATATCATCTGTCAATATGAAGAGAAATGATATCGAGTAAGTGACATGTAAAGTGATGTAGGCCAGTCTTCGACCATAGTTATCGGCCAGTTTTCTAGCAACTGCGGCTGCAACTGCTGCAGATAAGACCCCCGTCATCAAAAATGCGGCCACTCGGCCCTCACCAAATACTTTCTGATCTATCTAACTATTATTATCGATCGAAGAGTCACGAGACGAGAATTTAGGTACCTGCGTAAATCGAATAAATGTGTGGCCCCTTGCAAGTCAGTCAAGCATATTGATTTGTTCCAGACGTGTTTTCCCTTAACATACTTGAAGCCAGTCGACACCATTGACTGCTAGATAGATTGGTGACTTCACTTGAATATCTTCAGCTTCTGCCTCGCGCTTTGCCTCTTTCTTATAACATTGAGCGGACAATTAAAATCATTCTAAAGAACTTGGAAGCTGTGTATGTATGGAAAATTTCTAAAGAACAGTACAGAGCATGGTAGCCGGAAGCGATAAGAAGACATATGCAAGCTGCTAAGGGGATGATTGAATTTAGGCTTCTTTTCATGGGAAGGTAGACGAAGAAGGGAGCTCTGATAGAAGTACCAATGGAAAAACTGAAGGAGAGGGGGGAATTTTGTTTGTGTGTGTGGAGTTCCGGAGTTGATCGGCCGGGATTTTCATCCCCCCAAAATACAACGAAACTTGAGTGGGAGAGTGAGAAACGTGTTCTGTGTAAAGAATAGTGGTAGAGACGGGATTGGTTTGGACTGGTTGTAATTCACCAACCGAGTGAAGGATTCTATCGCCTTGACAATTAAGTTATGGTCGCCGGTTCCAAACACTTTGCCAGTGCTGTTGGTGAAAGGGACATAAGAGTTGCGTTGATTTTATGATGGCATTGTCTCGCCTTATCGCTCTGAGAAGTTTGTCCCAAAACGGCCATTTATCAATCATCGCATAATCCACTTCTCATCCCTAAGCGGAATCCACCAACCTCGATACAGCTTGAAACAAGAAAACGTATATTTTGAAACAGGAAACATAGGCAGGGAGTCTCCAGAAGTACAATCGGTACTGTCATGCTTCTCTCTAAGAAGTTTGGACTTGGATCCATCCTGCTTGTGGTTAGCGTCTTCTTTCTTGGAACGATTTGACAAGAAATTCAAATAGACCTACCGATGCCGGTTTGTCGTACCAGTGACAGCTGCCACCAAGGTATGATCCCCCATTCGAGTTACCCTGGCAGTTCCATGCTAGATAATTCACGACTCCACCGACTAGAGCAACAAAACTCAGCGAAACTCTTATTCTGAAGAGCACAGATAACGAAACTTACAGCTAACCTGGTCCATGCATTCATATTGTGATTCGGAGCTTGTATTAACGATATAGGCCTGGCAGCTACCCCAATTGTAATAGTAGGTCCAGCCTGCTGCAAGATTCAAGCCTCCATCATTTTGGACGGAAGAGGCCAGAGAAGAGCAGTCTTTCAAAAGTCAGCCAGGCAAAGTTAGTGGGCAGGAGTTTTTACCGTTAGGATTCGGGCCACCGTTACCACTGTTACAGTAGATGGTGCAAGGAGCGCCACAAAGATTGCGGTTTCGCGCCTTCAGCTTTTTGCTAGCTTCAACTGCAGTGTTGCGGGACGTGAGGTATGTCTCTACCATCTGGCAGCGGCTCTCAATAAGATCTTTACCATCAAAAGCCTTGGTACTGATCGTTTCGGTGCCGGGGATACAGACTGGGAGCCGCATTAGTAATAGGTACGAAGACCAGGAAGGTTAGAGAATAAGATGACCTACCAGCAGGAGCCGGAAGAGTTGCGGCAAAGGCCAAAGATGACAGGAGAGCTATAGTAATAGCTACGGGTATATTTGACTTCATAGTGACTTGTTGATTTTGTTGTATGTTATGAGATCGCAGGTAGCTTCAGAATAATGGATCGAGTATGAAGGTTTCAAAGAATATTGATCATGCGATATGTGATTTATATACTCAACAAGACTGTACCAAAAAGGACGACTCAACAGTATGATGTATCATGAAGGCCGCATCTCCAGCTCATCTTTTTTTATGCAGTTTTTCAATACATATGCAGCTCCTAAGCTGCTTCTGTCCAAAGAGATGTCTGTTTACGTCAAGAAGATGATCTTTGCTACGTTGAGCAAACCCCAAGAGCAACCGACAAACTAAAGCGGTTGCAATAGACACGGGTGATAGAGCTCATGACCTGCTTTCGTCCCCATTCGCAATATTTCCTGCTTGCACTTGAAGAAATTACTGCACTATCAACGCACCATTGCAGACTGAATCATACAATGATGGCCAGATAGCTAGATCGCGCGAAAAGCCTCGCAGTTGCCAAATCTCGTACGTTCTGTGCATGTAAGGCAGTACCTCTAGATTTCTTGTTTGTCTTATAACGAGCTAGATTAGCATTACCCGTAGTTGTTAGATAGTAGCGCTCGCATCAAGTCTGTCCCTTGTTAACATGAGGTGGAATTGAGCTCCTTTTGTCAGATATCGATTTAGCGAATATTTTCTTTAGCAGATACATTGTGCTGATAGGCTAAATCTATCACCACGGAAAATCACCTCAATACTCTACTTTGTGTGGAGAATACGTTTGCCGTTCGGATGGTAACCACAATCTGCGAATACCTCGCTTGAGGACTTTTGTTTACCCTGGAAAAGCCCTACTCCGAGAAACTAGAGGCCCTCCCGCCAGGGGTCAATTAGAATAATTCTATTCTAAGGTACGGAGCTTTGCCAAGAGACTAGCTCTAATAAAATGGCAATCGCTAGATTATCCACTAGGGAGTGTAAGGCCGCCGTTCGAACGGCAATAATTTACTCTTTACTAGATACCTCGCTTAAGCTATTTTGCTCTAAAATCCCCTTGCCCCCCTTGAGCACTCAGACGACTTGGCCCAGTTCGCCTAGTGATTGTCTGAAGTCCTAGATAAAGTCGTGAAAACTACTCTAGGAATTTGCGTGAAGAGAGATTTTCGGACCTGGCAGAAAACATCTCCATGATTATGCAAAAGGACCCTAGTATATAGCCATAATTCGTCACCTCTACGAGTGTAAGATTTAAGGACGGGCACGGCCCGCCCCGAACCAGACGTAAGAAATTTAGATGCACGATGAGCAATAGTACGATCCACTTAATTATTCACCTCCTCTTCTTGATAGATGGGGCGGCCACAAGGATTCTGCAGATAAAGAGCTTTGACAACCAATAATACATAAGACACGAGAGCTGACAGCAGATCGCTCGAAACAGCGCCTTCGGACCTACGAAACAGACAAAATTTGACGAGGCGCAAGTGCTACATACATAGTCATACCACTGGACTAAGAACTAATAGAGAGGATGCTGCTATTTTCCAATCCAATTCGATCGTAAATGTTGGAGAATACATAGGCTCTACTACAGACCCTTATGAGCTGCTATCAAGAGTACCCAAGACTATGAGGCGGGATAACGCATGCATAGAAGTACAGTGAAATCCTTGGTGTGAGCTGACCTTTGCTAGGCCTTGTTAGGAAGGTAGAGAGGCTCGGCCAACGACTGTTCGGCCGGCTCTTCATGTTTGCAACCGTCGAAAAGACCCTACGATTTAGATCATTGTTGCAAGTCAGGCGCATCGGATCATCAAGTCGTGGCGTCTGTTCTTCAAAAGATCTATGATGGAGTGAGGGGTAAAGAGATTAGACGATGCGCAAGTTGGCAAAAACAGCCGGGCAATGTGGGCAGCAACTCAGAAGAGACTGATGTGATGAAAAGGGTCAATATCTGGAAGTCGCAAAGAAGCAAGTTTCCCAAAATATATTAAACCATCCTTCCACAAGTGTGTCGACGACACATAACCATAAAGCGATCTTGGTAGAGGCGTCGCCTCCTTATGGCCCGGCATAATGGTTATTCCGAAACCTCACTGCTTATTTCGAGGTATGCAACACAATTAGACAGCATTCGTGATGCGCCATCAAAGTACTCATAGACTGCTTCCTAGGGTACCTTCACCAACGAGGTCGGCTTGTGGTGAAAACCGGGGGGACGGGGGGGTTGGGTGCGGGGGGCTGGCCATCGCTATCTCTTTTCTCCTGCCGGTTCGTATTCATAGTATACTCTACGGCCTCGCTTCATCCTTTTCCGACACCGTCCTAGGCACAGGAAAACACGCGAGCTGTTCGATGAATGAACATCACCCGTGATATTATGTTTAGAAAGAGACGACCCCAAGAAGTCTGATTCGTGCTACGTGTGCTGCTATCGGGCTCGAAATGACGTTAGAAATTGCTCACTGCGAGTACCATTGGGGGAGCCTATCAAATCTCACCTAGAGGAAGCTGACGGGATTGCGAACCAGCAACAATGCAGAGAAGATTGTTACGTATTTAGGCGGCGTTCATTCGGCTTTTGTGAAGTCAGCTAAACAAGCCATATCCTTATTTCTTTGCTAGTCTTTAAAAGCGAAACTTTGCAAATGGTCTTGACCTGGAAAGCTGTATCCTGAGCTGTATTCCGAGAAGATACTCGAGTTTGGACGCCGAGCATTTGTTTCGAGTTTCCACACGAAATGTGCTGGTTACGTCGCCGAGGTCTTTGTTTGACAAAGGTAGATTGTGGACGCCAAGGGCACACACTCTGAACGCATGGATCCCGAGTGTTTAGGGACTTGGAGCTTGGCACCTTTACGAATCTAGACCACGTTCTCCACCTGCGCCCTGCCAGGGAAGAATAGCAATGGCTAAGAGATGTCTCCTCTTGTCGTCGTCTTCCCTGGGACGTAGACATATCGCTCGCTTTCTGTCCTAATTATCTCTCTGGCTATATCGGAGATTCATGTTCGAATTGAAAATTTGTCCCACGATTCTGATTGACTGCGAAAACGATGCTCATCCCTTGATAATAGGTAGGTCGAGACGAGATGCGGTTACGCCGTGACATGAGAACAGCCAACAGTACACAAATCTAGCTCATTCCAAGACATGGGTAGATGTCTCCACATTCCACGTCTGCAGGTTGAAACATCTTCTTATAAAACCGGTCGAGTAAGAGAATGATATTTCAGATCTGTGTCGATTTTCATCTGTGAGGATGTCAAAACTTTGGAATCCCATCACCATATCCGCAATTGTTGGGATCGTTTTTCTGTTTGCAACATTATGGCTTCTCCGCTCTCGGGACGACTTTCATCGCCAGCAGATTGAGACAATGGCACCGGATATTGTTGAACCAGGAGCCATACAGCCTGAAGATATCGAAATTGTAAAGACAAAAGGGCCTCTTTTGTCGTTCTTGGAAATTGCGACAAAACATGGAACGGACAAAGTGAGCCCGCATCACTACAACCACAGTATGGTCCTCAACGAGTCAACGATTCAATAAAATGTTTACACCGCTAATATGTAGAGTGTATGAGAAGTATCTTGATCCCGTTCGAGATCGGCCCTTGAAGATGCTTGAGATTGCGCTCGGTTGCAATATGGCGTACGGTCCTGGAAAATCTTACTATACATGGCTGGAGTTCCTTCCTCGTGTTGATTTGGTCAGTCATGAGTTTTTAGAGTTTCAAGACGGAAGTCTGTTGACGTAGCATGTAGTATTACATCGAATATGACGGTGCATGTGTCGAGAAGTGGTCCAAGGATATGACGAACGTTAAAGTATTTACGGGCGATCAAGCAGACGCTAGGTTTCTCGAAACCTTCATCTCAGCTTCAGGAGGAGGATTTGATATCATTATTGACGACGGAGGTCATTTCATGAATCAACAGCTCACCTCGTTGAACAAGCTCTTCCCAATCGTCAAGCCTGGCGGTATCTACTTCATCGAAGACCTTGCGACTAGCTATCAGGAAGGATATGGAGCGACAGAGGGCAAGCCGACGATGATTGGAATGGTGAAAGAGCTGCTCGACGATTTGAATAGGAATGTTGGCGGTCCAGGCTTGAAGGACGGGAATAATGTAGGTAAGGAGATGAGCAGTATTGAATGTGGAGAGGAGATCTGTGCTTTCTTCAAAAAAGATTTGGGGATCACGGAGATCAGATCATAAAGGCTGCTCATGAATGACAAAGCTTTAAATGAATCTGATCGTGTATTCCGAAATGTTTAATTATCCTCCCAAAGTGATTGGAGTAACCAGTTTTAGTGATAGCTCCAGGCACGAAAGTCAAGCGAGGCCCCTAAAGCTTAGCGAGCCCCACCCAAACAATCACGAACTCCACCAGTCGCTTCTACCTGCATACTCGCAGTATGAACATTCAACGTCAAAAGTCTAATGAGGATCACTTTTCCTTGCGGGCCGAGTATTCAGCTGCTAAACGCTCGGCCCTTCGTATGGTTTCATATTTTCTACCAAGCAAAGGATGTGAGCCATCAGATTGGGTCATCGCTACTTCAAATCGCAACCCGACTCATGCATCAATATAGTTTACACGAGACACGAACTAACTTTTCCTACACAAGCATAAAAGGTAACTCCGCCCGAAAGCTTGATGGGATGAAGCTCATCATCATCTGGACAGTGGCTAGACACCTGCATCCATTAACCAGGCAAAGCAAGGTGCCCGACGCGCACGAGCAATCCGTTACCAAACATGTTTCGTCCCCCATCCCAGAATCTTCGCGAACCTCAAAACAAAGCTTAAATACACAGCCGAAGATCTGATTGGATACCAAAGTGTTGACTTTGCTGGTGAGACCAAAGACCACCGCATCGAAAGATGAATGGAAACAATTCGTCCGATGTTGTTATGAGCAACACAGTTTTCGGCTCTGCTTTCACACGATCCGGAAGATGGATGAAGTTTGAGCATGTATGGACGGGAGCCTAATTATAAGCATAACCAATCGAATCTTTCCTTCTTGTTTCCGGAAGGGCGTTGAATGATGAAGTATAATTGTTTAGGGAAACGTCTACTGACTCGTTTCTCGCCATGAAGACTTCTACGGTAGTTACTACAGATTCTAGATGGTCTGGCTCTGGATATAAAGGTCCTGCCTCCTTCCCCCAATCTTATCTCAGTATCACTATCACTATCACTATTACTACCAGTACCAGTATAACTATCGCTATCACTATCATATCATCATCATCACCATCAATCGTATTCTCTAATCACAGGCTGCGCCTTATACGACTTCAGGTTTTCAAAGATATATCTTCTCAACAATCATTAAAATCAGCTACCAACTACACAACACTTTCGCCAATATGCCTTCCATCAACTCCGTCTTCACCTTCGCTCTCTTCGCCCCTCTCATCCTTGCCGCTCCTCTCTCCGGTCCAACTCTCAATGAGCGCGCCGGCACTGCAGTTACTGGAGGAAACAATGGCGGCGCCACTACCGGAGGAGCCACCGGTGGTGCTAAAGGTGCAAATGGCGGTGGAAACGCAGCAAAGGGGGCCAATGGAGCCACCAATGGAGCAGCAACTGGCGGAGCCACTGGGGGGGCCACTGGAGGAGCCACTGGGGGAGCCACTGGAGCAGCTACTGGGGGAGCAGGAGGAGCTTGCTCAGCTAACGTCAACAAATTAGTCGCTGGCATCAACGCCAATATCGCTCTCCAAAAGCAAGAACAGTCTCAGCTTGCTGTCGTCCAAAAGATTGTCGATGGCGGCAACACAGACCCGCAAGCTTTTGGCACTGCGAAGAACAAATTCATCAACATTGTGAACTCGGGTATCACTCAAAGACAGAACAACCAGGCTCTTGCTGGAAATAACAGCCCGGCTGCTGCTGGATTGGCTACCGTAAGTTTTGCCGCTCCGCGACCTGAAGATGATCTAAGAAGATCAGTCTCTGGAGTCCTTGAAGACAGTTGCTGATTTCTGCTTTGAATATAGGTCGCCAATGCTCAGGCTGCGGAATTGAAGGCCGTCTCAGGATTGACTGGAGATAAGGCGACGGATGATGCCACATTCGCTTCTTTGGCCCCCATGTTTTCTGGTGGAATTGGACAGAACCAGAAGAATGCTAAGGCGGTATGTTTACCCATTTGCCTTGCCATCATGACTGTACGTCTCTATTGCAAATATGCTGACATAAATGTGAATTCAGGCGGCTAATGGATGCACTGCTACCGGTGGCACTGGAGCAACAGGTGGTGCAGCGGCCGGTGGCAACGGAGCTACTGGTGGCAATGGAGGTGCTGGTGGCAAGGGAGGAGCGAACGGTGCCAATGCCGCGAGCGCCGGTGGAAATGGAGCGAAGAAGGCCGCCTCTGCTGCATCTAATGCTTCCGATGCCTCTGATGCTTCTGACTCCTCTGATGCTTCTGACTCCTCTGATGCTTCTGATTCCTCTGATGCTTCTGATGCTTCCAAGGCCTCTAAGGGCAACGGTGCAAAGAAGAACAACGGGGCTAACGGTGCCAATGCTGCGACTGGTGCCGGTGGTGCAGGTAAGAAGAGTCAGTGAGCATTTTATCCGGAAGCATTGTGGACGGGATTGTCGTGTCTGATGTGTCAGGGATTTTTGTAATTTTTGACGGATCGAGCGATCAATGTGCAGGACACAAGAGGAAGAGTGCGAGAAAGGATGAGTAGTATGTATTTGATAGATAGAATATTAAAAGATCATTTTATGATAGATGATGATGCGAAGAACAATGTCATAGGGTGATTTCAATGAGATTTAAAATTATTCAAGTATGCAAAGGCTTGACTTTGGTAAAGCAAGGAAACGTCCTTCAAGTCTCTCCTCTTCTGCAAACTCTTGAAACTCGTTTATACACAGGCCTTGATCCTTCTCTTTCCACATACCTTTTCATGTTGAAGTCACCTGACTAGCTATTACCCCTAGTACCATTCATTAAAATCTCCCATTCTCAGATCCTCATAACATTCTCTAATATCACTCTAGGGCTTCGCAGCCTAATAAAGTATAAGCACTCATCGTCAGCCTCCCGAAGGATATCACAACACCTGAAGTCAAAACTATCATCGACCTACTATCAATTTCTCATTGCGCAGAGAAGTGAGAATACATGCTATCAAACCCTTCAGGTTAAGTTCTTAATACAGTCCGTATATGATTTGACGAAGCATATACGACAAATTGAATCCGAAGACAGCTATCCTGATCCCTCTGCTTACTGCTGCCATGTATCAAACTGTGTCGAGATAAAACTCTGACGAGGTGTTCTCAGAACCTACTGCAATGGACGATAGTAGTAAGCGGTGGTGTGAAAGAGGGATATCTCTAGCATCCCAGTCTTTTCTCGTATTCTATCCACAATAGTACGAGAGCCCACTAGCATCAATAATCCAGAAGCTTGTGCATGTAGAAGAAGCTGAATTTGCAAAACACTTCTTGTCATATGCGTTTTCCACTCCGTGATCTTCCTTGCCACTCTGAAATTATTATCTTCACCATATCTCACTCTCGAATCGGCCTGTCCGTTTACTATTTTCCTCTTCAGATATGTCATTCTTGGAAGAGTCACTACGTAAGAAGGATTAGATAACGTCAGGGTAGTGATTGACTTGAGTTGAATTGAGCACGGGCTCGTACTCAACTGAACTTCCGAAGCATCACATCCAGAGCGAACATACCACCGATATTGAGTGCATTCGGCTCACTTCAGACTCTCTGTACCCGTGCCTCCACCTCCCTTAGTTTGAGTAGCATTAAGGAACCCGCCTCGGTCAACTCATACCATACGACCTTTGCCATCCGTGATAGGCTGATATAGCCATTACCATTTGAAAAATCTCGCATGCCACGCAGATTCAAACAACAGACTCGTTTTCGTAATCCTCGAGAGTCGAGACCAAACTTCAGAAAGAAAGAAAACAGTGTGATTGTAGAATACTGCTTATTTCATCTCCAGTACAGAGACGTGAAAGTGTAGCTGGAAAGGCGTAGATCGCTGCCGCGATGAAAGCGCTTTTCAAAAGCGCTAAAGCAGATAAAGTTGTGGGTATGGTGCGATCTTGCTCCGTTCCAAAAACAACAAAAAAAGTTGTTTTGATATATGAGATGTGATTTCAAGCTTCGCTTGAGTAGTATGTTGCTGTTGAGGCATACGCCTTGGTTTTCCTTGACGATTCATTGTACAGTACAGCAGCAGTGCTCTACATGATTTCGCGTCTACTATAATCGAATGGCGTCGATTCAAGTAGATGATAGAGTCTTCCGGGTAGTAAAGTACGAGGTAAAATAGATAGGGGAAGTTAGAGACAGGGGGTAGAAAATCTTTTGATGACAACAGTAACAAGGCAACGTTAAGATGCCCTAGAAAAGACAGAGAAATCGGAGTTATACAGCTATCTATAATACGACTCCATAGCAAGCCACATTTTCATAATTAGGCGACTTCTAAGTCATTAATAAGCAAGCAGTTGTCTCAATCCAGACTTTGTATTCAGTGGTGGTTTGAAAGGCGGCCACAAACTCGGATCTTTCCACCCAGTATACTCTGACTTGTTCGTTATTCTCCTGTGGTCTGTGGTGGAGAGATCCATCATCAGCCTATTGGATAAACAGAGTGACAGTCTGCATATCGCCATTACAGCGAGTACAATCGTCACGCCTCTTACTAGCAGCGTTTGTCCCCATCTCGCACAGAACCCAAGAGAGGGTTCGATTCCCTAGACTAGTCTTTTTCTATGATACTTGTGGTGCGGTTACTAGGTAATTATTCTTTAATCACAATCTCGATGATTTGACATTGCGAGGTCTGTGGTTTGAAGCTTATATACTAACGTGGAGGAGTATGATGGGTAGTCCTAGATGGTATGGAATTACTAAGTCTAGCAAAGAACTTTCCACCTTCGGTCATTAGGGCCTTGTAGCTTAGGGCTGAATACCATGATGGCATATAGGTCCTCTATAGACTTAGGTGGAAGTAGTTGTAGATAACGTTCCGAGGAACCTAGACTTTTCAAGAATGAAGTCAAGTAGCCCCATATCGACAAAATAACTTCGCACTCTTGCCACATATGTCTCACTGAGAGATAGCTCGATGTATCGGGCAGTTCTATTTCAGAGTAATTCTGGTAGACAGTCTAGATCTTGCCCTGTTCTGACTCCGTGATATAGGACCCTCCACAATAAAACCCCAGCCTTTAAAACTGTGAATTCCTTTGACGCTGATCTATATTACCTTCACATAGTCCCAATCCACTATCTAGACCATAGCCTCACACCATCCATCTCCTTTCTATGGTAAGCAATAACCGCCATCAACAATAATGTCGGTCCCAGTGGTATAACTCGCCGCATCACTTGCCAAGTACAAGAAGGCGCCCTTCAACTCACTAGCCTCGCCTTCGCGCCCCATAGGGATCTTTTCCCGCCAGATCTTCTTTGTTTCTTTTGGTACGAAGTCCGAGATTTCGGTAGCGATGTAGCCAGGAGAAATGGTGTTTGAGCGAGCGAAACCTACCCATTCGACTGCGAGGGATTTGCCTTGATTCAGGTCAGTACGTACACTTCTTGGGATTCAGCTTCTCTTCGATAATGAAATACTTACAAAGATGTATAATCCCCGCTTTCGCAGCATTGTACGTAGCCTGCAGTTGCGGAATATTGACAATATGCCCGCTCATACTCGCCGTCGCAACAAAGCTCCCCTCCCTGAATGGCACCTCCAACGGCTTTCCATCGATAGTCGTCTGTTCCTTCTTCTGCCGTCTCCAATGTATTGCCGCAACTCTAGCACAGTAGAATGTGCCGTCTAGATCTGTAGTCACCACTTTGCGGTAGTGCTCTAGTTCTCCTTCAATCGCTGCGCCTTGTGTCCAAGGAATGCCGGAGTTGGCGATGAAGATGTCGAGCCGCCCATTGAACTCGCGGATCGCCGACTCGATAGCAGCGGTGACGGCTTCGTAGGATGTTACATCTACTTGATAGGCTTTTGCTGTATGTGGGGAGAGATGTTAGTTATGCGCTCCAATCATGAGGGGGCGCTTCGACTTCACCGACCACTCCACAAATGTAACCCAGTTCGTGGCCATCTGGGAACAATGAGGGGGAGAGAGAGGAAGAAGTAGATGGGAAGAAAAGAATCCACTTACCCTTCACTCCGTACGTCTTCTCAATGCTCTCAGCTTCCGCGATAGCTTTCTTATTACTGTTGTACCAGATCGCGACATTTGCTCCTGCTTCGGCCAAAGCGTGAGCGACAGCCAGTCCAATTCCTGCGCCTGCGCCGGAGACGATAGCCGTTCGCCCTTTGAGGGAGAAGAGAGGGAGGACACGGTCGGAAACTGGTGCTGTTGTGTTGTTTTGGGCGAAAGACCCTGTGGCTGTGATGGCTCCGTCCATGATGAAATGATGATTTATATAAATCGTGGAGTAAGTACGTGAGAATTGTGAGGTGGCTTCAGGTGGTCGGTAGACTTGATCTCGAGGATTCACTGGGAGTAAATGAAGGAGAGTGCTGAATAGAGATGCAAAGAAAGAAAGATGGGGTTTTGCTGTGCCTGTAGGCCCGATACCTTGAAGCTCCATGAACTGTGACCGGCATCCCGGTACTTAAGTCCAGCTCGTGCTCTCATTGATACTATCCAATCATAAGTATATAGAACAGAGGTATGAATAGTGGGCAGGAAATCTTGACAATTGTAGAGGGGTGACAATGGGATGGGATGGGTTGGGTTGGATAGAAAGAAACAGGGGGAGGCCCAAGAGTGGGTTGACTCCTTGTGGATGTGAAGGAAATAGCTGGCGATAAGTAATAAGTCATACGGTACTACTCATGACAAGTGAATCAGACCTATTTCAAGTCGATTCCGGTCTCATAACTATGAAGATACCGAGAATGTGCCAAACCCGCGTGATAAGTATACACAGTATACACAGTATACACAGTATACACAGTATATGAGTAGGCGAGTAGAGGGATGGAGATGTCCGAGGCTCGAGATGTCCCTCGGGTGATTCGCTTGTGGCCTGGCCACGTGATCTGAACTGACAGATTTCCACGCTACGATAGTGTAGTAGCGCTGTTACGATTCCTCATCCCAGGCCAGGGATCCCAGGACTCAACGAGCCAACCCAACACTCTTTTTTCTTCTTCGCCCCGACTATTCATCTATATTTCTTTTATCCCAATTCAAGTGCACACTACACCACCCACGATGCCCTTCAATAGAACAAGTGTTCATGCATTGCGTCAGCATGAACAATCATGCTCCTCAGCCTCCTGCCCATGCCCCCGTCTACCTGACCAAAAGCTCTCAGATGATGCCCCTTGGAGCAACTCCCGTGCCTCTATACACGAGAAACCACATTCCGAAATCAAAAAAAGGAAAGGATTTCGTCCAGTAGCAAGTAATACTGTCAGGATAGGAGATTGCACAGGTAAGGAAGGAATGTATTTCTCGTGGGAACTACATTCCACACACAACCCATTCATTCTGTCCCCATTTCCGCACCTGTCTTCACTATTTTCTACCTCCATATTCCTCCGGTTGCTCTGCCAGAACAACATTCCTGTCTTTACTGATTGCGTTGTTATTGTATTTTTCTGCTCCTCAAACCTTTCTCTCCATTTTGTGGCTTCTTACATCTACAGCTACGGGACATATCACGACCAAGAAACCCCCGTGCGATGTACATGGACTGAAACGACATCGATACTGACAATTCTAAAATACTCGATCGTGTGCACATCCGTTTCAAACACAATGCTAACTATGGGAGGATCGGCGATGGCGGAAGCGAGGACAGTGAGGAGGGATTTAAGCACGGAGTATCCCATTGGAGCGACAACTCTTCCACTCGGCGTGATATTAGGAATCGCTATTGGAGGCGCGCTTCTTCTCTTTACAATTCTCGTTACCATTGGTATCGTCCATGTCAAGAGAAAGCATCGAAGGCAACAGAATGAGACTGAAGAAGCGACCGAGGATGGAAATGTGGATATAGACCTGAAGACAGCTCTTCGATCCACGAGGCCACCAAATGTCAGTATTGTACAACGATCGTCTTTCAACCCGTTCTTGCCCCTTTCGGAGCAACAGCTTCGAGATGAGTGGGATAGGTACGATGCCTTACAAAAGGCATACCTTGAAAGATCGAAATCTCCGGGAGGCTTTTACCGCAATTCGAGCCTGAGCCTCAGGGACTCGTGGCCATTGATGTCCAACAATTCCGAAGGACATTCACCCGAGCAAACAAAGGTTGTCTTGAGCCCAGTAGCACCACCCGGCTATGTGGTACCAGATCCAAGATGGCCGACACGAGGCAGCTCGCTAATGAAGCGGAAAAATTCCCAAGACCGTTCAAAATCTGCCTCTCCCACGAAAGATCCATATCCTATGGACATAATGCCGTACAGAAAGATACATCGCCGTTCTACTTCGGAAAATCAATTATCCACTATCCTGAGATCCACTTCGCAGCGTTTGAAAGCGACTCAGCGACAATCCATGAATCGGACATTGACCACGCTTGGTAGATCTCCAGGTCTGCCTCCAACCGAGAGACTCCCAACACCGCCGATGAGAAAAACTCCTGGGAATCGGGAGACACTGGTCGATGAGGAGAATGTCGGATCTGTTGGAAGTTCCATAGGTTCTATCTTCGATATCTATGCTCAAACGCCAAGTCCAAAGAAGAAGCATCTGCGGAAGTTCAGTAAACAATCTCCAGTCGGACTCTTATCGCCGCCTGAATCTGTTGATTCCCCGGACAGCTTGTGTATCAGTAAAAGTCCTGATGTAGTCCTACCAGCACCTCTCACATCACGAAGCAGGAGTCCATCTCGTTCCGCGCGGAATGTTCTCACAAATCAGCCTGGCTCGGACGCGAGGGACAATCCACCTCAAATCTACGAGGATCTCGACCTGACGTTCTTCGCCAGGGATCCAGAGGAGAGTAAGGAAGACATCAAGATACTCTCATCACCGCACTGCGCTTCGTTGTCTGGAGATCCATTCTATTCCTCAGTCAAGAGTTCCAAACCAATGACTCCTAGTCCTCGGTCTCAAGTTTCTAGACCAATGCACTCCAGAAAGGCAACATTCGGACAAGAAGCCACACCAGACCGACCTGCAAGCTTCTACTCACCTCTACGCACTGTCTCCGGGAACGTTCAGTCGCCGTCCAAGAGGGAACTTCCTGAACTACCAACTACTACAGAGCCCAATCCATTCCAATGGCAACCGTCAGAAGCAAATCAAACCCGCGCCACGCCATCAAACCCAAAGACGATGAGCAATAGAAGAAAGGGCCATAAAAGATCCAACGTCATTCGAATGTCTGGATTTTCTCGACCGACAAGCACCGTTGAGATCGTACCCGAGGAAGCGGCAGAAGCCTCAACAGTGGAATTCAACGTCCCAAGACATTCGCCATCTCTCAGAGCCGAGGTCCCCCAAGAGTTTAGTCCGACGAGATTGCTATCAAGTCGAAAGACAACTCAGCGACCACCAAGTACCGCAACATTCAATCCTAATCTCATCATTCCAGCTATATCAAGCTGGTCAGAAGACGACTCTCCAACTCTAGGAGCCGATACTCCACGTGAGACTGGATATTCACCCACCCTATCGATCTGCAATTACTACGCAGTGAAAGACTTCAACCCCGAAGAAGACTTCTTGAAGCCCGGAATCTCCAGGTCTTTCCAGCCCTCACCGAGTGTGATCAAAAGCCGCCGTCACGGCCGTAATTATTCTGCTGATATCGCGTTCTTCCCAACGCCTCAATTCCAGCAATTTTTACAAGAAAGACTTCTCTCATTTCCTCCTCGCCCTACTGAAGCCTCACCTGCGAATGTGGCACCAACAGCAATCCTCACGTCCACCCCAACATCTCAAGCTCTTTCAAACACTACATCTACAATGAGTGGTTTCCATTCAAGCGCGGCTACACCAGCTCTACCAATCCTTACGGTCCCAAGCCATCTCACAGGCCCCCGTTCCGAGCCTCCGAAACATACAACAGCAACGCTAAGTCCGCCGCCATGTACAGAATCTATGTTGAGTACCATCTCAATGCTCCGGCGTATGAACAGCCAGGTGTCAACTCTCAGTTCTACTTCTCACGCAAATATGGACTCATCAACACAGCTTGCTGAATCATCTCGTTCGCCAGCCCCGAAGGACATCAGTCGTGGTCTCGATGTAAATATCATCGAAGAAAATGACAAAGAGTTCGATCCACTAAACCAGGAGATCGATGCTAGCCCTGAAGAACGTGGTCGTAGTAGGGGTTCGCAACATTACCTTTCCCTTGGACAAGTTTCCCCATCCAAATCAGCGCTCTATCGTGCACGCGAGAAATCGACTGTGCGAAATTCGAAAAATACTCGCCCGAGGCCTGAGAGGATAGATAGTCATCGGATCCATAAGGAGCGGAAGAAACGGAGGACGGAGGAGATGAATGGTGGGGGCATGATTGACGAGTTGGAGATTGTACAGGAGAGCCCTGGAAGCTCTCCCCCCACTGGTGCGAATAAGGTTCTTGTTGTTGGTAATGGAAGTGGAAATGGAAATGGAAGTATTGGGAATAATGGCTTGAAGTTCCCGACTTTGAGTTCCGAAGGAAGTGTTGGCGCTACACCGCCGAGAGATGGAGCTAGGTTGTCGGCTTTACGACTTGTTACTCCTGATTCTCAAGACACATCCCTTCTTAACACCAACACCAACACCAACCTCAAGACCACTACCACCTCCTCCAACTCCATTTTCCTCCAAACCATCACCTCCGATGACCCTCACTTCCTCGCATCCCCAAAAGACACTCTCACTCTCACCACCAACATCCTAAACTCCAAAACCGACAACTCTAAAACGAACTCCTCGACCCCGCCCCGCTGGTCCGACGCCATGACAAAAGCCACGATGACCTCCACACGTCACGAAAGCAAAATGGAGCATCCATCTCCCCTTACACCTCCGAAATGGACTCCTTCAAGCAACGGAGCCGCGACCAGCGGATTGGGAGTAGCCGGTGTGAGGCTTTTGGACAAAGATGGGTTGGTGGATCGAGGATGTAGGTTGAGCTTGGGCTTTTATGATCAAGATGGGTTCTTGAAGGCTAGTCCTGAGAGGGAGAGGCTGCTTGCTGAGAGGATGAAGGAAGAGAGGAGGAGAGAGGGGAATGTGAGGGGAGGGAGAGAGGAGAGATTTAGTGCGTTTGTGATGTAGGAGCTTGCTTGGATGAATGTTATGTATTGATCGGCGATAATGATGGGTTTGTAGGACGCTTCTATCCCTCTATCTTTATTTCTTTAGTTCAGGAAGTCACGATCGTGGGATGTTGATCGAGATAGTGAGAGGAGGGAGGGTCGTGTATGTTCTTTTCTGGTGGGTGTATATTCTTCTTCTTCACATTTTATGAGATATCTGATGCCTGTATGGATATATGTATGTACTTGGTTAACGAATATTTGATCCTCATTCATTTTGCGCGAAACAGTAGATTGTGACGTGGATTTGAGCTGGGTGATAGCATAATTCTCTATCTCAATTCAATGTGACTCCAGGAGCATAGGCCAGCGGATACTTGACGACTAAATGGCATACCAGAGAGGACCTTCCTTGGTGTAGTGTAGTAGTATAGTCGGCATCTGCTAGTAGAACCTACCCTACTAAGCTCCGATGAAGTTGTACGCGCGAAACCTGCTCCCTGGCTTTTTCGCCACCATTCTCTACCTATTCTATTAGCTTGGAACTTGTCTGATCTAAAGACAGCAAGCTAGATTCATTCAATCACGCAAGATCTTTCGCTTATTCATTACCCTCCCACTTCATAGCGCGACAAATAAATCAATCTCTCTCTAGACTACTTTGAGCGAGGCGAGGCAAGGCAAGACAAGGCAAGAAAGACAAGTTGGCTTCGCTTCGCTTCGTGTATATAAAAATCCCCAGCTCCAGCTATTCCTGTCGTCCAACGACATTGACAATCTCACAAAGACTTCGAACACGAATAATCAACACTGGACGCCGATAGCCTTTATTGCTTGAGCTTCGAGTTTGTCTTCAGGTATGTGCTGCATTGTCTTGCGGTGTGTCTTGTGGTATGGCGAAGTTGAAGTTGGCGCGTCCGGGTTTGGGATGCTGAATTCGAACTCTGATTTTCCCTGGGTTTGAGGAGTTGATTGAGTGAGATTAAAGAATACTGACATGATCGTAGCATCGACGACTACCGTCCCTCGATTCAAAAATCGCCTTGCCGCATCGGTAAGTTTCCCATCTTCCTGATCTCTCTATTTCTCCACGCATCATCGGCTCCCCTCTCCTAGCCCAGCCCGGATCTCAATAACAGCTTGCAGTAATCATGATCCAACTAATTCCGTCTCCTCCTCGCCATCCTTGGCTTCCTCTCCCTCGTCTCCCTCACTACAGCCGATCCATGGCCCAAGCGCGGTCTGGTATTCAACAACCCCTCCTCAAAGTACATCCAACACTGGACCGGTGACAGCTCTCAATTCAACTTGGCTTACAACTGGGAATCCCACATGGACAATGATTTCCCTCGAGGCCTGGAATTCGTACCTATGTTGTGGAGTGATGGCGAGGATAACACTCGTGATGTAAGTCTTCCTTACTTTTCTTGACTGCGTTGCACAAACGAAGCGAGCAAAGAGACAGAGAATAATAAGGTAGATGAGAAACAAAGTGCTGATTTGAACAAATAGTGGTTCGGTGACATCGAAAACGCCCTTTCTCGCAGCACCGGTCATATTCTCGCTTTCAACGGACCCAACGCCTGCGATGGTGGTCAAGCTTGCATGTCTTCTCAGCACGCTGTCGACGCATACCGCAAGTACATTATGCCGTTCGTTGGTCGTGCTGCTCTTGGTGCTCCAGCTGTAACCAATGGCCCTGGTGGTTTAGATTGGCTCCGTTAGTTCCTGAGAATGTGTGATGGCTGCGAGATCCATTACGTGCCTATCCATCGGTATGATTCAGCGAGCAATTTCGGCTATTCACCAATTATGTTCGGGGGGCTCATGATGCTGCTGGTGGTCGGGAGATTTGGTTGACTGAGGTATGTTGTTTTCTTATCCTCCCCTCTGCTTTCCTCTTGATATCGATACGCTTGTTGGGGAGATCATGGACTTACAGGTTGGTTGGTTATAGTTCAACGGATCTGGCAATATCCACCAACAAGCTCACTTCATGCGTACTGTTATGCCTTGGCTCAATGCCCAACCTTTATGTCTTGGGATATGCTTGGCAATGGTATGACCCGTAGTTCACAAGCGGAACCATCGTCAAGAACGACGGATGGCCACCTGATCTGGGGAAAGTGTATGCGTACATGCTATATTAGTTCTCTAGATTCTTCTTTTTTCGTCGCGCTTGCGCAACACTTGTCGTGGGCTGTTCTTCGACAAATATTTTGGCTCGAAGGGCGAAGTTTACTGGCGTTCTTGACGGAGAATGATTGATATTCAGCTGGGAGTTTGGAGTTGTGCTGGGATACTGGTGCCTTGGTGTTCTGGTGTCTTCTTTCTTGGCTGGACAGGTCTCGATACCTCATCCTACGTTTGGATTGATGGCACTCGCCAGATGATCATGAGTTAGTCTGCAACTTGAATCTACAGAGGCCTCTGACGCCGTGCTGAAATAGAATCAACACAAAATCAAATGTTATCGCTTTAGTGATGACTTAAAAACAAACTTGAAAACATTCCCCCAAATGCATACTTGGCTAAGAACAAGAAGCGGAATCATGAAATAAAATGGATGAGAAGCATGTTTATGCCAATGCAACTCAACGATTAGGGGAAATAACAATGAAACATAAGAAGTTGTCTTTGGCTTCTATGTGTTTGAGCCATTGACATTTATTTGTCGATAAGAACGATCTCCAAGGAGAGATAGGTTGAGGATGTATATATATGGTTAAAAGACTTAATCGAGACCACTGCTTAAGTGAGCGAGAGCTTCGTTATACATAAATATTATACATAAGGATAATGTAATATAGTCATCGATAAAGCATATTTATTTTATTGTGTAAGGAATCTTTGTAAGAAGGTAGTCAGTCGTAGCTTATAAGGATGGTTGCAGAGAGGTCGAAAGGATTGGATGGCGGTTAAGCTTCGGCAGTCATTCATGTCTTGGCTGATGTCAGCCTTCCTTGTTCCAACCTTCAGCCTTCTCCCGCATGGATATTCTAACTTTTCGAACTCCACATGCACATCCACATCCACATCCACATAATGAACAGTGACGACCCCATTTCGGATCTGCGAATAGTTTCGTCACTGGAATGCGCAGCTTGAATCAATCTGTGAATCGCGGATGGACTCTTTCTGCTGACCGTCGGACAGTACAGTGAAGTACTTACTGTCTGCGCAAGCGCGAACAAGCTCAAACTCAATTCCCCCGCCCGTTCACAAAGCAAAGCAGCCTCGCAAACATGAAGTTCGCTAAAGAGCTAGAACAGGACCTGGTCTCAGGTAAGCCTTCAAGTCCCAATACTTACAGAAATACGATTTCATACACTGACATACGACATGCACAGAATGGAGTATCAAATACCTCGACTACAAGGCTGGAAAGAAACATGTCAAGGCTGTTGCGCGGGCACAAACGCGAATGAATGCGACCCCGCGAACACCAGCCCAGCCTAATCTAGGCCCTCGAACTTCCAGCCTGTATGGTGCAATATCTCCAGTGGTCTCTAGATCTCGACCTTCTCCTGCGGTAGAACGATACGATGGCACAAACAAGACGTCTACAGAAGCTCAGCAAAGTGCCCCAGCCATTCTGGAAGCTGATTCGGGGGCTCCATCCGATAGTTCAGATGAAGGTCCATTAGCACATACAAAAAAGACCCCGCCTATGCCAATACCTGCACGCAATGACGGATCTGCGGATGATGGAAATTATGGGAGCTTTATACTGACACCACCAGCAAGACCCAGGCCGAATTTTGAGCTTCCGGATCCTGCGTTGGAGCCACCTCAGTCGCCTAGAGACACGTCAGCTCTCAGAGGCATCTTGAACCGTAGTCCCTCTGGTCGAGCTGCTTCTGTAACAGTTCCCGAAAACGCCTATGAGGTTGGACGGACGCTTTCGCCATCACACCGGAACACCTTGGCGAATTTGAAGAATAGGATGCCGCGGAGTGGAAGCGTACGGCCCTTCATGCGACGAGTTTTTTCTGTAGGAGGGGCGCCTCTATCGCCTGCACAGAGTCGGAAGCTGGATGTAGATATGATGGCGATTGATCAGGTCAATAAAAAGCAGAAGGATTTTTTCAAGTTCATGGACAAGGAGCTGGAAAAGGTCGAGACTTTCTACCGAGCAAAGGAGGACGAAGCGGGTGCCAGGTTGAAAGTGCTGAGGGAACAGCTGCATGAGATGCGAAATCGAAGACTTGAAGAGCTCGCAGCAGCACAACATGCCAAGGAGTATCATCGCAGGCAGGATAATAGGATATTTGACTTCCAAGGAGGACGCTCGAACGGACAGTCGAAGAAGGATGATGATTACCGTCCAAACTCCCGTGATAGGCTCACTGCCTGGCTTGATCCGTTCGAGAAAGCTTATGGGACTGCCAAGGCAGCAGTCATATCTCCTCGTATTGGAGGAAATAGCAAGGCATTGCAGAACATGGCACGTTCTCCGAACCTGAGAGCAAGAGCTCAAGCTGATCAAAATCGACAAATGGATGAGGGTAGAGATTATGTCAGACGACCACACTACCACGATGATGTCCCATACAGAAGTGCCAAGCGAAAGCTGAAACTTGCGCTACAAGAATTCTATCGTGGTATGGAATTACTCAAGTCGTATGCTCTTCTGAATCGGACGGCATTCCGCAAGATCAACAAGAAGTACGATAAAGCCGTTGATGCTCATCCACCACTTCGATACATGTCTGAAAAGGTCAACAAAGCTTGGTTTGTCAACAGTGATGTACTTGATTCGCATATCCATGCAGTTGAGGATCTCTATGCCCGATATTTCGAGAGAGGTAACCACAAGATTGCTGTTGGAAAACTCAGAAGCTCTTCGGGCAAACGAAGGGATCAATCAGCGAGCGCATTCCGGAACGGTGTACTTATCGGCATTGGAGCAGTCTTCTCGATCCAAGGTACGATTTACGGCTCCGACCTACTTCAAGACCCAGATCCCGTCATACGCGTTCAGACATCCTATCTGTTACAGATTTATGGCGGCTACTTCCTCGCACTTTATTTGTTTTCCTGGTTCTGCTTAGATTGCAGCATCTGGACCCGTAACAAAATCAACTATCAATTTGTTTTCGAATTCGACACTCGTCATAATCTGGACTGGCGTCAACTTTCCGAATTTCCTTCTTTCCTTATCCTCGTTTGGGGTTTATTTGTATGGCTTAATTTCTCGAGGTATGGTGCACCCGAGATGTTCATATACTACCCGGTCATCCTGATCTTTGCAACCGTCGCCTTGATCTTTTTCCCAGGACCGTATATATTTCATCGGAGTCGGAGATGGTTTGTTTACTCACATGTCCGTCCCCTACCCCCTGCCCCCTCTGTAGGTCTATGATTGATACTGACGAATTTAGTGGCGTTTGCTTCTGGCCGGAATATACCCTGTGGAGTTTCGGGATTTCTTTCTAGGAGACATGTATTGCTCCTTAACATATTTCATGAGTGTAGGTCCCATGCCTCCCCTTTGGCCCCCCAAATTCTGACCCTGAAATAGAACATCGAACTATTTTTCTGCCTATACGCAAATTACTGGAATAATCCAGCCCAGTGCAACTCCACGCACTCTCGACTTCTTGGTTTCTTCTCGGCACTTCCAGGAGTCTGGCGCGCACTACAATGTCTCCGACGTTATTACGATACTCGAAATGTTTTCCCGCATCTTGTCAATTGTGGAAAATATGCGATGACTATCATATACTACATCACATTGAGTATCTACCGTATTGACCATGGCAAAGGACATCTCGAGGTCTTTGTCACTTTCGCGACCATCAACGCCATCTACTGCTGTATGTCCTCTTATATATCCCATGAAGAACATCCCTAACTAACCATTCCAAGCGATATGGGATCTCCTAATGGATTGGTCCCTTCTCCAACCGCACGCCTCGAAACGCTTCCTCCGTGAGGTCCGCGGCTACAAAAACCCCTATTATTATTATGCCGCCATGATCATCGACCCAATCTTCCGCTTTAATTGGATCTTCTACGCAATATACACCCACAACTTACAGCATAGTACGATTGTTTCCTTCCTCGTCGCTTTCTCGGAAGTCACACGCCGAGGAGTCTGGGTCCTTTTCCGAGTCGAGAACGAACATTGTTCGAACGTTGCCCGCAATAAGGCCTCTCGTGACGTACCTCTTCCTTACGCTCTCTCCGACTCGGAAGAAGACCCCGTGCAGCCAGAAGAATCCACGACGAATCAAGCACCATCGATACAAGGCCACCGCTCACGAACCCTCTCTCGCCGCCGCAGCCGCCCCGGTACCGCCCCGTCAGCTCTTGAAGAAGCAGAAATCGGTGGCTCATCTCTTAGCGGTCGCCCTACTATGGCACGCTCCTTTACACGAATCGTCGCAGATGCTCACACCCAAGATTTCGAGAAGAAGAGAAAGCCAGGGGCGGGTGATGGTGATAATCTGGTTAATAGGCAGAGGGATGGGGATGAGGAAGATGATGGTGGGAGAGAGGGGGAGTATGGAAGTAGTGAGGACGATGATGAGGATGATGCGCAGGATATTGTGGATGCGGAGGCGCTGTTGAGGAGTAGGAGGAAGAGTGAAGGCGGTGCGGGACCTCCCTAGTATTCGATGGGGACTGTAACTGTGAAATGTATGTAACACGGTCATGTTATTATTCAAAAGAAATGTATCGATGTACACTCATCCACTCCCATAAAACCCACTATCTTGCCTTCAAGCGGACTAGTCAAGCAAGAATTTGAGTTACCTAGATCTCCATCATAGAGCACCGGAACGTCTGTCAGGCAAACCCTTCACTTATCCACCTCGGACTTCCAAACTTCGGCGCTTCTCTCTTTCACCTTCTCTTCATAAACCCAAACACCAAGTCTCTCACATGCATATGAAACTATCCCGCAGCTCATGGAGAGCCGTGAAGAGAAAATCCTCTGCAGCTAGTCCAAACTCCTAGATCTCCCTGATATTGACCGTGCTCTTGGCCTGATCCCGCCAGCCTGCCTGACCTAGATACCGCGCTAGCAGTGTTTACACAGCTCGCTTATTCACCACATCTGCGCTATCTAGTCGCGATTCCAAATGACGGCATGAACACAAGGCAGAAAAAATATACAGTCGCGAAGAAGATGAAAACTTTGATTTGCATCATCTCGTGCCACCATCTTGTTTCGACATCTCAACAGCAACAGAAAGACGTAACGCAATTAGGTCGCAGCAACACAACACGGCGCGCTCCACTGGCTAGTTTTCTTTGTCGCCATCCGATCTATTTCCGCTGGTATCGGGCATTGTCGCATCACCTCACGTTCGGACTCGAGATTTCTACATTATTCCCGCAATTGCTCTCCTTCGCTAGCTCTAACCCAAAACCTCAGAAATCTAACCACGACCTCAACCATCCAAACAGGAACTCAGATCCTCTCAACAAGCGAAATATCCCGTCAGACAATGCCACCACGTTACAGCTCACCCAGTGGCTCAAGCTCCTCTGATAGTACGATTTCGAACAGTTCAACCATTTTGATCTTCGTCGATGATGATCCCAAGGCGCTAGCAGATCTAAAGGTCGATCTCGATCTCGATGAGAAGCCCATGCTGGATGATATGGATGAGGATGTTCTACCTCCTCCATTTCCCGGCTTTGATAGACGAGATGAGAAGGGAAAGGGTGTTGACAAGGGAAACGGAGGAGGGGTAAAAATAGTATTAAACAGTAAGTGACCTCCTCGTTTCGATTTCAACTGTCTTCTCTTATGTTCAGACTATAGAACAGTAACTAACATTTCGCCCAGCTCATCCTCGCCGCCAACAGTTCGTCTCACCAACACCCTCCCCACCCAACATGCCATCTCTCCACCGCCAATCTCCCATAACCAACCGATTCCTCCTCACCTCCCCTTCTCATCGCCGTCTTCCCACCAGACAGAACCTCAAGTCCAAGTCCAAATCCCCCTCCAACTCTAGATTGTTCCCCCTCCCTCCTCCCAAGTACAACAACCTCCACCCAATTCTCTGCTGCGACCTCGCGCGCCCGCGCTACAAACCAAATCCCTCATCATCAAATATCGACTCTCTTACCCATCTCATCAATCTGATCACCACACCTCTGATTTCCCATTTCCTGGATTTTGGCAAAGAGACCGGTTATGGACGGGAGTTTGGGACTACGAGTACGCTAGGAAGCGGACGGGGCAGCGGAGAGCAGAAGTTTGTAGTGGTGCTGCAGCGAGTGCACTATGTCAAGGACGAGAGACATTACGTCTCGGAAAAGTGTAGATGGTTTGTGCCTGTCATGTCTGGCGATAACACCACCACCAGCATGAAAATAAATAGGGATGCCATCATGGATAGTGAGGAGGATTGCGATACCGATACCGACACCGATATGGAGATGAACGCAATCCACTCCAAGAGAATAGCCACCCAACGCACTATCAAAGCCATGGCCAAGCCTATGGAAGAAGAGAAAACTTCACACGTGCGCGAGAATACTGAGGGCCTCCTTCCTGTCTCTCACTCCATTAACGCACATCTCGCAGCCATGGAGGAAAAACTCACCGGCAAACTAATGGAATTAGAAGAAGGTCTCGATGAAGAAGTCGACGGTCTATCTCGTCTGCAAAGAGCGCTGATGCCGAAATTTGCAAGGACGGATCTGGATCAGGCTGATGAGGGAGAGGAGTGGCAGGATGGGCAGTTGGGGTTTAAGGAGTGGTTCCCTAGTGGGGAGCGGGAAATGGTGAAGGGAGAGGGAGAGGGTGATGCGGTGGATGTCCTGAACGATTATCTACCGGTCGAGGGACGGGCTGGGAAAATGGAGGTTAGATGTTGGGAGTGTGAGCGGGATTGGGTTTTGACGATCCGGGAGAAAGTGATGATGCTTTGATTTTGATGGATTCGTTGCTTCTGATTTCGGGTCGCTGGAGTGCGGGATGAGGATATGGGTTGCACGATTAGGCAGGGGAGAGGTGCATTTGTAAACACTTGATGATACTTGGGTGATTAGTTACTTTTCTTGCTGGTCATGAGCTAAGAAAGAGCTTCGTATTCGGATGAGCGTAGTATGCTGAAAATGCAATCAACCTTGAGTGGGATACATCGGCTTTCAATTATGTGAGGAACGTCATTCAGCCTTTGTTTTTAATCTTCTACAGGTCCCAGGAAGCCCTTGAATTTGCAACGGGAACATTTCTTTCAACGCAAATATGCAAAATTACACTCTCAAACTATCTTTAAGCCTTCACTTACTTTAACCTAGAAACTTAAATCTCTTTCTTTCTCATGCTTCCACTTATCAAAAGTATAAAAAGAGACATTTGGATGAGGATCGACACTCATCCACATTTCCATATCGCATCATCGAACCAGGTTCTGGCAAGATCGCAATTGGATTAGATACCGTCAAGCTAAAAAAAAATCCTTGAGGAACAGGTTGGTTATTCAGCAGATTTTGAAGTCTGGGTTTTAGGATGTGGTGGAGTATTGAGGTCGAAATGGATACAACGTAAGTAGCGTTAGGAAGTCTTTAGGCGGCTCGATGATGAGACTTGACAATGAGATAGCGAATGACAATACTTTGGATACATTCGATGCCGACAGCGAAGTTTAGTTCCTCTAATGTATTATTCTTGGCTTGTTGCCGCGCAAGCCCGAAACACTCGACATGACAGGACATCGATGTTTTGTTAGCCCAACACCGAAATCAGGGAACGATGATACATTTTTTGCAAATTCTCTTTCCCAAATAACGTTGAAGTCTTCATTAGAGGTTTGGAGAGTTTGAGTATGTTGTTTTTTTGGAGAATTTTGGGGGATATGGTGATTGAAAAGGGATTTGGTACTTGAGGTACCTTTGTAAGAAAGGATTGGACAGGGGCTTGATGATCTTCAACAGAAGGCCTTGTTGAATTGCCATAGGAGAAGCTTAATTAATTGATTGCGTGGCCCTTGAAGCTTGTGAATTCTTCGACAGCATTTCTCTTCATTTCTAAATCCATGATTTTACGTCTCCGTGTATTCAGGATCACTTAGACATATGAGACATGGGCTAAATAAACGTATATCCTACCCGGAGTACCGATTTTCATAGCCGCGTGACTACACAGGGTGAATACTGTCCAAGATTATATAGTTCGAGGCTAATAGGTTTATATCTTTACGAGCAAGATTTCCTAAAGCACTATCGCAATACGCACCTTTCTGGTTATCTAAGGCTCCAGTGGAGTCGTAGAAGTTGTGTTTCTAGGTAGATATCGCAAAATCTGGGACTACCAAGGAGATATCAAGCCCATCTCGCTTAGCTCTTGTATGATTAAATGGCTTTCCGAGGATTAAATACTTCTCTGTGACCTTGCATGAACGACTCATGTATGGTGGAACTTTAGAATCGACAGCAGCTTCTGATCTGACACTACGAAGTGACGGTATGTATCAGCTACAGCGGAGAATAGCTGTGGTGCTGTTATGGACGTTGAAGAAAGGCTTGTAGGCTTTACGATGGCGGTACTAATACTGCTTCTCCGGTCGTCAAGAAAGTGCAGGCGCCATGATAGTATTTCTCAAGCGCTATCTGATGTTGAGCTCGTATGATTTTGGATTATGATAGCGTTCAGGAGACTGGTGTCTTGATATACGGTTCTAAATCCTCTGTCAAGCTTTTCACGGGTCTGCGTGGTTCAAAAAGGAAGCTAGAAATCATAGTCTAATTGTCCTTTTGATGTAGAAGAATTTGAGCATCATTCTAGGTTGAGCTAAGATTATCTTTGACCTTGCTCGTCATGCTTCTATCGTAATGTGACACTTGAATCGCTGAACCCTATCAAGGGCCACTTGCAAGTTCTTCTATCATCTTCGCCACCTGTGAGCTCCCTTCTTCAATATCAGAACTCGTCCGACTTTCACGATACTTATGTAACAATTCGATAGCAGACACCCACTCCCCACTCTCGAATGCAGCAACAGGGATCTCGCGACATATTCCCATTTTCTGCATATAAGAGACAAGGCCATGCTCTTCCTCGAATTGAGGGCGCGAGACATAGACAAGAGCTGTGTTCATGCCAACGCATTCCGAGACAGTACCATAGCCTACAATTATCAGCCATCTTCATCCAGTTCTACTGAGGTGTATCTTACCTATCTTTCCAAGAACCATGTCCGCTGCGCTAACCAGATCTGGTGCGTAGACGTCTTTCGGGAACCGGAAGAATCTCTTGTCATCTACTGCCTCGGAAAACAAGCAGATCCAACCCTCTGGCAGATTCGGAATCGACGTAGCACCGGTCTTTTGCAGGACTAGTCCCCCAAATTGCACAAGTAACACTTTGCAACCCATCATCTCTTCGGGAACTTCCAGCCCCTTGAGTACCTCCTCTCTGGACGTCCTCGATGGCCGATATACAAGTGGAGCATCAGAGATCTTTGTCTTCTGTTGCTCGGCACTCCAGTACCTATTAACAAACGGCAATGGTATGTGCCCTGGGAAGCGGATCACATGATCGAACTCCGCATACATTTTTGTAACCTTATTAATTAGTTCTTCCTTCTCCTCCCTTTCGGTCCTTGTCGTCTGCTCCGAAAGTAACGTCAACAATTTCTCGAAGATAGCATCAAAAGAGAAGTTCGAAGCAAGTATTCTCTTGATTCCCCTTTCTTTGGCTCCTTTCCACGCGACTCCATAAGAGGCATCTGAGACCACGAGATTACAATTCGTGTCATCCAAGATCTTGTCCATCTTTGACTGCCATTCTGGAGTTTCAGCTTTTGCTAAGAAGGTAGCAAGGCGTGATAAGCTGGCTTCGGGGTCGATGGTGTATGGCTGTGGCTGAACAATTTCAGAGTCGACTTCGTATGGTATCAAGGTAAGTCGTGGGGAGTCAGGAAAGAGGTGTTTTGGAGCGGTCGCGATAATCGTCACGTGCGTGGTAGGAGACGCGGAGAGGAGCGCAGATATGACTTGTGAAGAGCGAGTAGCATGACCGAAGCCATGTCCTGTGATGTAGTAGCAGATTCGGAGCATCGTATGTTTGTGTATTAAATTGTTTGATCGAACGTTAGTTCTAACTTAAATCTCGTCCGCACATGAGCTCAGTCAGGTGATCAGAAGCTGGGAATGGTGGGGTCAACTGCTCAAACGTGCCGAAGCTGTGCCGTGAAGCGATATGATTAGTAATAGTTGTTTGCCAATTTTTGTGCCTGGGGCTGCAGATAACTCCTTTTCCACGACTACAAAGAGATAATAAGAGGCCACATTATAGGAGAGGTTTCTGAATAGTTTTCCTCCTTATATCTTAAATCACAAAACTTGAAACTAGAAACAAAATGGAAATAAATGATTTCAGGCGAAGAAGTGACAAAATAAAGAATCAAAGACATACTCGAGGAGGCATATCAAATAAAAACCATGTAGTCTAGCTTTGAATTATGAAAAAAGGGCGTAGGTGTTTATTGAAACTAGAGCTTGCTCATGTATTGAGCAAATACTCTCCCCTGCTTTCAGGGGCAACTTCGATAAATGAGGAAGTGGTCAAAGAATGTGTGGGAAGCCGAGCCTCACGTGATCTATCGGTAAGATGACTATTGTTTACCTTTGCATAAATCTCTTGCTTGTGGTCCAATGAACAGGTGGCATTAGGGAAACCCGATTATAACTGCTGTATCACGCATTCTTGTTATTTTTTCATCGCATACCTTTCAGCTGGCCTCATCGAGTTGAAGTGGCTTTACACAGCCACCACTGTGTTCCTCGTCTAAACAAAATTACCCTCTTAAGAAGAGAAATTTTTCCTATCTTGAATCTCTTGAGAAAGACGATTCCGCAGAATGTACTTTTTATTGAAGGATCAGAAAGATGGTCTGGAATCCCATACAGGCACTTCTCTTTTCCGAGTTGGTGCCTGTAATTTTGGCATGAAAAACCAAGAAGGCAGACCGAATCGGATTTCTTCAGTGTACATGCAGATCCCAGAGGGGTTATCAAGCTGGCCAAAATACAGTTACTGATAATTGCATCGAACTCGATATCGGAAGGAAGCACCGTGAGTTGCAATAGGAGTTTCCCGAATATCGGCTGGCACAGGATCGATTTCCGCTGCCAAAGTTCAACAATATCCGTATCGTCAAACGAGACAATCTCCTCTATCGTATATGAAAATTTGCCACAAGCTTCTTGCAACGAGCACTTTGAACGGCAGTATTCTTGTTAGGTCAAGGAGCTCTCTATTTTTTTTCTCGAGATATTTAATGAACTTTCTCTTGAATATATAAAGTTAAAAGCGTTCCTGTTCGCTGCAAATAGAATTGAAAGCGTGTTATAATGCTTATTCATCTTCTCCGAAACTTTCGACGTTATAAAACATCGCTACCTTGAAGTGACAAATCGGTGAGAAAGACCGCCTCAGCCCTATGATCTCCCCAATCTTAATACCCATATCGCTTTTCTCGCCACAACATGTTAACCATTATGTTCTATCGCTGATTTCCCACCTAACGCCACCTTCATTCTGTTCGGGCAAGATCTGTTCATATTCACGCATGCAAAATCAAAATAGACATCGATGAGCAAGCCACCCCAAAATCTGCTTCAAGCTGTAAGAAAGTGTGGTGTACGCCAACTTTGCTAACCATTGTCCCAATGTTCTAGTTAGATATTTGTATAAAATTCTTCTCAGCAAAATTTGTGTCGTATATATCAATCTATTTAGTGCAAGACGAATATCAAGCGATTAGAGCTGAAAGAATGTAGCTACCAGCCCTCTCGTTACAAATTCAATCAGTTCAGCATAGCATTGATTTGAAGTCAGATTTCTTCGCGATACCGAAGGAAAAAATGGACATTTGTGTCCCCATCTGGATCGCTTCACAGATAGTGTACTAGAATGAGAAAATGATAGACGTAAGATTGATCGAGATATTTGGCTGCGGCAGCGGCGTTCCAGAAATCGAAGAGTTGCCAAGCAACTATCTCATGATCAATTGACGATGGCATAGAAGGAGTCGGTTGCCCTCTCGGGCCACTCCAAAAAGTTATGTCACCTTGAAATAATCAGTAAAATGGTGTCTAGGGGACTACAGGGTTGTGGCGCAAACAAAACTATCACAAGCCAAGCTGGTGACCTCAGAGAACTAGCTCGAAGTCCTTCAATTGATGTCAGATATCCAAGCTCTCCAATACACGATGACAATCCTCTGCTATCCAAATGCCCAAACCGTAGCGTGGCTTGCTAGTCTTGCCTCAGGTATATTGACGTTTCTGGCATGATTATTTCGGTTTGATGAGCAACAACAAAATCTTCATTCGCCATCCAAACTCTGATATACAGGTTTCGATGCTGAACAGTATGGCCCCAGCAACCTACTATCAGTTCCTCCGGGTAACGTGGCAGACCACTGCCATACATAATCTCAACGGCGTCGTCCTGATCCGCTAAGAATAACACAGGCGGCTCGGTGAACGTTCCACAAAACCACTTTGAACTGGTCGGAAGGCTCCTACTCTGGTCTCTATTACAGTTCTCATAGAACCAGAAGTCCGGAGGTAGCGGCGCATGGATTCTGTTTACGACCCGGCTGTCGTCATGACCAACTTGGGACACAATGCCTGCCCATCCGAGCATTTTGATCTGAAATAGCGAGAGAGAGTCTGGAATGCTATCTACGGTTCAAGGGAAGCAATATAGTTCGCTCCTTGTGATTCGAATGCGGTATACGTAGAGGTAGCTCTGTTATGGACGCGGAACTCCATCAACAGTTTTTCCTTTCGGAACCCAATAGGGGTCACCGATGCGTCTGAATTTAAAGGCTTGTAGCAGTGGACCCGGGGGATATGGATGTGGACCAGGTGTTTCATGGATACTTATTTCTGGCGCTGTTCCCGAAGCTAGTAACTGACGCCCTAGGCTGTCAAAATCGAAATCTATTTTATTGTCCAGCAGTTTGTTCTTCATGTTGGCTGTAAGTAGCGATTGACTGTGAGCAATAAGTTAGCTCACAGCATAGCAGTGTCCATCAGATAGTCTGGTATATCTGGGACGACAATTGAGGCGCTCTTGTCAAAGATATATTTCTTCTCAACGAGTCGGATCCGTGTAGACTGTAGTTTGGCTCTGCACACGAATTCACGGGGTGGGAAACGGTTTGGCTCTTCTTTTGGGACTTTTAATGGCATGTGATGAGAATGTGGAAAGCAAAAAAGCTGATGCTGTGGAGATGATCTTAGTTGGGAATTGTTGAAGAAGAAATAAATGAAATGTTGGAGGGGTCAGAGCCGGCTACATAGAGCAGCGGCGGAGTGAAAGGTAGGAACAATCGGAGCAGCCTGCAGAAAAAGCACCTAAGTTGATATCCGGGGAACGCTCTTGCCTATAGGAGTGTCACAATCAAGCATTAAAAAGTAGTCATCATATTCATGCAGCTTCTCTCATTCTCGTATTTGCGGAAAGGGGTATTGTAAGAAACAAAACTGAATATGTCCGCCAGACATACATCCAATGGAATCGCAAACGCTGATATTTCCTGGCCAATCAATCCATCTCCAGCCATCCTGAATAGGCTGCGCAGGTCCGTTTCCGCGTTGTCTAAGGCTGGAATAACATTTACGTGCCCGAATCAACAACGTAAAAAGAAACACGCAGGAACATGAAAGCGTACTCATCAAGATCAACCAGGTTCTTCCACCTCACTCCATCTGGTCTCTCAAGACTTTCCCTACCCTCAAAATATCCTTCCGTATCTCTCAGTGTTCGCATTACAAATGCATGTGTTGCTTCTCGATACGATCCGCTCTCAAGAAGCTCGCAAAATCCTCACCGGTAGCCTTGCAGATCTTTCGAATAGCTTCACGACGTCTACCCTCTCCCTGTGCCTGCCACTGGACCTCATAGAGACTGAAAGTATGATCCAGATGTTGTGAGCACGCAAAATCGACGCAAGCAGGCTGACGAATAAGGCATTCCTTCTCAATACTTGGAGCTGCTCTGCAAGTTTCAACCGCTGGACCTTGGACGAGAATCTCGTTAATTTCTCCGCTCAACCAAGACGTGGTTCCGTACCAATTGATACCACGAGTTTTGGTGGGCTTGTGGATGTAGGCGAGGCCGAAGATGATGGGGAAGTCGCACCAAACAACACCGTAGGCGTTTTTGGGTCCAATGATCAAATGATCTGGGATCATGCCGGCAATGCGTTGGGAGAGGGAGAGGAGGTCTTCCTCGGAGGTGTTGTGGAGGGGGGAGGTGATCGAGATGTACGGACAGCAGAGGAGGAAAGGCTGGTCTTGGTAGTGCTTCTCGATGTCCAGCTCGGAGTCGTGGGGCGGGGTCGGGGCGGGGGTGGTGATATCCTCGTCCTCGTCTTCTATCGTGACGGCTTGGAAAGAGGAGGCCGATGTGGAGGGGACGGAGGAGGAGGGAGTTGGAGCACTAGGCTCGTCGGTGGTGCCAGCAGCTTTGCTGGTCTTCTTCTTGGGACGACGACGCTTCTTCTTGCTGCCGCCAGGAGCCCCTTGGGCCGCAAGCTGGACATCGGTGAGGAGGGTGGAGGTGGAGGGAATGACAGGGGCGTCAGGACCGCCAGTCGAGTCCGGAAGGACGACGGACGAGAGCTCGACGCGCATCTCTTCAGCAGCTCGGTCTCCGCGCAGAGACAGCTCGATGCTGTGCTCCGAAGGAGCTGGTCTCTCGTCATCCGAAGAATCGGAGTTGTCGAATCGGTTGCGATCGTCAAAGATCGCCTGCTCGGCCGGGGTGCGTCTTGGAGCGCCAGACATCTTTGGAGGAGGGGGAGGTTGATATGGTGTGAAGGAAGGTTGAGGGTTTGGGAGAGCGAATTGTCCAAGAGTTAGACCAGAGGAAAATTGCTTTTGTGGGGCAAAAGCTCGCGAAGCTGGAAGGGCAAAACTACCAAGGTTCGGTCCCGAGGCAAGTTGGTTGGCGTTGGGTTTGGTCGGGGCTGGGATTTGGTTTCCGGGTTGAAAGGGGATACAATCCCGGCCGGTTTTCTCACACTTGGTACAGGGATTTTTCTGGGTAAAGTCGCATTTGACCTTACTCTTCTTACAGGCCTGACAAGCGGTGTATTGTCGTGGATGGGAGGGGGGGTCGTTCTTAGCGTTCTTCGCTTGCTTGTTTGTATTGGCCTCAGGCCGAAACAATAGTCCACCTGCTGAGGATGATTCGGAATTCATGATTGCAGAGAGGAATCGAAGATTGGTTCTGATGGTTCGTGAATCCGGGTTAGATGTATGAAGAGGGAGGTGTTCGTCGATTGCAGATGGTTGAAGGGTCGAGTACTGTTTCGGCGATTTGCGAATCTGCACTATGGTGGTTAGCAAAAGTTCGCAGCCATTTGGATCTATTTGCGAGGATGGGGATGAAAGAATAGTCGCGTGTGGGTGTATAGAGTTACACTGGATCAAAGAAGATGTGCTGTATTTGTAGACAGATCGTGGTAAGGTATTGGTAGTCGAGAAGGAAAGAAGCCTTTAGCCGGGAATGCTTGAAGTCAGAAGCACTAATCCTCATATAGCTGAGAGAGGCAGAGGCAGCAGATATTCCAAGGCAGATTAGGTATGTAAATACCGTGTTTATGCTGCCAGAGAAATATCGCCAAGCTACGGATGATGATTGATGACGGGGGAGAGAGTAAAACTGAATCCAGTAGCTCTGGAAACAAAATTACACGTCCAGCAACCGAAAGGGACTCGCAGAAATTGGAGAACTTACAGGCAATGGAATGGAATGTTTGATGCGATGCAGAGCTGTTGCGAGGCGCGAGCTGTGATGTGGATGTCGATGGTGGTCGTCGTAGATGATGAAGACCAAGATTGAGGCTGGCGGAGTAGATTATATTTTAGAAGTTTTGCCTCAAAAGTGTGCGGAGCTAGCGCGTGACTGGGCCTGAGGCGTTGGGGCAGAAAGACCCATTTGAGACGAGGCGGAAGAGTAGCCTTGAGCTTCTTTATTCTTTGAATGAGTAAGCATTCGAGGAAGTTGGACCGTGGAAGATTCGAAAGGGGAGGTTGAGTTTGGGCAATGATGGAGTAAGCGAGGGGAGAGTTAGTGATGGGTATGTATGTTAAGCGAGGGAGGAAGTGTTGCTGGAGACAGGTTGTAAAGTGTTTGAAAGACGGAGCTAGATAGTAAAGAAGATGATAGGCGACGCTTGAAGACTAGGATGTGAGAAGTGATAAGACGACAGAAGGCAAAGAACTTGCGTAGAAGAAGCCTCTGTAAGGAGAGAAGGGAATGCTAATTCACAGCGTTCTACAAACTAAACGGAACTCACTTACCCTTCAAATTGTGTATATTTCGCTATTCCAACTGTACAAATTGGCAGGCTGGTGGCGACATAGAGCTCGAGTATGCACATCAGAGGCCAGATGGAACATATACGATATGCAAAAAGAAGATTTTGATATTAAATACTGTCAAGCTTCACGCTACCCTCGAGCAGAATCGACTTTCCGAGTTACTTGTATGAATGAAGTGATTCTGGATATTGCTAGAATAGGGTGTAAGACAACAACCCTTTAGGGGCAAGCTCTTCATTTATCAAGTACGCATAATTGGATGAGCTAGGGCAATCCAATTTAGACACTTCGACGATAAGTTCCCAAAGTGAGATAAGTTAAGTTGATACATAAGCTTCTTCTATGGACTCAATCTAGGCTTTGTGGCTTTGGGGTGGGCAAAGTCCATTTGAACAGAAAATACGGTGACCTTGAGGTCTAGACACTTGATCATGAAAGGATAATTCAGAGCAAGACGTTATTTTCCCAGAATTCAGCCGAAGACAACGTGCAGATGAAAGCGAGTACCATTTCCCTTCACTACAACGGAAAGACTTTGAAGTACCAAGTCAAACAAGCTTCTATTCTTGAGAGGCGAAAAGCAAATATCCAGACATTCTTAACATATCTCACAACTATGTGACCGTAAGGATAGCCACCAGGACTCTGGATCGCGAAGTCCATTATTGTTCTTTCAGACTACGTCCCTGAAGCTGCTTTGATAGGTGCCAATTGGCTCTAACAATTTATAAACTCGCCTAGCCTGCAAGAAGAACAGCATAATTTGGTGTAACAAAGCCATAAAGCAGACTAGCGTAGGCTTTTTTCGAGCGAACCTGAGATGGATCACCAGGGGAATAATTTACACTATTGGTGACACTGCACTACTAGTGATGAAGATCGATTCTGAGGTGGGCTGAGGTGGCAGTGGATTAATTGGCTGGAAATGCGCCGTCGGTAGTGCGATGTTACAGTGCAACGATTGGGTTAAAGCAGAATATGGCACGATAAAGAAGAGAGTTATGAAATTGCAGTGTGATGAATGGTATGGCTCGCAATTTTTGAAAAGAGAAAATACGCAGTCGATCAAGAGAGATAGCCTCTATACCGTCGATACTTATAGCATCATCAAAGATGTGGGCATGCACAGGTAGATCTCACTACATGGCATCTCCCATCCTATCTCCATTCCTGTCTCCAATCTTATCTTCACGGCCGTCTTGCCAACTGGTACAATTAATGCATCGTTGAGCCTGCTTTTTGTAAGTAAATGGACACCATGGACAGGAAATGCAACCGAACCTTTCCACTAATCCGCTTTTTACAGTAGCGGCATTTCACGGTAGTCTTGATGATGGACTCGGTGCTCATAGAATCGTAGATGGTAGCGATAATATAGAGAGCCATGCCTACTCCGAATAAGTTGAGCATCTTATTGAAGAAGGCTCTGTTGCATGTCAATACTCCTGATGCATGATTCAAAATTAAGGTTTGGAGACGAACCCGTAAGCGAGAACAACAGCTCCATCTTCGGCCGCTTGCTGCAAAGTGTTATAGCCAATGCCATCTGTTTGGTTGTATCCAGGACCTCTTCTCAGGATGGCGAACTTTTCATCCAGGTTTCGGTTGATGAAAGGAAGGAGAGATAGAGGTGGCAGGAGGATGTCTGAGACGAAGGATGTTACGACAGATGTGAATGCTGCTGCGATGCTATGTCACGAGTATTAATTGGTATTTTTTATTGTGTAATTTATATAAACTGGTGGAATCAAGGAACTTACATCAAACCAACAGCAACTTCCAGGATATTATCCTGGAGAGCCCAATCGGTGAAGCCGGTCCACATCTTCTTTCCTCGCTCCATAACTTCTTCGCCTGCATGCTGGAGTAGTCCCGAATCTTCACTATCCTCAAGACGAATGCGTGGACGAGACATTGTGAGTTTACTTGAAAAAAAGTCAGTCGCCCTGCTTGTAAAGATATATATTCCTTAAGAAAAGAAAAGATAAACTCCAGAAAGAGAATTGCCAGCGAGGAGGTTGGGACCAGGCCTTGATTTGTACTCAGATTAGAGTTACACACGTGATACCGCTAATTACAGCCCTGGTGACGATCCTTTGAGGTGGCTAGCGCAATCGGCCTGCCCTGCCTCGCGATAAGAAAATAAAATTATACTTGCATAAAAATATATTTACCCCGCCATCAAAGTCAACAAATTCGGGTTTGAAATTCCAGGACGACGACAAGATGGCGCCCACGCTTTCGGAAGACGAGATCGATGATTTGTTGTACTTCGCGAGAGTTGGTGAGAAAGGGGATTTCGACAGTCTGAAAGAGGAATTGTGTAGGAGGGAGAAGGTCGATATTGGGGAATTGGTGAAGAGTGCGAGGGATACCGAGAGTGGGAATGGAGTCTTGCATATGGCTGCTGCGAATGGTCATCATAGTACGTGGAAGCTATCCCTGTGGAGTTCTACAAAAAGGGGAGGAACTTGGAAAGGGGCTAGGGAGGAAGGAGTATTGCAGGACGAAGATTGCGCAATTGCTTGATTTTGTTACTAATCCACATTTCACAGCGATCCTTCTTGAACTTTGCAAAGCCCTCAGCGGATCCTCACCACAGAATCCCAATATGCTCTCAATACTTAATGCCCAGAACGCGGCCGGAAACACAGCCTTACACTGGGCAGCATTGAATGGGCACTTGGAAGCTGTCAAAGTGCTACTGGATGAAGGTTCCGATCCCACGATTACAAACCAAAAGGGCCATGATGCAGTATATGAGGCCGAGTTGAATGACAAGAAGGAAGTTGTGGAATGGGTATTGAAGGAAGGGGGTGAGGGTCTCGAGGCAGGTCTTGCTGGTGGTGCTGGAGAGGGAAGTGCAGACGCGGAGGAGGAGGTGAGTGATGGAAATGGAGAAGGCTCGAGCGAAGCTGTTGATGAGAGGGGACTTGCGGTAGGATTGAAGGAACTGGTTATGAAGGATGAGGAAGGAAACAAGTGAAGTCTGGTGGACGCGGAAAGTATGATTTGATACTAGAGGGATAGCACAACAGCCACAAGGCTTTATCGACGAAGGAAACTGAGGCCAGTTTCGAGATATGAGATGGCAATTAGCCAGTATCAATTGCTCTCGGAACGATATGTGCTTGCAGTTTTGAGGCACATTCAGTAGCAAAAAGTCAACTGATTCCGAATATATACTGTGCCTTTGCTCCGATACTTGAACCAAGGGTAGAGTTCCCGGCTCAAAAAATATACATAGTCGTAGATGCCATCTATACATAGAATACATGTATTTGTATATCTGATTGCTTGCAGATGCTGCTTTCTACAAATCAGATTTCTTGCAGTAAGCAGAGCCATCATCACATTGGGCATTTGAAAAACACACTATTTCAGAACTGTGTCTATTGAATGGATCGAGAAAGCCACACTTGGAAGGCATTGATTCGAGTGAATGTAAGCAAGTAGTGATGCAGCTGAGTGTTTTGGTGTTTTCAAGGCGAGACAAATTCCTGACCAGGAAAAGCTCATACTTTGCCTGCCTCAACCTCGCCTTACTTCTTTCTTTCACCTGAGAAAGAATCACTTTCATTATAAAGTGAGTCGAAACGAAAAGAAGGTTCTCTATAATCAGTCGAAGAAGTTTGAGGTTGCTTTTGATTTTGATTTTGCTAATCTTTTCTAATATAGGTATTGATAACAGATCTAAAGATACCTAGGTCCCTCTACCTACCTAGGCGGTCGGGTACTTTTGTACACAGTCCCGAGCCTGTCTCATCTAGCGCCAGCACATGATGCCAAGCCACTAATACTTTCCAAGCCTAGCGCACAGCCGTGCTCCTTGTGCCAACGCAAGCTGACGCTCATCTTACCAACACCAATTTTCCATCCTCAAACAAGAACACAAAGAGTAAAGTCCAACGCGTTCTCTTCTCTTCTCTTCTCTTCTATCCTCTCACCTTCTCTTCTACCAAGGACTGTCATTCTGCTTGGCATCTCTGCGCAAGACATACGGTAGCACCGTTATCACCATCTTTTTCACTTACGTTTGTTTACTTTGGCAATTTGGTCAATATCATCTTCTCTCGGGTTGCTTGCTTCCTCCTACATCTCTCTGCGTGTTCACCTTTTCACTTTGCTTGCTCTTCACAATATTGCTTTTGCTATTCACAGCAACACCAAGATCAGGTATCAAGAGTTTGTGGTTGAACCTCCGACTCCCTCTCGCAACTAACAAACAGCCCCAAGAAACGAGATCACGCAACAGCCCCCCTCTCATACCTTCAATACATCATGTACCATTCTTCTGAATAACAGAGAAGAGTGTACCAATCCGACAGACCAATTGACGTCTAGGGCCCCGGCCACATTTCACCATACTCATGGCGCCTCAACCGATTGGCAGCAATGCTCAAAAGCAACGGTTGACTACTGCTCTCAAAAACATTTGCAGAGATTATCCTGCAGGTGGAACTGTCATCCGTGAACTTCTACAGAACGCAGATGATGCAGGTGCGACTGAAGTTGTAGGTTTTCCAAGCTACGTTCACCTATGAAAGAACTCAGACTGACTCAAGAAATAGAAATTCGTCTTGGATGATCGCACATATCCAACGGAGAATCTGATTGACCCCAAGCTGGCGCAATTCAAGGTCCTGCTCTCCTTTCCTTCAACAATGCTGTTTTCAAGGACAAGGACTTCATGAGCTTGTCCCAACTTGGAGACTCACTCAAATTGAATGATGGAGCCACAACTGGTCGTTTCGGCCGTGGCTTCAATTCTGTCTACAATTGGACAGACTCACCTTCTATCATCTCTCGCGAGCGTTTGCTCATCCTCGATCCTCACCAAGACTGGTCTGACGGAGGCCCAATGTACGGTTCGTAGAGGATTCGCAGGAACCGGAAATTAAGAATCACATGGGGGCTTACCAATCCGTTATGGTGCACTTAGATCGTCCGTTGGATGGCACCGTCATTCGTATACCACTTCGTAATGCATCTCAGACGCTGAAGAATGATATTTCAACTCTGCTAACTACACCTACTGAAATTCAAGAGGTACTTCGCAACTTCTCCGCCGAATTTGGCACCTACGGTTTGCTATATATGCGAAATGTGACCAAACTCGCCATCGAATCCGCCGAAATGTCTCTCACGATTAAGATGATTGCAGATGGGGATATCCAAACGTAATTGCCAACAATCTGCGGAGAGATGACCCTTGCTAATCGATATATAGACACAAAGCCACCATTATTGATGCTGTGAATCGCGCTCTCAACGATCCCAAATATGATTTCCACTACAATTTTCAGGCAGGGATTCGATATACTCACGATGGGATATCGACAACAACTAGCTTCATGATACAACATAGTATCCTAAATACCTTGGGCATAAGCCTACGACCTTGGAGTCAAGAACAACAATACATCCCCTGGGTAGCCATTGCTGCACAGCTGCCTTCATCGCAAATGAACAGCACACAGTGCTCTCTCTTCACAGTGCTGCCTTTGCCTGTTCGCACTACCCAACCAGTGCACATCCATGCTCTGTTCAGTTTGACACCTGATCGCGCGAATCTTCATCGTATGCATGATCAGAGCGCGCAGAACCAAGACCCTGCGAAATGGAATGAATGGTTACTGAGAGAAGGCGCCTCGGTGGCTTGGGTGAAGCTGTTGAGTGCTTTAGCTCAGCTCTATCCCTTGCAATCCGCATTTGACCAGTGGCCAAGAGCAGTAGACAATAATCGAGATCCATTGAGCGGCGCCGTAGACCGAATTGTTGCCATCATTCAGCAAGACCATCTCGCTCTTTGGCCGACAGAGATTGGGTACGTACGTGCTGAAACTGGCTTTTTGGCTCTTGGCTCCGAGAGTCCCGGATTGAAGGAGGCTCTCCGCGATGCGAATGTTCCAGTTACATACGTTCCGATACAGCTTTGGGATCATGCAAAGAAATTATTCGGGCCTCGATTATTGTCTTCTGCCAATGTGTGTGCGTACCTTAATTCCAAGCCTGCTGTTGTCCGGGGGCTCCGCGACCGGGTAAAGATCGCATTACTTGAGTTTTTGGTGTCCGCTCCTGCAGTCATCGATTACGGACGCCTTGAACTATTTCCTTTTGAAGACGGAGAGTTTCGTTCCCTCGACGGTGTCAATGCTTTTGTACATCGAGATAGTGCGGAAAAAGATCTCTTCTCAAGGCAGCCAGAGCTTAATTTGGCCCTTGGCCGACTCCCTGAACAAACACAGAGAATATTTGTCGATGGATGCGAATCTCGGACTCTTCACCCTTCTATTCGCTTCCGATCAGTAGATTCCTTTCGAGACTACTGCAGTAGAACCTTCTTTGCAGGCTTCGACAAGGCATTAGAAGCCCACGCACTGGATACAGACGGTGCTGGATTCGTCACAAGCGCATGGTCCTGGATTCTAGACCGAAAGATTAGCATTAAGGATGAGAACCTCTCTGCGTTATGGTTACTGCCAATGAGTGATGGCCAATATCGCCAGCTTAGATACAAGCAAATTGTCATCTACGTGGCTCCTCCGGGATTGTCTGGAGATATCATGCGAAGAATGGACGCCGAATTCCTCGCGAGTTCTCGTCCACTCCTTCTGACAGGGAAAGCATCACTTGGGCGACGCTCCTCCGCCGTTGTCACAACCCTTCTCCAAGCAAAATGTATTGGGGTATTTGATGCTTTGAACCTCTTGGTGTATGTGCAGTGGCTTCTATGGGCTATGCCTCTTGTTACTACCACGGGAGACAAGAGAGAGACAATATAGTAGAATCCATATTCGACAGATTGATAGAGCAGATGAACATCCAAGACCTGACGGCTGTAAAAGCATGTATTCGGGGCCTTCCGATCTTCAAAAAATTGACGTGGGTGTCTAAGGGGCTCAAGATGAATCCTCTTCATGCCTGGACTACCTTGAACCGCTGCAAGAGATCAATCGGGATTCTCGATCAAAACACCAAGTTCCCTGGAATTCATGATCTCCAGTTCTTGGTTGCGACATCAGGAAGCCACCAGCAGAGAATCCTCGACGCTTGGAAGCTAGCTGATTGCGTCCAGCCAGCGGATGTCATTCAAGACTATATCATCCCGGCATGGCAAAATGGTCTATCTGATAACTGGGGTGATAGCTGTAAAGAAAATATTGCAGCATACATGCTTGGAATGTTTTCTTCGTTGGATCGAGACAGCCAGGCAGCGCTCCGAATTTTGCCAATCATTCCGGTGATGCGTCTCAATGGCGATGCAACCTCCAGCTTTGCTTGTGCTTCAGACCTCATAGATTCAGATGTCACAGAGCTCGCTGCTCTCTGCTTCGAAGACGAAGAAGTCGTCCCTGGAGACAATTTTCTCCGAAATTTTAATATCGCCTTGAAAGATTGTGGTATGAAGACGAGCATCGATGAAGCCGTAGTACGCCACCGCATAAAGTGCTATGCTAGTGGAAACTACCCGCTCGTCGATGTACAGGTTCGTGCTAAACTTCTGTTGCGATCCTCTTGTAAATGGCAATCTGTAAAAGAAGCAGATGACTCCGGATTGCGATGTCTTGCTTGGCTTCCAGTCACTCAGGCCGGCTTCGCATCATTGAAGGATGCGTCACAATGTCGAGGATTCAGAGACCGATCGCTGGTAGGATCTCAACTTCCAATTCTTACAACTTCAATCTCAGAGGAATGGGAATCGCGACTTGGCTGGAACGCTACCATTGCCACCTCGATCTTGATGGCCCAGCTGCAACATGGCATATCACAAAATAGTCGAATGGTAGTCGATGCAGTGCTGTCTTACATTGACGCGCATAGACTTTTGGATGAGCTAGCCCCAGAGCTTAATATTCTCCGCTGTGTCGCCGTCAGCAGCGGCTTGTTTGTTGAGCCAGCCCATGCTTTCTGTCCTAGCCAAAATCTTCGTCGGGGATGTTATCTGCTTGAGCCCTATCTTGCCAATGTGGACTCCTCGGTCTGGCGGTATAACGAGAAACTGCTGCGTCAGCTCGGCGTGCGGGACAAACCAGAGCCAGCTGATTTACTGAGAGTTCAGGAAATTTTGGGGCTAAGGAAAAACTTGAAGATCGTGACATAGGAGTTGCTGTCGAACTTCTCAATTTCGCAGCCAAGTTTTCCAGAAATTCTTTGCTTGGCCTGAAGATTCTTGGAGCTTCGGGAAGATTTCACAATATTGAAGACATCTGTTACAACGATTCAGCCGCACTCCATTCCCGGCACAATTCTAATCTCACACAACCAAAAATTCCTCTTGCCACGATCTTAGGTCTGAACATCGATTTCCTCAGTGCCCAACGTGTCAAAGGCATCTTGGAAATTGAGGACGAGGATGAAGAGGAATTCGATCAGCAGGAAAATCCTATCACCAGAATTTCGGATACACTGGATAGATACCCTGTCGAAACTACATTCCGGGAGTACTTGGCAAATGCCGACGATTCTCGAGGCGCCCTAGAAATCAGCTGGCTTCTCGATGATAGAAGACATCCTTGTGCGGAGCTCATCTCCCCCGAGATGGAAGTACTCCAAGGACCTTCACTGTTATGTTTCAACAATGGCACTTTCACTGAAAAGGACTTCAATGGCCTTAAAAATGTGGGCGAGGGAAGCAAGATGCTGAATAAGCGTAGCATTGGTCAATTCGGTCGAGGATCTCAGACAATGTTCCACTTTACGGACTATCCAATGATTCTGTCCGGAGAATATTTACTCATTCTTGATCCACAGCAAGAGGTATTGCCTATGAATGCAAAGAAAGGTAAGCGAAAGCCGGGCGTCAAGCTCAAATTGGCCAAGGTCAGAGAGGCATGTCCGGATCAACTGACTCCTTTCGATGGTCTCTTCGGCTACACAATAGACCAGGACCGGTTTCCTGGAACCATCTTTCGCTTTCCACTGGTCACTCCGTCTTCACAGGGAAACTTGCGCATCAGCAAGAGAGAACTCAACTCAGCCGAGGTTCATAAACTCATGGACGCATATTTCGACGAGGCTCGTATATCCCTTCTATTTCTGCGACGCATAAACACAATTTGAGTTTCGAGTCTATGGAAAGCAGAACTCCGGCTGGCTTGTTCGGAGACATGAACCTGTAAGGCGTAGCGCATCCGGACAAGATACGCGAATCTCACAGCAAGTCACCTGTCATTTTACGAAGCAAATATGCCCTGGCGAATCTGCCACGGGAGAAGATACATGGTTGATATCTATACAAGATCTTTCTTCAATCGTGGAGCTTCATCCTGCAGCTTCGAAAAGAGCTGCGAAGATTGTTGAGTGTGGAATTGCTGCACTACTATCATCAAATACGTTAGTTGAGTACTTGAAAGTTCTTGCTCCTGTCAATGAGTCGAAAATGTTTAGTACTCTTCCCATAGGTATAGGTTCGGACCTTCCGGTTCACGTCCATGCGTCATTCTCCTTGTCTGGTGACCGTAGGTCAATTTCTTTGGACGAGTATGGAAATCGTTCTCCACAATCAGATTCCAACAAGCATCTTCTGCAGCAGGCACTTCCACAACTCTATCTGGATTTTTTTAGCGATCTCGTCGGCCAGCTCCATACAGATGTCTTCAAGTTTTGGCCTCAGGTAGAACCACTAGAGGGGAGTTTTGGAAACCTTATTTACGCAAACTTCTGGGGAAAGCTGTCTGGATGTCCATTAAAGCTCTTTCCCAACCCAAAATCTTCGCAGTGGCCAGAAGTCTTCGACCTTAATCAGGCTGTTTTTGATTTCACTGCTGGATCTCAGGCAAGCGAACTAATGCTCCTTCTTCTATCCCTTGGAGTTGACCTCGTTCAAAACATGCCGAGACTCCTTGTTCGGGAGCTGAAAAAGGTAGTCCCGAGCCCGAATCTCGTTTGCGGCTCAATGCTCAGAAAGTTGTTAAAGTCCGACGCGAGCAAGCAAAATTTCAGTGCTGCCATTAACAAAAATTTCCTAGTATGGCACAAAGTTTTCGAAGTAATGGCTCCGCCCGATCTCTCTTGCCAGGAAGCCGAAGAATTTCATGGTTGTCATGTCTTGCCATGGCAGACGGAAGTCTCGGTACCCTAATGGTTGCCGAACCTCGACTCACCGACTATTATGTGGCCACTGCCGACGAAGTCGAGCTCTTCAAATTCGCGGCGTGGAAGTTGATCAAGGCAGCTACGGGTTCAAAGTTGGAGGCGGTGATCGCAATGGGCACATTTAATGTACTCCCTCTGAAAACATGCCATTTTGAACATCTACTGAAGCTAAGACTTTCCGTGTCAACCTTCAGCCCGGAAGCGGAAACTTGGCTTACGACCTTCTGGAAGGAGTGGAATGCGAGGAGTGTTGGAGTACAGAACGACGAGGTCATGAAGTTTACTTCTCATTTATATCGAGCCACACGCAATGGTGTTGTTCACTATCTCGTTCCGCAGGAATTTGATCGCCTTCCTGTGGTAGTGTCCTCCTCAGTCTTAGTGCATCGACAGCTCTGTGAGGCCATTCCCGGAATCTACCATGTTTCGCCTGAGTTTTTGCCCAAGTATCTGGCGGTGAACGAAATTAATCTCTTTTGCGAGATGTCCTTTTGTCGATTCATGCGGACACTTGGCAATCTTGGGGTGCAAGGGTCCGTTGGAAGCAACATCGATGACTCAAGAAGACAGGTATTTCCGCCAGACCATTTTTTCACTCCAAGAGACAAGACTAATGCTTGTGTAAATAGACTCTGCGAATCCTCGTGATATATCATGTTACCAGAAATATCTTGAGGTTAGAAAGTCAGTTTCCTGGACTGAAAGTACAGATTCAGAATCTACCTATTTGGCCTGGCTTCACTACAGCTTCGACATTACCACTCATCTGTGCTAGGGGCGCTTATATCGCTGATGATAGCTCCATGCTTGTGTCCTGGATACCACAGAGCGGATTCTTCATCGATCCCAAGTTTTTGATTGATGTCGGTTATCCCAACAGTGCTCTCTGCCTAGGGCGACTTGGAGCCTGCAAGCTCTCAGCGGATGCGCTACTACAGCTTCACATCCTGCCCCTTCCACAAGACGTTGGCAAGGCTTGTTTGGAAGAATACAACGCTTTAGTCGACACGCTCGCAAAGACACCTCTTGCTTCTTATGATACACTAAAGACCAACTTAATTGCTATCGTCGGCAACATGAAATTGAGACTTGTGTCTCAACTTTTCGACCACGATAATCCGATTTTCAAAGCTGCCTTTGTGCTCGAGAATAGCACCCGCTTTGTGCATCTAGACCTCCGAATTCATCGAGAGTTCTGGTTGAGATGTGGACTCCATACTGATGTCCTAAACATGGTCGATTCTGCGCGATACCTCGAGTGCATCCAGATCATGGCGTTCCGTGCTAAGAACTCCCGAGCCCAAGATCATACCTATTACCGAGACATGAAGGTTGTTTTAGAGCCCTTGACGGAACTCAATCATCGACTGAATAGATTATCTCCTACTGTCTGGGCTACCATTGGTGACGTGAAAGTCTTCCAATCTCGAACCGTCTTCAACGACGAGTATGGGCACCAGCGAGAGATCATGGCCGGAGTAGCAAAAGAGAAGCCAATGCAGTCTCTCTCCGAACTAATCTCACGGGCATACATCCCGATTTGCTGGAGTCAGGTCCCCTTCGCTATTCACGAGCCATCATCACACGTCTTCAACCAGATGTCCAAGAAAGGGAAGCCGCATGTAAGCCTGGTGTGGAAACACCTCCAGACTCTGAAGTTTATATCTCTACAACTGAAGCCTTACCATGTCAAGGATTCCCTCGGCGACCTCAGAAAGACTTATCAACATCTTCAAGATCACCTTGAAGAAAGCACAGGCACCTTCATTCTTAATGATAATGAAGTGTGGCTCAATATGAGCGAATGGAACCACCTCACGGTGCTCATGGAAGACCTGCGATCATCCTGGCAGAGCCTCGACAAGCTTGTGCTTTCCAGCTCTGTTGATTCGGGATCTGTTCAGGCTGTCAGACCGGGCTTGATGGTCTTCGAGAAGCTACTTCGAAGACTGGGTTGTAAGGCAATCATGTATCCAACAATGGAGAAGTTACCTGAAGTGGAGGGTTTTTCTCTCGTTGCTGCTCTACGTCAGCTTCGCAAGGACAGGAAACTATTGGACGTTACCTACTCTTCTGAAGGAAGAACCATCGAGGCACATACAGTTGTGCTGGCTTCGATATCAAAGTATTGCAGAATTCATTATGCCAATTGGACGAGACCACCAGTGATTTCTTTCGACCGGACCGTGGATAAGGACTTCTTTCTCACTTTTCGCACTCTCGAGATACTCATCGATTACGCCTATGAGGAGCCGATCGACTGGAAGAAAATGTTAGTACTCGAAACAGACGACCATTTTGAAATAGCTCACAAGCGAGACATGCTACTAAATATTTGCAAAGGCGCGGACTATTGGGGGATTCCGTCACTGCTAGCTCTTGCTGAACACCAATTGTTGCACGCTGGTAAACAGATGATAAACTTGGACAATGTGTATGAAGTTAAGCGTATTGCCGAGGATTCCAGAGCGAGTCTTTTCCTGAAGCTTTGCCAAGACTTCATTGATGGGAATCTGGATGCGGTCGTCAGAGCCCATTCGCAGCGGAGCGGATAATTCAGAGATATCGGGAAGGAGTTTCCTGGATGGAAAGACGGCGTTCGATAAGGAGATCTGAATTTGGATGATCATTGTACAATACTTTGGATTTGTCGTTGCCTTGGGATTCATTAGGCGCAGAGAATCGTGGCAGCGATGATATCCAACGATATGAGTACAGCAAGGAGGCTGTAACGAATGATGATTCATGAGGTCATGCGATATGAGATAGAGCAGAAATCATCCCGCAAAACTAAAAAATTCCGAAATACTTCTCTTACAACATATCTACTCGTGAGATCTCGTTCCTTCTCTGCTTCTCTCCTCAATTCTCAAATCTCAATTCTCAAGACCATATAGACGTCATGATGCCCCATCTTAACCTCCCAATTTCCGAACTCAAGTCTCGACCAGGTCCATTAATACATCCCATGCTTCTCATCCTGGCCAGAACGGCGATCCCTGAAACCCATATCTGAATCCTGTTTCCAAGACCCACAACCCCGCGCTCACAAGACATCGGCGAACCACTTCTTTCCACTTTCTAAGCTCTTAACGTTTGAATGGCGCAACGACGACGGACATGACGTTTTGAGTGGGCTGTTGCTTCACGATCCACTGTGATGCTGCGGATATTCAGGAAACAGGAAATCGGTGGATGGTGGACGCAGATTTGAATACTTTAAATATAATGAGAAGGGGTTCTTCTGAATTGGGTTTGAAATCTTAGTGGCATTTCTGCAGTCTTTTGGACTGCTTTGACTGCGTTTATTTGTTGATAATTGTGTGTTGTTGAGATTGATTGGAAGGTATGTGTTGTTTTCCTCTTTTGCATTCTTGGAATCGTGATTTCTATACTACCAGCGATCCGAAAGGGACATCTTCCTTTTGGGAAGTATCGAGTGCTCTTTCTGACAAAGACTCAGAAACCGAACTACCCTTTCGCTGAATCCGCCTCGAGACCTTAACATCCAACCTCCAACTTATCAAGCAAACATCCTTCCCCTCCACTCAATGGCAACCCAAACCCAAACTCAACAGGCAACCGCCGCATCCCCATATGACGACGAGCAAGACCAACAAGTCGTCGCTCAGCGCTCCCAAGCAGCCGCCACAGCCCAAGCAGTCCAACAACCACAATACGGCGCTGCGAGCAGACAAGCCATGTTACCGCCTCGCGGGGAGGGATATAGACCAGCTGCTATTAGGGAGAGTAGGATTAGGGATCGTCCGTATAAGCCGGTGGGAGATAGCAGTTTGAGTATTAAAATTGAGTTGGATTTGGAGGTTGAGGTGAGTTTTGATTTTTCTGGTTTATGGTTTTTGGTTTTTGGAGGGTGGGAGAGGGGGAGAGGGGGTAGATGCAAGTGGTTGAAGGTTGAAGAGAGGTGGTTGAATGGAAGGAAGGATATAGAGATTTTGTGAGAAGAGTGCTGATTTGTTGTGAGTGTAGGTCGATTTGTATGCGAGAGTGAAGGGTGACGTTACGATTGGATTGAGTAAGTACTTTCTTTTTCAGCCCCTCCAGTCTCTAGTGGTCTGGATTCAGGATCAGTTTCCATTCGTTGATCTTGATCCTGAGACATTATATTTCCACCATACTAAGAAATTGCAGTGTAAGCCAGGAAAGACGGAGGGATTATGAGTAGAGAGATGGGATCTTGGCGTTGCAATTTTCACATTCAGGGGAGCATGTAGATAATGATCTTTATGCTTGAGGTATTTCATAACTATAGTTACATCGATTGAGATTCAGGTAATCTCACCACCAATACTCCCCAAAATCCTCATCTACTCTCTCTTCTATTCACCGTTCAGAGGCTCGCTTTATGTTCACCTCAATTAATACTAAATCATCAACCAAATTCGGAACTACTCTAGAAAAAGGGGCCACACAATCCAGATTGCTTAAAGCCTTGACAAGATAAGGCAAAAGGATGTTCCGAGGAGGACATAGTCTCTGATTCTGAGCGGAGGATCTACAACTATTTGAGTAGTACGTGGAAGTTGGTATCACTCTATCGTAGTACGTGCAGTCAAGTACCTAGTCTGCGAGACCCAAATTACAGTAATATTAATCGTATAGTATTAGTTATACCGTAGCTACAGAATCTAGGTAGTCGAGACTCCGGAAAGGAGATATATCTAGCCCGCTAAACCCCAGCGCAGATACCCGACTGACCCGTGACTATATGCCAACAGTGGATTTTCCATGTCGTGTGGTGGGATGATGGTATCCTGGTATCGAGTCGGCGATCTCCCATCTAAAGAGTCGTCTCTTGAGAGCTGGGTACCTGCTTGAGGAGTTTAAGGAAGAGTAGTGATAAGATTCATGTCTTTGGCTTTGATCGATATCAAATTCCTGCTCGTTCTGATGCTTAGGTTAGCCTGCTGCCAGCAATGGGATCCGAGACGAGATTCTGTGACCCGAGTCGACGAGAGGGAAGAACGTACATGTGAGCGGTCCACGACCTCATTTAACTGAACGCACTGCGCAGTTTTGGTATCTTTGCCTGGAGTACCAGAGTGGTGCGCGCCATAAGTTACTAAAACAGGGCGTACCGTACTGGAGAATCTGGCTCTGGAGTCAGGTTTAAGATTGTTGAAAAGAAGGGTCAAGGAAGCGATTTATCATACAGAGCAGCATAAGAATCATTCTTCTCGAAACTAATCGCAGTCGTGGATTTATGCACAATCATTTATCGAGGACGTTAATTAAAGACCGGAGCCTTGGGTTGAAAGGCAGGTAGATTCATCGAGGCTGTGCTGCGAGCGCATGATCCATGATGGTTGGTTGAGACGTAAGTATATCTTGTCGAGTAACACGAACAACAGGATGAGATCGGGCGATTTGAACGTAGGAAATGCATACTTCTAAGCTTTCCAGAAATGGCCATTTGGTAAGTCCGAAAATCACCTCCTTCAAAACTGATCAATCATAGGGATGTGAAAGGACAGAGTTTTGATCTCATGATTCTCATCACCGTTGGCCGACAATTTCTGTTGACTTGAGCATAATTCGGTGTTTAATCATGGCACTGTCGATCCATCTATCCACGCACAAGCAAAACCACGGCCCATATTAAAATTAAAACATCTCATACGCCATCCCAGATACCAGTATCCAACCCAGAAATCACCTTACGCGATACAAATCCTCCTTGGGTATTTCCTCCTCTTTGCTAACCGCTGGAGCCTCAGAAACAACCCTCTTCCCACCTACACCAGGTTCAGGGAACTGATCCAGAATAGCTCGTGCCCCAGAATCCAAACGCTCCAGTGCTTCCTCCTCATACCGACCAAAAATCTCTTTCGCATCCGCATACGGATGTTTCAACTGCTCCATCTCTTCAGCACCTCTGACCTCCTCATCACTATCATCCGACCTCTCCAGCCTACCCGGCAACTCGCCTCTGGCTTTCTGTCTCTTCACAAGACCCTGCTCCAATTCATCCAGCGCATCAATCAACCGATACGAATAACTGATCGGATTCTTCTGTCCAATGCGGTGAACCCTCGCATAGCCCTGCAACTCGCGATGGAACTCATAATCAGGTTCCATCAAAACCACATTACAGGATCGCGTGAGTTGCAGACCGGATCCTATGATGCGGGTGGTGCCGACGAGGAATTGGTAGTTGGCTTTTTGCTTGCGCTGTTTGTGCTGGTCTTTGACGTCGGTGAAGGCTTCGATTATGGCTTTGCGGTCGCGTGGCTTTTGGCCGGCGAAGATGATTCCTACGCGGCCGGATTTGTTCTTGATGAATTTTTCGATCCACTGGATGATGTTAGCTGTAATCTCCAGAGTGAAGTCAGAGGATGAGAGCGCTTACCAATTTGAGGATGAAAGCAACCTGGTTGAACTCGGTCAGAATGACGATCTTCTGTTCCTCTCCATTCACATCTTTCGTCTTGTCGAGCTCAGAGATGAAACTATACAACCACATAGTCTTGGGACTCTTCTCCGTAATCATCCTCAGATGCTTGTAGTACGGATTACGATTCCAATCCACACCCCTAAACTTCTTGAGTTCCTCGACCGACAAGTCCAGATGATCGGGATGGTGGGCAGCACCAAGGACCGCGAGGTATGGGAACGTCGTGAAGAGGCGTTGTTTATACCGAAGTCTCATTTCGGTATTGAAGGAGAATTTCTCGGGAATATTGGCGGTGGGTTTGATGGTGGCTTCGTCCCATGTGTTCCGGAGCGCGGTCATTTTGTTGGCGATCTCTTCGTCGATGAGCCATCGGAATTGATCGATCTTCGGGTCGAATTCTGGATTATGCGAGAGAGTCACATCTTGATGGATATGTGGCTTGAGTTTGATCAGTGGCTGTCCGAACCATGGCGTATCTGTCGTTCGTCGCAACATCAGTGCTGTGAGGAAAGGCTTGAACCGCAAGTAAAAATCCTGGAAGATGATTTGGTCATCTGTGCCTTTCTTGACTTCGTTCTCGAACTCCCGACAGAGAATATTGAGTTTCTTCCAGCAGAACTTCCAGAGATCGGATTCTTGCTCTTGTTCTAATCCGGTCATGGTTTTGTCTGCGCGGTCATGTTTTGGCCAGAGACTCTCGATAGCCCACAGAACGCCTTCGATGGATCGGGGAGTGGTGGTGAGGGGAGTTCCAGAATATCCCCATACGAACGGCCGACCGGCTTTTGGGAGGCTGGCAACCAGTGCTGAGCGGCCTTTGTTTTTCTGCCAGTCTTCGTGACATTCATCGATCATTGCGATACCATAGACGATGCCAGGGCTCTTGCCCATGAAGAGATACTTCGAATCGTCCTGGTCTTCAGGCAATTGCTTTGCCATGTATTCGAACTTGGTAGCCCAGGTCTTCTTATAATGGTCTTGAGTAGTGATGACCAATACACGCTCTTGTCCAGACGAGGCGGAGTCGGGATAGAAATGAGTTTTCTCCTGGGCATATTTTGAAGAGTAGCTGGACTTATTCGCCATCACTCTTCTCTTAACAGCAGGATGTCTTCCATCCCGGATATCCACTTTACCATCAAGATTCGGGGGGATGCTTCCATCATGCGCAATAACCAGTGACATGTGCAAAAATTTGTCCGTAACATCAACGTGAGTGTCCCACTGTTCCACCCACGTCGGTACTAATGAAGGTGGAACAATAGCTAGTCGAACTCCAGGCTTAGCATCCAGCGATGCGGTGATGGATGAAGCACAAGGACAAGCAATCCAGCCGGGGCCGTACTTGTCTTTGCCTGGACAGGTAGCACCTGGAATAGCCTCTCCGGGCTGTAGGTGCGTTCCTTCCTTGGAAGAACCCTTGACCTGGGAAGCCCATACTTCGTCCCACAAGAAAGCGAGCTGTCGCTCGGCAACAATGTAAGCGAGGAATGACAACGTCTTACCAAGTCCCATCTCATCGGCAACAAAACCCCCGCCGATAATTCTGGAGTTTCTCATTTGCCAGTAGACGCCAAATGCTTGGTACTGGTAGAGGGGGGTTTTGATACCTGCGATGGTCACTCTTGCATCTACCGATGTATTTAGCGGGTCGATCTGGAAAAGTTCGCAGCATGCTTCCCAAGGCCCGCTACCAAGTGGTGTTGACGTTCCTCCATGGTCGTACATCTGTGTCAATTCCGGCATATTTTGCATCTTCTGAAATCTCGTGCATGTCAGTACTACGAGATCATCAGATCTAGAGGGTAGACTTACTGCTCAACCATATATTCACCCGGCTTTTTCGGTTCATCTTCATCATCGGATTCTCCTTTATCGATCTCCTCCTCCTCGCCAGTAATATCATCTTTCTCCCTATCACTATTGGATTGCGCTTCAACATACTCATCACCCCCACGATTATACGTCCGCCTATGATATTCAGTATACAGTTTCGGGTACCGCCTATCCTGATTTTCGAATCTGTCCATCATGGAGATAATCCGTGGCGTCGAAATCTTCACAAGACCGAGTGTCTTTTTGGTGGCTGGGTCGATGACGATTTGCGTGTCTCTGAGAGCGGAAGTAATACGCATCAGATTGAACGACGATTTCTTGGGAGTTTCTGCATCTCCAGTGCCCGGGGGTGTCGGTGCTTCTCCCGGCTCAGGAGTTTGGTCTATGATCTCCTGAACATCGCCATTAGTGTCTTGAGAATCTGGTCTTTTTGGTGAAAGCAAAGTGGACATTCGTTTCTTCGTCATATCGTAAGCCACGCCCAGGATAGTAGGTTTCTTTGGCTGCTTAGGCTGGATCCTAGGAGGGGATCTGTTATCCTCAGGGTCGGTTAACGAATCCGGGTCCTTGGGCGTGGCCCAGGAGCTGCTTCGTTCAAACCGCTCTTTGTTTCGAATCACAGCTTCAGCATGCTTCTTTGCTGCTCTATCTCTCAAGATAGGACCAGGTGTTATCAGACGGTTTATTTTAGCTTTGACGCCGCCAATCTCTGCTGGGACCTTTGGACCAGTTCTGGATGTCCCGCCTCGCTTGATGTCTACAATCCTAGGCCTCAGGAGCGAGTTTGGCGTCCGGGAACTTTGGCCTTTGACAGGTAGACGACTAGGAGTGGCATTGGATTTGTTGCCAATCCCCCAAGCTCGCTGGGCTTGTCGAGAGACTGGTGGTGGAGCATGAATACGTGGTGGTTTAGGTTTCTGAGCTTTCGAGCCAGCTGGCGAAGCACCAGTAGGTCTGCTGAGTCCACCACCTTTCGTTAGAAACGGCTTTCGTGCGATTGCTTCCGGTGTGCTTGAAGATACCTTTAATGCTTTTATCGCGGGCGCACCCGTCGATGGACGTGATAGAAAGGTGTTTGGCTTTTGAGGCTGCTCCGCATTCGGTGCTCTACGAGGAGTGGCATGTAAGGGATCGTGTAGTACAGCCAGTGCTCTGTCAGAGAATCGAGGTTTTCCGCCTGGTACTTGCGGGAGTGGTTTATTGGTGTCTGATACCGTTGATCCTGCTAAGCTGGCCCTGGTTTTCTTTCCGGTATATGTTAGTTTTATCACATTGGGAGTTGAACTCGTTGGATCTCTGTCGATGACTGTTATTGCGTCTGCTTTGGCCTGCGCTGCAGCTGCAGCATCTGAGACGAGCTTATTCTTCTGCTCTTGCTGTAGTCTCCGTGAATTCATTCCTGCCAGTTGCCTCGCTGAGGGACCAGTTGGGAGTGGCGGAAGTGGTCCTGTTGGAGTTGGAGCTGGAGGGGGTGATCTCAATCTCGATGATCGCCCTAGTACTTTATTCGGATCCCTTTCACTGAATGAGGCTTGAAATGGTGAGATCGGAGAAGCACTTCCCGACATCGTTGCATCGATTCTGAGATTTCTTTCCGCGGTAGACTCTTTACGGAAGAAGAATTCCAAGGTGTTGCATTCTCCACGACCATTATACAGTGATTCGAGCGCAACTTCGAAACTCTGTGATCTGACGATAGATTTGAAGAAGTTATCCTGGTTGAAATAGCCCACAGTTCCGCTCCGAAGATTAATGAACTCGGTAGTGGACCCGTGATTTACAGCCTTTTCCATTTCAGTGATGAATATAGTGTATGAATAGCTGGCAAACTCAATCGCTGGCCGCTTGGGTAAAAGACACCTATGTATCGGAAATAGATAGATGCGGTCGGTATTGGCGTCTCTCTTACTGTCAAGGACGGTCATTTGAAGCGTCATGTATCCTAAGGAAGCAAGACCCTGGCGACTGCTCGTACGGAGAGGAATGTCTTCATCGGGCAGTGTCTTAGTGGATGCAACACTTCTTGCTGTTTGAGGCTTCTTCCCTTCTCTGATCTTCGCTCGCTTCTCAGCGAGATCGACAAGTCGTTTTTTCCACAGTCGCTCGATGATATTTTCGCACCAGCGAGTCGTAAACCAATCCGGGACTTGTGGCGAATGTTCTTTCAGCCACTCGACGGGTTCAAGGATGGCTGTATTCAAACGGATGAGGGCGACAGGATCCGAGAGAGAGTCAAACTCCGAGAGGCCAGACCTTTCGAATGAGGTGGTTATAAGCTCTTCGAGAAGTTCCATGTTCTGCATGGTGTATCCGAGGCCGTTTTTGAAATCATTGATATCGCTGTCTGGTGACTTTGGAGCGAGGTCACGGAAGAAAGCTTCTCTTTCTCCTTCATTGTAAAGCTCCCGGAGATCAAGTGTATCACTCGCCATCTTGACGATTTCAGTCTGCGCCCTTATTTTGATAGGAAATATTGCGTTGAATCAATTGTTTTTGTGCACACGCAAGTAGAGAAACTATGGGGGTGTATGAAAATATTGGCACATCGGAGATCAAAGAATTGTCCATCGCTCGATTATATTGCCCTCGAACGGCTTTGTCCATTTGCAGGTATCTTTTTACCTTTTCGCAGGCCGCCATACCTAGAAATAGTGGTCCAAAGAACATCGAATCCAGATGGTCCTCGATTCCTGTTGCGGCCACTGGCCCGACAAAGAACCGAGCATACGTGACTTTGGATTTGATGGTTGCGGACACGAACGCCAGACAAAGGGCAAGTCACCAAGATAGCAGAAAATCATATTCGAGTAGGTTGTCAAAGAGAGTTCCCTGTCTTCGTCATTCGGGCTTACACGAGGCGGCTAACATTCTCATAGCCAAAAGAGGGACGAGGCAGATATGGATATGCCGGCCACTTGGTCCAAATATCAAGAATTGCGATTGAATTTGATGTAAAAATTTTATCGATTGCTGGCTGGCGAGGCCATCTACATGCCATTTTGCTTCTTAAATGAGTCCCAACTCTCATTGAGCGCGGCAAAGATCAGAGCTGCAATCATCTTAACCTCCGTCGTCGCATTTTGCGGCAACTACGAAATGTTAGCATTTCCAAAAAAGATCCTGAGCTGCACATTCGACGCCTAGAGCTACCATAAGATACAAATGTGGATTTAGAAAGCTCACCTTGTCCGGATGCGTTTTCCCAATCGCCTTCATATAATGGATCTTAACCTTATTATTCAGCACTAACTCATGCAACCCGATTTTCTTCCACCCACTTCCCTCCCACATGACATTCTCTAGACTCCCAATCAACGCACGTAGATTATCCTCTTTACCTCCTTTCCACGTGTTAATCCTGGCTTCGACTTGGTCGCTCAGAGCGAACTTCTCATCATCGGCTTTCTCAGCATTGGCATTTGCTTCGCGTAATCGTTTCACGGCAGCTGAGTCCCCACCATTTGACAGGGCAGATGGACGTGACATTGGCTTAGGAGCGGGCTTAGATGTTGCTGTTCGAGATGGCGGTGGCTTAGGCGTGAGAGCTTTCTCGCAACGTGTGCGCCCTTGAATGGCAGTCGCTGCACCCACACCATGCTCGACGCACATTTTCCAAACCTCGCCAGCGTCTTTCCACCTCTCCATCTGCTCCAACGCTTCAGCCTTACGCATCAGAGCTTTCCCATAAAACTCCTTCATATCTTTCTGACCATTACCCTCACCAGGTCCAAGATCGACAATCTCACCGTCGCCTCGTGAGAGCCCGATCAGAGCTAAAGCTGTATCGGAGTCTTCAACGGCAGATTTTGGTACACCGGTTTTGAGGCTCGTGAGGGCGCGGTTGCAGAGCAGGATTATAGTTATTGGATGAGACTGTGGGAGGACAGAGAGCGAGGACGTGTATGATTGATGAGCAGATGCATAATCGCCGCGTTTGAAATGCGCGGTTCCTGCTAAGCGATGTTGATTTGAGTTCGCAAGTGCAGTAGGAGAGAGGGATGGAATCTGTCTCGTTGGAGCTTTGGGACGAGTAGGAATCGGAGTTGATGGTTTAGAAGGAACATGAGGTAGGCGTTGGGATGTTCGAGCTTGTTGGGCTGGCTGAGATTGTTTTGATGGTAAATGGGTGGAGAAAATGTCGACTTCTGGTTCAGGTGGCGGTTGTGGTGTTGTTTTCTTCCGCCGTGATGGGCTGACGTATGCCTGAGCCGATTGTTCTTCAATGGCCTGTTTAGTAATTCGCGATCTTGGATCAGATACCGGCGCACTCTGTTGCCATCGCGGTACTGTCCGTTCTGGAGGTGGTCTAGGCATCGCAGGCGACTGATCACGTGAATTGTTTGAGCTTGACTGAACTCGCGGCTCAGGTGCTTTGGATTGCCTAGGTGGTCTTCCACCCCCTTCTAGCATAAGTGCCTCGTCTGTAACATCCGGAATAGGTTGAGGTTTCCTGCCTCGTCCTTCAGCTGCTGCTCTTCGCTCGGCTTGTTCTCGCTCGGCTGCTTCTCTCATCCACTTCGGTTGACTTGGATCGGCTTCTTGCTGGAATTCATGCATAGCTTTTACCACTTTCTTGTGAGACGTCTTCCATAAAGAGTTTGCTGTTTTGAAGAGATTGTTACCCATGGCAGCTGCCGCCTTTGTGATATCTCCGTCTCCATTTGGCGACCGGTTATCCTGCCGTCGCGACCGTGACGCATCCCGATTCTCTTCTCTTGACCATGGGCTTTCTTCTCTCCTTCCAGTATCTTGCGACGGCTCACGCCTGTCCCGACTCGAAAATCCATTCTGGTCCCTTCCGCCATGTTGTTTTTGCTTCGCTTGTCTATGCGCATCATTCAGAATCCAACCCACTGCAGCTTGAATATCCAGACCGGACCCACTTTCTGTCAAGGCTCTCCTTGATTGTTCCGCCGAAAATCCCATGTCGACTAACTCGGCCACAGCTTTATCCCATGGGTCTTCCGATTCAGATTCTGGTTCCGGCTCGGGCGTAATGCTCTTCGGTGGATTCGTCCTCCTGACCTCCTCAACCGGTTTCCCAAGATCTCCCAGGAAGTCATCATCTTCTTCAAGCGTAGGTACAGGTGCTGGAACGTTCATAGGCTTTATTCCCAGCCCAAAAGGATCATCATCGTCACCCAGTACCCCCGGTTGTCCCCAAGCATTCGGCTGTGTCAAATCCAGCTGATTCTTCGCCACAAATGCGGGTGTGCTTCTCCCGCTATTCGGTATCGATGGTGGAGGGTAATAGCTCGACTTATCGACTGGCGCATCGGCATTGAAAGCCGCAAATAAGTCGTCATCTCCACCACTACCAATACTCTGTATGCTCTCCGCAGCTGGAGAGCTGGCCCGCGCAAAACTCGAAGGAAGAGGCTGGAGTGCTGGAGTCGTGCTGCGCGAAGTAGAAGCTATAGGGGGTGTGCCCGCGCCTAGACGATCCCAAGCCTGCCCTGCCCCGAACTGCGCGTCGTATTGCCTCCTTTTCTCCTCCTCGGCCTTCCTTTTCTCGGCCTGTAGTTTCTCTTGTTGTTGCTGTAGTGTGAGAGTATTTGTCTTGCTGGAGCCGAAGGACACAAGATTCGAGAAGCTGTCTGGAGTAGAGGATTTCGGAGCCGCAAAGGGCTTTGGGGGAGCTTTGAAAGAGCCAGAACCTTGAGCTGATAGAGGGGTATTTCTGCCGGAAAACTGGGGAGGTGGTGTAGGTCGTAGAGAGGGATAGTAGTTTCCTGTCCCTTGGGGGGCTTTGTTTGGTTTGGTGTTGGAGCTGGCAGACCACGCGAGCCCGCTTAGATCGTCCATGGTGAGGAATTGTATGATTTGATGGGTATCTAGAGAGTATTTAAATGAGCATCGACTGTTCAATTCAACTGAACGAATAATTGAAGGATTGGGGCATCACGATGTTGTAGGCATGTTGTTTGTAAGACCAAATAGCTGTATCCTTCGGGTAAACGGGTTATTCCGCTCCGGTCTAGAAAAAGCACATGATCGCGTGAGACCGCTTTATTTTTGTTTGCTTTTTGAGTCAGTCCGATTTAACATGGGTCGTGAACTCCTACCAGCCCTCCTCAGGTGGCATGTTTGAACTGAAGCACAGTCCATCACCGTACTGTAGGTGGTCGCTGGTCAAGATAACTTAGAGGCAATGGCAGGGGTATTTGAATAGCACGGAATGATCAAATGACGGCCGAAGGACAGTTCCGGATATGAATAGTCCATTAAATAGGGAATAACGAGAGGACGGTCCTGAGGTCAGAGAAATTCTCGTACCTTCTTATTCAAGTGCTAAAAGTAGAAATAATCAGTTATGCTCTTGACTTCGGTATCGATACTAGCTTATCAACTTCAATATAGTACTTGAAAGGAGTTGATCTGCGGTCGATTTAGCAAAAGTACACTCTAAATAGGTATTGCCAGCTATATAGCCTAAGATAGTCGAAGAGGGTAATTGAAGAAGTTGTACCTGCCTTACATCTGCTGTTTAGTATCCTTCTGGGACTGTTCTGGACCTTTTTTTGTCTCAAATCATTCTTTTAAAATGTGTTTTCGGATTTGAATAGTTTCATCTAGAAGGACTCGTTAAGACCTATCCCCTAGGTAGTGATTCTCTATCATACCTCTATTCATATACGCAACCCATCGAGAGACCGTCACCTGACTGTTATTTTACGCCTGCACTTACCTGTAAGGTACTACTCTTTCCCCTCTAATTACTTGTATAAGTAATTGTGGGTGCTTTGAGGGTAATCTAGGTATCTACCACTGTATACCTTATGGAGGCTGTGTAGATAGAAGACTAGGGTATTTGGCCAGTAAGAAGACCACGTCGAGTTACCTCGAGGCTTCTTGAACTTACTTGTACCTTGGGTCCTTAATCCTCAGATTTGACCAGTTTTTGACCTGTGCTGTAATACATACTAGGGTATGTAACCACTCGGAGCTTAAGGATCGTGAAATTGACCCACTGTTACAAGTATTTAGAGGGGAGAGTACGTGTCCTATTTTGATCAAGGGCACCCCAAGGGTATGTCACGTGATATACTCCAACGATGCCACAACCCGGAGGCCGTGCCTATGGCACTAGCAACAAATGACTTAATTCAACCTCATTCTGTAACCTTGAACACTAGCAAATCATTGCGATTAGGCCCAAGCCTTTTACTTCCGAAGAAGTTCAGAACCCAGGTATCCCCATCACCAAGCCTCAATGGATACAACATTCCGAGACAGATTGATCGTAAGAACCTCCCACCGTTCAGAACTTCCCATGTACAGTTCAAATACTAAATGAAGCCCAGAAACGCGTCCCTCTCTTCCTCCAAGATCCCTCCATCTGGGTCCCCCTCATAGTCGGCTTCTACGTGCTCATCCTAGGCCTATGTCTCACCGGCGCCTTGAAGAGACAAAAAGTCTCGATTCGAGAACTCAGACGAGAGCAGAAGAACAACCAATGCTCCCTCCCTTCCTCGTCCAACAGCGACGATGGAAGCCCTGTTAACCCAGCCAATGTGAGCCAGGGAAAGAAAAGAACGGGAAAGAAGAGGGGCGATATATGAGGGACTCGGAGATCCTTGGTTGTCGGTGATACGATTTGTTTATTACGGTGCGGAAGTCGTTTGTCTGGGCCAAGTAGTGCGAGGGAAGTTTTTATACGTGGGATGGAAATCGATTCCAGGCTTCCTGAAACCCTTGTTGTCCTATTACGCGGGCAATATATCAGAACCCTCCCCCCGGATTCCGGCCATTACATCTCCTGATCACGAACCGCATGGGCCCCACATTCTACACCGAAAGGAACGTCGAAAACTCCTACACTCTACCTTCACAATTTTATCCGGATAGTTAAGATGGCTATATCTGCCCCTCGAATATACAATTCTGTCCTCTTCTTCCCTCTTTCTCAGGCTTTACTAGAATCTCACAAAATCATCAGGGTCGAGTCGAGTCAAGTCAAGATGACGCCTCCTCAACCAAGTCTCCATCCGCCGATGGTATTACCTTCACTTCCAAAAGCGACGGATTTGAAATTGGCTGCGAAACCTGTGTCGGTGTGCGCTTTCGAGTTTAAAAAATCCATGATACTGGTCGGCAGAACTATCGCTGATGAAATCAGGACTCCTTGAGTTTTACTGTCGCAGGACCACGAGACGCACCAGTCATTCTGTTTGTGGTGCCGGTTCTGGGATTGGTGTCTTGGTATGTGATGAGGGTGAGGAGTCAGAAGAGGGAGAAGAATGAGAAGAGTGAGAGGAGTTTTGAGAGTATAGGGAGACAGTGGACGAAACAGAAAATGCGAGCGGATTAGGTGTTGGGTTGGCGTTAAAGGCTGCAAAAGCTACATCCAGGATTGGAAAAATCAATGTTCGTACACAGGGTATTTGAGTTTGGCAGCCTCATCGTTGTCTCCCTTGGTAACCTCGCATTCTTCGTTCCATTCCTTTCCATTTACACGACAAGAGCATCTCGTTCAAAACAACTCATCGACTTAGTCCTCCTTCTTTCGGAATGTCGTGCCTCGGAGCCGCACCTCACTACCGTGTCATCTGACATCGAAGCTGAACAGAGCCTCCAATCACATACTTGACCATAACCAAGCACGAAGTTCGTAGCTTCACCAATAAAGTCACTTTCTTCTAGCTCTGCCGTGCTTACTTCAGATAGATGATCTCCAATTAAAATAAATAGCTGACGATAGCTCTGCTCTGCTCTGCTCTGCTCTGCCCTGCTCTGCTCTCCCGATGCACGAACAACAATGATACACACACACACACACACACACACACAAACACACAACCGGCGTCAATAACGCAGAAACACCTCCAGAGCCCTTTCTTTCTGGAGGAAGAAAGAAGAAGAAGAGAGCACCGAGCCTGTAGGACATACAAAACAGCAAAGTGAGAAAGATGACGGAAAATGATACGATTCAGTTCCCGGAGCAGCTTCTCTATCTTTGTGTGAACGATTGTCGCGCACTCACACGCTTCTGGTTTTTTTCGTGTGTAAGGTCATTGCGTGCGTGCGTGCGTGCACTGGGAAGATAGGTCACAGGTGGATAGAAAGGAGGATGTGTCGATAGACAGGGTTGATTGTGAGGAGAATAATTCGACTCGACAGAATGGAGCACGCTCACTCGCTCAGTTTGATAGCGTGGAGATGCCCAGATGTGGTGGTTACTGTTGCCACGTCTACGATGCTCGGAGGCGTGGAGGCGAGGATCGAAGACACCAGGTGTTTACGGAGATCTTGTGCCATATTGAAGAGCTGGGAGTGATGGGACGTTCGAGATGTCGTGCCTATCTCGGCTCGGCTCGGCGTACTCGGATAAAGATCTGGTAACTGTAGTCCTTCCTGAATAATCACGAACAAGTGCCAGACAGTTGGTTCCTCACACTCACCAACCATCTCTTGCCTCTCCTCTTGGGCGAATCTTTCTTGATATAAGACCTTGGACCCAATCACCCATCTTCGTGACCTCGGGAATGAAATTCTCCTCGCTCGTCGACTCCAAACTTATCTCGGAGCCAGTGACAACCACAACCCCAACCCCAACCCCCAATCCCCCGCCAATATCTATCTTACCCACCCACCACGCGTGGCATGTGAAAGCCACATGTCAAACCACACCAAACCAAACCAACAACCCAAATGCCAAGGATCCAAACGAAGAACATTCAGGGACCTTTCAAGAAAATCCTCTCTCATCATCTCATGCGGCCCGTGTGTAGGTAGGTAGGTAGGTAGGTAGGTAGGTAGTTTAGTTAGTGTGGCACAAACCAACCCAACCCCGCTGTGGCGTGACGTAACTAACATTTGCTTGCTTGCTCTTCGAACCCCTTCCCTTGTCTATCTACCCTGTCCCGTCTGCCCTGCCCTGCCCTGCCTGGCCCTGCCTGGCCCTGCCTGGCCCTGCGTGTGGCGTCGTGACGACGACCCGTCCGCTCGCTCGCTTAAAACCTTACTCACCTTGTTTTCATGAACCTCCCACTGCCGACTGCCGTGATACCAAATGACGACGCCATGCATACATTATATCATCCCTTTATATCATCCCTTGAATTGCTTGGGAGCTTGAACGTATCGATCGGAAAATGAGGCTGATGACATGGCACCCAGGATATCATATACAAGTCAGGAAAGAGTTCAAGCCAGGGGGATCGTCAGGATGAGAAGCCGAGCAGGCATTGTGGATGGACAGGGTGGTGGGATGAGTGAGGCGGATGAAGTGGATACGGTACGGTACGGTACGGTACGGTACGGTACGGTACTGTACCTATGGGATGGGATGGTATGGTATATGGTATGGTATATGGTATGAACCTGGCAGCCCTACGATGACTGGACTGGTGTCTACCGAGTAGACGTTGGCTGGACTGTTGATACTCCATTCCATTGTCTAGAGGCCTTGGATGTACGGAAGGTGCCTGCCTGCCTATACTTGTGGCGAGGATACATTACAACCTTAGCCTGTCTGATACTGTCTCCATCACAGAGAGCCTCCCGCATTCACGGGCCAGCAGCCAGCCAATCATGTGATCGGAGTGTGGTTGAGAACCTAACCTGACCTGCTCGAGCCACTTCACAGGTCAAGGGAGGGGAGGATTTGGTTATTTGGTTCTCCTTGGGCCCAAGAGAGAGAGAAGAGATCGTCGTGTTTATGGTTGTATGGTATGGTATGGTATGGTATGGTATGGTATGGTATGGTATGGTATGCCAGGGTTGCGGAAGTGATATGAGGCCATGGTGATATTAAACCCAGTTACTGGTTACTTACACAACTAGTTCCCTCCTGTTACACTACATCTGAGTGAGCATCAAGTCAAACTAGGGGTCCAACCGGTTTTATCCTCAACCAAGACTTCTCTCTCCTGGGCCAGACTCGCCCCCCAGGCCAGGCTGCCTACATGCTGCCTACATGAAACACATGTCAAAAAATGCTTTTGCTTCCCGGAGCGATAGGTCCTTCTAGAACTTCGCTGGGCACAGGCACAGGCACAGAACAGAGTAGAATGACAGAATGTATGCCTGAGAGCGAACTTGATCCGGTTTTTTGCTCAAAACCGATGACGATGTTTGTTCTGCTGCGGAAAATAAAAAAAACCCAGTAAGTTTGAAAGGTGAACTTCAGATTGATAGATATATATCAGTACCATCGTCTCGGTTCTCTCCACGACCTTCTCTTCTTTCTTCATACCAACCACCAAAAATCTTCTCTCAACAACACAACACAACACAACACAACACAACACAACACAACACAACACAACACAACACAACACAAGAAAACTCTCTACCCACATCACATCACATCTCAATCGTCCCAATCATCTCATCCACCACGATGAGATCCCGCGCCAACAACACCCGCGACGTCTACGACGACGGCTACGTCGCCGCCAAACCCTCCCTCCTCGACCGTCTCCTGCGCCTCTTCCAATTCCTCACCTCCCTCACCTCCTTGATCCTCTTCTCCATCCGTCTCCGCAAGATCATCAACCTCGCCGGTCGGGCATCACGCTCCAACGGCGCCGTCGAAGGAATCCTCGCCGCCGCCGTCCTCTACACCTTGATCGCCATGGCCCTGAAATTCGCCATCAGGGGATCCGGCTCCAACATCCTGCGCATGATGTTCATCGTCCTCGATCTCCTGTTCGTTGGTGCCTTCATCGCCGTTGCTGTCCTCACTAGTCCCAAGCGTCATGGAAGTAGTGCGCCGTGCCGCTTGACGCGATCGACGCGATTCAATGTGAAGGTTCCGAGTAAAGTCAACTGCAACTTGCCATGGGGAACGTTCATTTTGGCGATTGTCAGCACGTAAGTTGAGCCTCGGTGATGTCCCAATGGGTATGAATGGAGATGTTAATATTTGTGTTTATAGTCTTCTCCACGCTGCTACCGCTGCCTACCACATCATCAAGGATAAGCGTCGCGCCAAGGTCCACAGCAACGTTCCCGTCAAGGAGATCAACAACAATGGTGTCCATCCCGAGGGACCAGGCCACACGACTGGCAATGCTCATCACGGACACACGCAAGTCTAGATGTCAATCCCTCACATGAAAGATCTAATCTTCTGGGAATCCCTTCTCCAGGATGGCATTCCTCGATCAATAAATACACAGCGAGACCTGGATTTGGATTGGGTTGGCAAGGATCGATATGATACTTCTTTTCATTAGTCGGTTGGGCGGTGTTTGAGCGATAATCAAAGGTGTACTTTTGTGGATTTTTACGGGCTGTTTCCGAGGAAACTTTAATAGCGCAGAGAAGCTTTAATGATGACGAGTTTGAAAATTGCAATGATGATTCTTTGCTACAATAGTCTCATGTGAATGGTTTCTCAAGCCCGATAACTCGTGATACGCATTTCAGAACCTACCCTCCTTGCTTCATGTTAAGAATTTTATCATCGGGCAACTAACAACTCGATTGCTCCCATCGAGGCTATGCTATGCTGTGCTTTGTGTCTCGAAATCTCTTCTTACATACGGGTAGGAACCAGAAATCAAACCATGCCCTAGCCCTTTTACCCTCAACAAAACCTCTAAAAAGACCCCCTTGTCACACCTCCTCTTTCACTCACAGCTCAACTCCATCTAACACCAACCTCAATATCAACCTCTACGATTCACCACCTACCCTCTACCCACTGATCCCTTCAAATAAATCCCTTCTTCTCACAGGGGATTTTCCAAGAACCTACACCGCCTCATACGCGCGCAATCTAAGCTTTTGCCTCTCCCCTCTCCAAAAAAAAAAACCAAAAAAAAAATTGAAAGGTAGTGCTTCCCCCTTCCAAGACTTCAGAACTCGCCAGAAACCCCTCCTATTCTATTGCACGAACCCATGTTACGTTAGCTACCTACCAACCACAAGAACGACAGAACGTTCCCTCTCATTCTCTGGACTCCTGGCAAGGTAGAGTTTACCACTCACAGTGAAAGAGTCTCTAGGACCAAGAAATCTAGCTAGCTTTAGTCTAAGACAAAGGCTAAGTCCATCCTCTTTCGAACGGAAAAACTAGCGTAGGTTCCTCTTCTTCGCTGGGGTGTTGTTGTTCGGGGGAGGATGGTATGAGCGACTGGAAGACGAAGGAAAGAAACGAGATGTTTTATCGAGAGTCGTTCCTCCCGCATCCTGTTCTAGAGATGAGCGGGCTCTTGTTTCGTGAGCGTGGGACGGGGATCTTCGCTACGCTACGCTACGCTACTGTTCTGAGGGGGAGAGTTGTTGTTGTTGGAGTTGGAGTTTTGGGAGTTGTGCGTTGATATGCAATCGTTCCAATCTGCCCAGTAAGTTGACTGACTAGATATTCCTGCATCACAGTCAACGTGTAGGATCTCCAACATACGACTACTGTCGGAGAGAAAATAAGTACCTTGCGAGTTGTTGCTCTGGTATCCTAACCGAGACACTAGTTCTCAGAATTATTGGCCCAATGTCATCAAAAAGGCGTGGGTAAGATAATATCCACATCATATTCATGTTCTGGTAGAAAAGCGATCCCTCATAGAAGTCTCAGACCATTAGTACCGCGCCATACGTAGCTAGCCGAAGCTTAGTAAAGCTCGGCGGCAAGTAGAGCCAAAAATATCGCACTGGCGAGAAGCGGACTCCAGGTCTTCCTCTCAAGTCGCAGCCTTCCGAAAAGCTACTGAAGCTTGGAGAAGTTGTGAACTCCTCGATCTCCTCAAAGTGAGATTCTTCTCTTTCTGGAGAAACAACCTCAAAGCTCAAGCACAACGCAGAAAATCTCCATGAACTCAACATGGGATCAAAGACTTCAGAAGACCAACAGTAGACTCTGGATGGTTTGGACCCGGTTTCACTAATTTATATGTTCCTCAGCTGACCCAAGCAAGCTTCTGACTCCGGTGCCTTCAAGCCCGCCAATGCCAACCCCAACGTTCCCAAGAATGGCTCTAGCTCAGCTGATTTGGACCAAGGATTCATCACTGCTGACGATGATGAAGACGATGATGCGAAGGGGGAAGCTGAGATGAGTATCAGTGCCAATGCTGGTAATTGCTCCGTCGCCCCGTCGAATCCCTCTTAAAAGTAAAGCTCACAGAGTACCTCGGATAAGAAGAAAAAGCGCAAAAGATCCCAAAAGAAGAAGACTAAGACGGGGCCTCTTCCAGCCACTGAGCTAAAGCAAAGCAATCCCCCACGCATTCTGCTCTCGACCCTGTTTCCAGTCGAGTGTCCCACCGGAGAGCTGATTCCGTACGAGAACATATCTCGCGAGACAAACGAGGAGACACGCTACAATTCCAAACTCTGGGACGTCGGATTCCTCAATGATTATCGTCAAGCTGCCGAGATCCATCGTCAAGTTCGGTATTACGCGCAGAGGGAGCTCATCAAGCCAGGTGGAAGCCTCCTCTCTATCGCTGAAGGTATCGAAGATAGCGTTCGTGCGCTTTCTGGTCACTCAGGACTTGAGCCTGGCGATGGGTTGATATCAAGTATGGGATTTCCTTCGGGATTGTGTCGTAACAATGAGACTGCTCATTACACACCAAACCCAGGTGATAAGGAGGTTCTCACGGACGAAAATGATGTCCTCAAAGTCGATTTTGGCGTTCACATTAACGGTCGTATTGTAGATTCGGCTTTTACTATTGCATTCGATCATAAGTATGATAATCTTTTGGCTGCTGTGAAGGCTGCTACGAACACTGGCATCGAGGTAGGTTGACTAGATTAATCTGGCTCAATATCACCTTGGTGAACCAAAATATCAATTCTAAGTAGCATGCAGGTGTTGATGCTAGGATGAAAGATATTGGAGCCGCTATCCAAGAAGTAATGGAGAGCTACGAAGTCGAGCTGGATGGCAAGCTTTATCCCGTGAAGGCTATCCGCAGTCTCACTGGTCATAACATCCTCCGTTATCATATACATGGCGATGAACAGGTTCCTTTCGTCAAGAACGATAGTTCTCAGATCATGGAGGAGGGTGACATCTTTGCCATTGAGACTTTCGGGAGTACTGGAAAAGGATACACTCGTGATGATGGTGTACGTACGTTCATATTGTTGCGTCTATTGTGACAAGCTTGCTGACATAGTAGACTGCTGTTTACGGCTACGGCCGTGATGAGTATGCCTCCACCGCCAACTTACGATCCTCTTCCGCAAAGTCTCTTCTAAAGATCATTGATGCCAATTTCGGAACGATCGTCTTCAATCGACGATATCTCGAACGTCTCGGCGTAAATCATTATCATCTCGGGGTAAGTATTTGGCCCCGAAATACCGACATGATTTCTAATTCGAAGCCAGTTGAGGGAGCTGGTTAACCAATGCATCGTCGAGACGTGTGGCCAACTTGCAGATGTGAATAGTTCATACACCGCGCAATTTGAACATGTAAGATCTATTTCTCGAGCAAGTAGTAGTGCTGATCCACTAGATACCGATCTGATTCTAACACTAAAATTTAGACAATTCTTTTGCAGAGTGGTGGAAAGGAGGTTATCAGTCGTGGCGACGACTACTGAGGATGTCCCTTCGATGCTCTGTTGCGAACAATCAGGTTATTCTGATTCATAAACAAACCTTGCAAAGTCTTTCATCATCGTCCTGCTAGAGAATTCACTATAACTGTAGTTCTTCTTATTGTTCTGGCTTGCGCTAGGTCAATATGAACATCACCCTCACCTTGGGGCTAAATGTTTTCACGTCAGTCATTATTCTCTTGATCATTGTGACTGCTCGATAGTGATTCCAATGAAAGGTAAGACAGTGTTATGTATATGATTAGTGTTATTCACTCCTTAGATCAATCGAGAACATGATCTGAACTCCTCAAAACCAGCTTGGCTCGTTGCTGAATAAGTTAAGAGATTGTTCTTCGCATGAACTATTCACTTGGGCACTTCAGATGCCCTCACTCATGTCAAATATAATCTGTATTGATTGTTCCTCATTTGTTTCTATTTCTTTAATTAGCTTTCGAGAAAAGCTCTCCTTGACCGACGTGTGACATAAACCTTTCGATCTTTTCGACACGCGATAACAGGTGTGATGGATCAAAGTCTCGAAGATCCAGTGTTGGATCCGATGGCAGGTTCCTCAATCGTGCTTTACAATGGTACGTCACCATCAACATCCCAATCTGCAGCGGCTACACCACTGACAAGGTTCCAGAATTCCAACACATACCGCCCACCTGGGACGATTTTCAAAAGCTGATCATCGGATGCATGCTTGGGTTTCCGTTGATTCTATGCTATATACTCATCGCGACATTGACGCTCCTCTCCGAAAACCTGACTGGTCTTCTCTACCGATTCGGGCCATACACGACTCGTATGTAACTTTCCATACAAATGTGTAGAATGGTGCAAAGCTGACCTATGCCTCTAGGCGATTTCCCAATGAAGCGCACCACTATCCACGACCTCCCGCGCGAGATCTTGCTCATGATCTTCACATCCACGCAAGGAGAGTGGTATTACGATGCATCGTCAGTCTGTTTAGCGTTGACATGCCGCTCGTTCTACCGCGTCCTCAAGACAAGATACCCCGGACCGATTGGCCTGGCACTCGGTACGGGCATCCGAATCGAAGGCAGTGAGGAGGAAGACAGACGGAAGCCTTGCTGCGCGGAAATCACCCTCGCCGATCTCCTCCGATTCTCCTCTTTCATCGGCATCGAGTTCCGTCTTGCGCACTTGGATTTCGGCACCGTGTTTCTGGCGAAGGCGCTTTATGGCGTACCGGGCAGTCTGGAGGAGAGGAAGCTGGAGGAGAGACATGCAGATTATCGTTCGGTTGTGTATATGGATGTGAAGACGGGTGCGTTTGACAATCTGTTTCCTAACCCCTGGGAGCTGGCTGCGGATGATTGGTATCATAAGGTCGACTGTATCTTGCAACGAAGGGAAAGAGGGGTAGGTCCTAGGCAGGACTTGAAGATCACCAACGAGCTGGGTGAGTTTGCGAAACCTGTGTTGGCAAGTCACGGGTGGAGGATTTGGCTTGGCTGGGTTTTCGGCAGTGGTCTGCGATGGTGGGTATGATTCTGGAAGATGTCGAGGATGAAAGGGGGCCTGATTTGTAGACGAATTGGATTTCCGGCGTATACTTGGTGCTTTTGGTTTGCATTTCTGGAGGCAAACGAGGTTTACATAAAGGTTCTGGATATATGATAGTAGAGGCCGAGAGTTGGATCGGTGCTCGTTAGTCTTTTCCTGCTTTCGGAATTTGGTGGCTTCTCTGCAGACGCTTTCTTTCGAAATGAGAACACTTTACATGGCATTACTGCGCCTGCTTTCAACCTAGTGACCCAATACGTTCGCAATGCAAATTGTCACTTTCTTAAGTGTAAACTTTCCAGCTCTCCTCTGCTATGTGTCAGCCGGCAAGGCTTTCATACCACTTACGCGATGTATATTTAACAAAGAGAAGCAATTATTTGGGGATTTATATGACCCCCTTTGCTATTCCCTTGTACCTCAATTTTTCTTCTGTAGTAACGGCGCCAATCGTCATTCCTCTACCAACCTACCTTGCGCTCGTTCGTATCCTATCTTCACATGCTACCCGCTGTCCTCTCGCCTCATTTTCCATTGACGGCAATTGATCGCTTATTCCACGATGCAAAGCACGACTCCGATACGATCCCCAAAGTCCTGTCGATAGGGTTTAGAACCATGCCCAAAGCCGTGAAAATGTTATGCGACTCTACTTATGCGACTCTACTTATGCGACTCTACTTCCGCGAACATTCTAGCGTCTCGGACTTTCGATGCCTAGTACGGATTTGAGGAGCCTCCGGGCAAATAAGGAAAGTTGTGTATTCATTCATCCAAGGAATGTTCGAGGGATCAGGAAAACGTGGTTTATAAGCTTTCGAGAAAGGCATATATCAAAATGGAATCACTGCTTATCTCTAATCAGGAAATTCAAAATTATAGCATAATAGCGATATGTTTACCAACCTCGGCTAATATCCCCTACGGGTGGGTACCTAGGAAGGCGGGTAGGTAGGTGTATTGCCGATTTTCGCACAAAAAATGCACGAGCGAGGATTTTTTGTGAACTGATAGCACTGAGCACGTATCAAAAGAAAGCGAGGCAAAAGAAAGAGCGCAGGAAATGATACCCCGTGGAGTTTTACTGACCAGGAAGTCAAAATGATAGCAATTCCAAGTTTCGATCTTGGGACCTCAGGGTTATGAGCCCCGCGCGCTTCCTCTGCGCCAAATTGCTTTCGGTTGCTTCGAATTTTGACAATTCGATGTTGCGGAAAGCTTATACCATTATATGATACTGCAAATGTTCTCCCTTCATCAAGTGGGATGATTGAGCACGTTGCCTGTTTTGATTGGCTCGCTACTGCTTGGTACGGAACGGCGCCTGGACCTTCCAATCCAGACCTCAACTCTAGGCAGGCCATTGTTGTCCCTATGCCTTCTGATAAATATGAGGCCGGCGCATATCTACCATAAGTATATACATCTATCTCGTGATCGAACTGTTGCAGAAGAAACTGATTTAATTTTCTTTCTCGGAAACTCTTGTCACTGTCATTGTCTTTGAGACTCAAATCATCACAGCTTGAGTCGCCCTACAAAGGTCCCCGCACTTGCTTACTCCCTCTATTACACCTCCCGCGATTTTTCTCGCTCAGACTCAAATCCATACAATATTATCCGAAGGCCAACAACGTCTGCCTCATTCAGAATGCCTCTAGTCCAAGTCGCTCCTTGCGCCCTATCGCGGCTATTCTCTACATCCAAAACCCGTTCCAACACTCAGCCCTCCAAGCAACCCCTCAAGCTCTTCCCCCAATTCACCCTGCTACCCACAGAACTACGTCTCAAAATCTGGTCCTACGCAGCATGCTCACGACATACACGTATTCACATCCACCAAAAAGACCCCGCATTGCTCATCGGCGAAGACAGATGGGAAGGATATGCACCGAATTGAATCCCGCCGTCAGCACCACCGAGTCCAAATAGTTCAATATCCACGCTTCGTACCAGGTCCTGAATAACGACTACCTCCACTCCCGCAATATCGTGCTCCGACTGGACATCCACGCCTTATGGTCCTTACTCTGTGCTCGGATAAGCAGTCGTGCGGCTGTAGTTCTTTCCCGCCCTAATCCAAAAATTCACTCCACCTCAAGATTTCCTGTTAGTTTGTCATGAGAGCCGCGATGTACATCTTTCGGATTATAAGAGGTATTTAGAACACGAATGCGATACGTGGGGCACATAAGTCGTGCATCCAACTTCTCAATTCGTGAAACCACTTCCTAAAACAGCGTCTGATGAGAAGTCCAATATCAGAAGGCAAATCGCAATCCAATCCAAGACTTCCCGAACTGGAATCACCTACAAGCCCGCCATCGACGCAATCCACCTCTCCGTCAACGTAGCCAGTGCCTCCAACGTGATAGAAATTAACCGCTTCGCCACTATTCTCGCCAAGCAGATCCCTGATATCCAGCGCATCGTTCTAGAACTCCGTATCTTCATGCCTCCAAACATGTTCATGGCTTTAGATCGGCGGCAATACTGGCAAAACTGGGGTGGATCTGGCTGGTGGGTTCCTGTCGGTCGGTTGGTCAAGATGTCGGCTTTGAGAGAGGTGGTTCTGGTAGAGAAGATGAGTGAGAAGATGTTACCGCTTGTGTGGAGGATGAGGACGGAGGCTCAGTGATCTGAGGAATTGGCGATGGTGGAAGAGAAATGGCCGGCTGGGTGGGAGAGGGCGATGCCGATGTTGAGGTTTGTGGATAGTGTGGATAGGATTTCAATATTTCTGTGGTACTGCGTCGGGCTGAAAGGTTGTGCTGGTTGAAGATGTTAGCTCACGATATTTGGCCCATGAACTCTGATCTGAAAGGCAAGGATCTCGTTAAAAGGTTTGCATTATACGGGCAAGATATGGTTTCCCTAAGCAAGATTTGAAAGACGGGCAACGAGAGTGTATTGCATGGCAACTAGGATAATGAGGATTTCATACCTACGCTGGAGGTATATGTAGCGGACGGAAGTGTGAAGCCGATGAGTATGAAGTTGTGGGTGGGAGGAGTTGAGAATTTTCGAAGGGCTGAGAGGCTTTCAGGGAGAGGAAGAGTGCCACGAAGAAGTGTGTTGTGAGGATAGCAGAAAAGTAGCCCACCTGTCAAAATGATACCCACACGCGTATCGGACATGATGATCTGGCTTGGCGTGGTCTCTTATTCATGGCTATTCATCTATGTTGCCATCCGAGAAGTATTCAAACTCTTTAGGCACAGGCGCATCCTCTTTGACCTTCGGCTCTTCATCAACCATCATGAACGGATTCTGTTTCGCTGCCATAGGAGGAGCAATTGGCATCGGAGCGGCCTGAGGGAGCCCATTCCTAATATGCCTCGTCATAAATGCAGCCCATTCCCACGGTCTCGCCCGATCGCCTGGTAACGAATTGAAATATTCCCAGCCCATGACACCTCCAAATCCAGGATATCGTACCTTCAGCGTAATCAGGACTTCCTGCAGCAACTCGAATGGGACCCAGCCACTCCCATTCCCAGGGTTCGTGACCATCCCAATGACGATCTTATCGGCAGGAAAGCCTCTCGCGACCATAAAGTCATATCCATCGGTCTTGCTTAGATCTCCCCACCCACAGTAGAATTGTGTATTATACCACCCAACCTGCTTCCCGCGCATCACTTCTAACGCTTCGTAACTAAAGCCACTGAGATTGTGTTCCGGTCGATCGGACATCAAAGCCGCTGCGACAGGCGCGAGCGTAATGATAAACGCGTCTCCAAAATCGCTTTTTAATCGGTCTATCAGTCGTATTATTCCTGCTAATGTCATGGGTTCCTCGACGTCTAGATCTAGTCCGTCAAGGCTTCGCTCGCGGATTAGGTCTCGTAGAGGGAGATAGTATGCTTCGAAGGTTGTGTCGTCGAGGTCGAGTCGTGTGAAGGAGCCTTTTGCTGCGCCGCCTAGCATGCCTAGGACTTTTATGCCCGAGGCTTGAAGGATGCGTAATTCAGCCCATAAGGTGATGTAGCGGGGATCGGAGGGGACATGATCGTTCTGGTACCGTGTGAGCCAGTCTGTGTCTGCGGTTCGAGGAGGGGAGGAGGGGAGCTACAAGATGGATATTCCCTGGAGGGTCATTGAGGTGGATCGCGGCGACGTTGACGTGCGTCACTGCGATGTTTGGCTGCGTGATTATTGGGAGGATTGAGCATGGTGTGCCGTCTGGATGATGTTGTGTCTGATAGTAGATTACTATTCGAGGTGTCGAGGGAGTGGGGGTAGGCAATGGAGGCATCGTTGGTAAGTCGAGTGGTAATTGCCCTGAGGAAAGGTTGACTGTTCAGGTTGGTGGGGGGTTAATGTTATGGCGGGGTAGGCCTGGAGCTTCAAGGACTCGCTTGCTGGCTGCAGTATTTTTAGATACACCGTAACCGTAGTCAGAGAACAGAGGCCGATTTCACGCGGTCAATAGGAATGCTATATCATATATGTGATTATAATATGTACTCATGTCGAATTGCTGCGTGATTTTTGCGATATCACTGTGGAACCAAGTGAAGTTCTGAAATGCTTTCGCGACTTCAAAGTCTTCCCTTCTATGGCGGGCTGTGGCATGGTTAGGCACAGCCCAGACAGCATTCAAAACGAGTATTATTGCATGAATTCCTGCCGCATGTTTTTAGATGGTTTGCTTAGTCGGAGATTCTGTAATATGTGTACTTGGATATCATAGATTCTTCCTACCTCCACACAAAAACTGCGTAGCTTTACCCTTGTTCAGGTCGACCCTAGAATCCTCCAAGACTCCTCCTTGATAAGCGAATATCAACAGTAAAAATATGGAGGAATGCACATCGTCATGCAGTACCTATTATCTGAAATCAGTGCCCGAAAACAGGGGGATTGGCTTTTGAGGCCACACTTGACACTCAAAGGAGACACTTGACAGCTGGTCAATCAATGTGTTGGCAGAGGTTATATGAATGAGATACCTACAGAACTTCACTGGAAGTATTCACAAAACCTGTCAAAAACCTCTTCTTCTTCTGTCTACTACTACTACTGCTACTACTACTACTACTAGGTGACATAATCGTTTCGCAGCTGACGAACTTGAATATGATGCCATGTCCTATCGTCTTTTCCATCGTACCGAGCCTGGCTGGCCACTGATTGAGGACTTTCTTGGAATGGAAGATCTCGACAACTAAAAATAGCAATTCGCCCCCAAGCATATCTGTTGCGATCGCACAACACAGGTGAAATCTCTGCTTGCAAGAGCTTCATTCGATACAGGTACATGAATAGTATCTACTCTGTGAACAGAAAACCTGCCCGGAAAGCTTATTCCAGCAAAGATTTTGAAGTCGGCTGCGGTGTCACCGAAGCTACTGCAAGTGGCGTAAAGTATCCTCGTCAGCATAATTCTCAGCCACATTGCGCGGACTTTTCCTCGCAACGACGAAAAGCAGCCAGCAGCTGTAACTAATCAAAGCTCGCCATTTCGCACAACGGCAGCTGTCGCGAGATGGTATGATAGTGCATAAGCGTTTGAATCCGGGTATGGCCGCGCAGTGAGTCGTCATAAGCGCGACTGCGCAATTGCGACTTGAGATGCGTAATCTGTCGGCGGAACCCACGAGAATGTGAGGCAAGATATACATTACTACGAGTACTTACTTATGTAGCTACTCTTCCAGCTTTCAGAAAGTATCAATTCGATTACTTTCATATTGCATATCTCATCTCAAACAACTCTCGTTGATTACCAAACCAAAGGGATATTTGCTCCTTCTCCTTCAAGTCAACAATATCCAAACATGCTTTCCTCCTACCGCAACATCCTCTTTCTCGCTACTCTCATACTATCGAGTTTCTCCACTTCCATCCTCGCGTCTCCAACATATGGCACCAACAGCACAGTCGTATGCTCACCAACCACATCTATCCTGAAACCTTCGCCGACAGCCACTTTCGGTGGCGTTCCCTCGAACGTAACCTCAACATACATCTCTTCGCCTACGGGCATATCAAATGGAACAGCTGGCCCGAATTCATCGGTTACAGGCAGACCTCTGTCACCAACCAACCCACCAGTTCCAGCTTCTGCGGCAGGCTCTTTAAGGGAATTTGGCTACTCCTCGGCTGGATTGGCTGTTGCGATTGCTTTTGCTGTTGCGTCTTTGTGAGAAATATGCATGGAATGCGAGGGGTATGAAGGTCCGGTTAAGGTCTTTTCAGGATAGTAATGGATCAGAAAGAGATTGGATGTTGGTAATGTGGGAAAACATGTAATAGCTAGGCCAGTCCGCCTCCAAAAATGGGACTTGGAAGTGAGTACCGAGCTGATAGGAAGGGGACCGGCTATTTGTTATTGGAGACGAAGGAATGATACCCTAATAGATTTGAAAAGCGCCTTCAAAATGGTCTAGAAAGTAAATTAATGCAAATATGTAACGTAGATCTACCATCACTTAAACTGGTAAAAATGCAACTTCAGCTTGAACAAGTCACATTTGAAAAACGTTATATTGTCTGCGCCAGCCAATCATCTTTGGTAATTCCAACACGGTTTTCCAACATCTTCTCTCAATTAACCGACCTTCCGTATTCAGTACAGTAAACAACTTTGTATTTTGCACAATACCCACTGCATTGGAATCCTTTAGAGGCGGCATGTCCAACCATGTTTTTCCGTGATGTTCATCACGATCTTCAAAATCATGTACCTCCCTGATGTGGTCTCACGATGGCTTACTGCAACCTCTCTCTTCACTTCCCGTGACTCGTCCAAGCAGTCGCATCAATCTCTACTTCGTCTTAACGACCAACATGAGTTCCGAATAACCATATTCGCAGATTTGCATTATGGCGAAGAAGAAAGTGGTTGGGGAATCGATCAAGACATAAAATCTACCCGGGTCATAAACGCAATTCTGGATTCTGAGAAGTCGGATTTCGTTGTGCTAAGTACGCTTCTCATCCCACTTTTGCAGCCCCTACGATTCTAATACCACATAGACGGTGATCTCATCACAGGGGAAGATACTCTCCTCGAAAACTCCACCAAATATCTTGATGTCGTCGTCGCTCCTCTCGTAGAACGTAAAATCCGCTGGGCAAGTACATATGGGAACCACGATTCGAAATTCAATCTCTCCCGCTCCGCTCTCTTCAAAGAAGAGGACAAATACGCTCTATCCTACACGGAATCTTCTCCAAGTGGGGTGAGCGGCGTCACAAACTACCACATCCCCATTTTCGCTCCAGAGAAGGATAGTGATGATACGCCACTTGCCATTCTCTGGATTTTCGACAGCCAAGGCGGCGCTCCATTCCAAGCTGAGTCAGGATCGGTAGTTAACTGGGTTGACTCCTCGATCGTTTCTTGGTTCACGAAGGAGCGGGAACTTCTCAAGAAGAAATACAGCAGAGATATCCCGTCTTTGGCATTCGTGCATATCCCGCCCTCGGCCTTCCTCACTGTGCAGAACGAACTCTTGCCAAACGTTGGTGATGAGTCGGCCCATTTCCCAGGTCTGAATGATGATGTGCCGTTAGCTGTGCAGGGTGATGGCGAGCAGGATGTTCCGTTCATGCAGGCTCTCGTTGATACGCCGGGTTTGCATAGCGTGTATAGTGGGCATGATCATGGTGATTCTTGGTGTGCTAATTGGCCGAAGGGGAAGGGTACTGTGAAGGGGGTTAGTAAGCCGCATTTGTGCTTTTGCAAACATTCTGGGTATGGAGGCTATGGTAATTGGAATCGAGGGGCGAGGGTTGTGAAGTTGAGGTTCGGTGGGAAGGGAGGGAAGGAGATGGATGTTGAGAGTTGGGTGAGGATGGAGAATGGAAGTCTAATCCAGAGGGTGGGATTGAATGAGACGTATGGTGTTGATGTTTATCCTCCGGATAACGGGGAGATTGAAACGAATGAATGAGTCACACCTGCTGCTAGAGGATAGTCAAAGTGGTGAATTATTTCTATGACTTTTGTACGCAAGTATTTCCAAAGTCGCCAACTTGCTTCAAAGGCTTTGAATTCATCGGCTCTAGGTGTTTCGCATTCCTTCAACACCCTGAATTGCTTATATACTCACAGATGCAGGTTTTAGTAAAATGGAAATTTTACGGGCATTTCTCTGCCTAGCTTTGCAACCTTCGAGGCCAGTGTAAGCGGATGGCAACTGACAATACTTCGGGCTACTGCTGAGTTGCAATGTATATATTGGATAGAAAAGTCCTTTTTTTGGCTGGGGCATTTGCCCGAACAGCAAGACATTTTCACTTGTCAATATATTCTTATCGGTCTCAACAATGGCCTATGCTCATCGGGCAGGAAATTTGCTAAAATCCTCGTAGCTATCTAGGTCTTCACTGCCAAAGATGGAAGCATCAATATTGCCACCGCGTACATGGCAGCCAATCCTTCTTGCTATGTTATAAGCAAACTTTCCGCAATCGAGTCTTTGAAAGACCGACCAAATGTTTCTGATTGGCCGGACATGCGATTGCATGCCGAGGTTCCAGTTACGGCTTCAATAGACCATATCATTAGCACTTACTGTGTTCTAGACACCCAGCCACGAATCCTTCTTGACGAGAAAGGTCTAGCAGTGTTGACCGAGGTCGCGTCTGCAATCATGACCCATCGGAAGTGCCAGAGATAGGTCAAGCGAGTCTGGAAATACTTCAGAGAGAATACTAGCGCCAGAAGTGCCCAGCCAAGGTCTAAGTGATATACCCTATTGGTATCGGAACGGCTATTCCAGCCTGTTTGCCATTCTGTGTTCTGAGAAAAGCAATTCTGGAATTAGGTTTGAAACCAGGTCGTCAGAAGGGGCGAAGGAGTATGGAAGAACTTTTATTCATTAAATTGCCCTTTGCTGATGCTCCTTTCCTATGTCCTCTCACTTGATGGCCATGCGATTGTGCTGGTATGTCGCAGTAATGATGAATAGTTGAGACTTCCTGTTCTCCCCTATCCTAATTGGCCAACGAAGAGCTTAACTTATTCGAAACCCGTCGACCTGGCCAAATAGAGACTATCAGCATATTATGTAGTGTCTTAATAGAATCTAGTCTCAATAAACACTCGGGTGGAATGGAAAGGCATCTGCTACTGCATAATCTATCATGAGAACATAGCTTCCGATTGTGCAAGTCTTTGGCAGCTTAGGCATGACGAAACCAACGTTAACGACACGTGCTGTGAAGCTTGTATATCGCTTTCGCTTCAAATGTTGAGCAGCTACCTTACCCTGTTGCTGTTTTCTAATGTGCAGGTCTGCTTAGAGATTTATTTGCAGGAGACAATCCCTAGCTTGCTGAAGAAACAGTCTGTCGTTTGTTGAAGACATGGGTCTAGGTGATAGCACTCACTGGCATGTCGGTTATCACTTTAATGAGTTATTAAAACAATCTTTCGTGATACCGTTTAGACGCCCGGAAAAAATTGGTAATTCACCTACAAACCCGTAACTTTCGGAAAAAGAATAAGAAGCGCGGGTTGCCGTTGATTTCTACAGAGTTCCGATGGGGTGCTAGCTATAGAAGTGGAGTGCGGTAGTTATTTCGCTTAGTACGTGAGTAAACAAAACAGATGACCAGTAGCAGAGCGATTATCAACACCAGTGAGATCATGTACCGGGGGCTAACGCTGAGATACTTCATACACACTATCAGAGACAGGTACAAAGATGTGAAAATTGAACAGTTGTGATAGCTTATCATTTACTCTCTTTCATTCAGAAGCCCACCACGCCATAATACATCCTTTAACTCCCCTATGATCTGAAATTTGGATGGAAATCATCTCAAGAAATTCTCACTCAGCTTTTATTGGCTCTTCTTAGCTATACTATGGAGTCCGAAACCTTTCCTGTTCCTTTATACTGCTGTAATTTCCGAATTTAATCTCGTGAAAGCGCAGCTTTCACTAAATAAGTGGTAAAGCTTCAGAGACGCTATTCGGCGAATGGTGAGCCTGCGAGAATGAAGTCTGAAACCTGAATATCGAGACATGAAGAAGGTTGAAAATGGCCATGTTGACCATTACGAATATAGTATACATAACACGTGAACTCGTGCTTCGCTTCACCGGGCATGATCTGGATCAGCCGCGAGGTTTCACGTTCTCACGGAGAGTATTCAGAGGAGGAGAATTTCACTCAACCAGACCTGGAGGGGACCACTATATAGTCAGAACGAAAAGAACAGCAATATTATTGATTGCCTATGTATTGAGTACATCATGTTGTGGTTTAATCATTTTGCTTGGCTACTGCCTTTGTATTTATTCATATTCGTACTCTTTGTAACATACGTACATTACTCCGGTGATTCGGAAGGGGTGGCTGCGCCTCCACTCCCATGGGTTACCTCTCTATAAAATCTGAGGTCATGAGAGCAGATGGCTGTTGCCTTCGCTACCGTAACGTGAATCTCTACAACATGTTGAGAGTTGATGGTTTCGCGTCCGCTCCCATAGTGTATCTTTCCCACCCAAGTCGAAAGAAATGGGCCCGGCATAACCTTCCTTACAGCGGATCTATCACATACGCAAGCTTGCGACTGTTCTCAGGATCGTCGGTTCATCGTTTGTGACTGACACATCCAGCATGCAGCCATTTCATTGTTACTTAAAACTTCGCCAGCAGGAGCAACATGAGCAAAATGGCCATTATAGGGAAGGACCATGTTGCCCATGATGTTCGTATAGCAGCAATCAACTCTCCTTCTTCGAGGGCCTGAGAAATTCCGGAGTTTCGAAAGAGTCTGATCCAGAGGATAGTTAGGTATAAGTTCATCAGTGGCAGGAGCATGGCAGCTTGGATCAAGGGGTTTCTGTAACGGCCCTCGTCGAAAACAAAGAACTTAGTGAGTAGACCAGACCAAAAAAGTGATGTGCTCGCCATGATAAACTCAGCCGGTCTCTGCGTTCTTGGGAATTTTGAAAGCTCTTGCTGCATAACCTTGATGCTCAGACACACATTGTGAGTGGCGAGCATTGCAAGCTGCCAGTCGGAGTCCAATTCTCCGTTCCCAAGATATAAAGTGTAGATCGAGATGAGCGTTGTAGCAATGGGAAGAAGGTCATCTTCAAGCCATTGCCTAGAAGCTGAAGCTCCTGCCAGGGGGAGAACTGGGGTGCGTGCTCGGCTACCATGGTTGAGGTATGTGATGACAAAGTAGGAGCTCGACAAGATCGCTGCCATGATTGTGTTCTCCATGATTGGACCCAAATTTTCGTCCCTGAGAAGAAGCCATAGATGCTTAAAGTACTGGCTGGGGCCGTCACCATTGCGTCCAGGTTGAGCATTCGCTTCAGTGGTTGTTAAGTCTATCTTATTGATCACCGAAGCCAAAGTAGTCGGAAAGAGGTTCAAAATGTGGATCACGAATGTCGCGTGCCCGAAGGACTTGTTCCGAAGCGCTGCTGTAATTACCTTTGCCATCCTTTTGGCTATTGAAGCAATGCGGTGTGCAGGCCAAGACATCCATCTTCTGCGATTCGGGGACATGGTGATAACCGCACTATACATCTCCTCTTCCTCGGCTCTCTTTATTGTAAACCATACATCGGGGTAGTAAGTTTCAGTCCACAATAGACCTTGAATGGAAAAGTCTTGAGGTAGCCTAGAGTTACCCTTTATTGGTCGCCTTGGAGTATGTCCTCGTCTATCATATCTCCGATATGACCTCGGAAATTTATTCAGGATCGACGAAGCTGGACGCCAGGGAAAGCTTATATCGAGGAGGTACGTTTCTGCGATATTCTTACTCAAGTACCACAAGAAAACCACCGTGCCATGCACGAACGGCAGACCGTTGGGATCCCCGATACGTTTTAAGCCGATTTCCAACGTTTGATTTTTGAGGTGGCGTAACCATTTGATGGAAAATAGAAAGCTATTTTTGATAATTTCATCATCCATTCTCTCACAGCTGGGGTGGGTTTTTGATGCAAAGCCAATGGATTTTGTCGTTATACGCCCGATCTGGTGGTCAAGCGAGCCAGAGAATTTTTCGACATTTAGTTCGAACTTTTCAATGTTGCGATTCGTGAAGCAAAAGCCATGAGCCTTGACAAAAGCTATACCCAGAGGTGGTAATCTATATCGACGATCAGGTGAATCGTAAACTTGCTCAACTAGGGTCAGGGTAGACTCTCTTGCAGAAGTCAACGGGACAACGACACAGGGTGACTTGGAGTCGTAGAATAGCTGCTCTAAAGCGTTGGATCGCGTTAAAATAGCCAGGTGATGGTACAATCGGCCAGTCGTTGGGGTTCTGGAGAAAGTTCTGGCTATGTCATACCAGCCCTGAGCAACACGAGTCCAAAACATTGAGTCTCGAATATCGTCATCTTCAAGAGCCATCCTAAATCGGCCAAGATCGTCAAGGAACTCCAACCAAGTATCCTCGAAAGCTGGCACCGTCTCATATAAGAGCGCCATCATAGAATAGGCAAGATAAATGAACGCAAGCATATGATGTAGAGAAGCTGGAAGCCGGTGTCTCAATAGCTCCAAAAATGAATGTATGCCGTGGCGCCACATCTTAGCCGGCATAGCATACTTTGAAGCCAACCGTCGCAAGGCTAAACTAGCGGAGGAATATTGACTTGCTGAGAAGAAGTCGTGATGTTCATGGAGCAGAGTTCTGTGGAGCGCTATCAACGCTTGCCATTGCTCCTTGTTGAGATTCGGATGAGATGTAGGGTCTGCCTGTGCTAAGATGGCTTGCTTCTTGTTAACTTCAACGCACCTGGCTTCCACCATGACAAGCCCAGCATAGATGTCTTTCACTTGGGCAACAAGTTGCTCCTGGCTGATAGGACGCGTTTCTGGTTGCTGTATGGTATCGAAGCTACCTTGACGAAGAGACTGTGTTCCGGCGATTATAATTCGGCCAGATTGCGCGCTAACGGAATATCGTGACAGTGAGGCAGTCGTTAGGAATGACTTCTTGCTACGATCTAGAAGTCCTTGTGCTCTAAGCTTGTGCGCTTGAACACTGGTAATGTTGGATGGATCCATTACAGACGGTTTCGAAGTAGGTGTTTCAGTGTCGATCCACAATTGTTTGGTCCTAGGCTCTGGCTTTGGTCTTATATTGAGCATTGCCTTCTCATCTCCTCCCAGTCGCTCTGGCATTATCCGTTGCCTTGATTGCAGTCCAGGGGGCAACTCGCGATATCGACTCATAGACCCTACTGAGATGCCATCACCTAGAGCAGCTCTTTTTCTATGGTGCGAGGGATTAGTACAGCTGCCTTCTTCTTCCAGATACTCTTTTGGAGTTCTAATCTGCAGGTGAGCAAGCCCTGAGAGACTCCGTGAGCGACTCAAGGGCCCTTCCATTTGGGATGTGTTCGGTGGGGGCTTAAGAGGCTTCCTTGGAGAAGAGTCGTCCTGTGTAGATCTATTTGAAAATTAGCTCAAATTGAGCGCAGAGGGTCAAAGCAAAATACTCTTTGATCACCGATTCGGCAGCGAGAGATACACGGAAGTACTCATGTTCACTTGGATCATTGGGCAATTGCTCTTGATGATTCAACAGCACATGTTCCCAACAGCTGTATTCTGAAGGGATTATCCTGCGATCTGGACAAAATGTGCAAGACCATGAAAGGGTGTTTTTGTGGTTTTCCTGTGAATGTTTTATCCATCGATCGTGAAAATTCGTTGCTATCATGAGACATCGTTAGCGACCTCAATTATTCACTCTCGTATCAACGTACTTTGCTGTTGCATCACAAGTACGAGCTTCGATCGATCCTCGACAAACTGCGCTGGCCAAACACAGGTTGGTAGTCAAGGGGGCACAATTGTTGATGGCCACAGAAGAAGTGATTTTAGGGTTCCAAAAAGGCTATGAAGGTGTTGGGGATTGATCTTGGTGGGTGAAGGGGAGGAAGCTCAATGAAAGAACGGAAATATGATATTATGTAGGCGGGCTACACTGCCACGCCGTATTGAGGCGGTCCGCCATGGTTCGCATTTTGCCTACCTCACGTAACCAAGAAGTTGCTAGCAAATCCCTCTTTCTCTCACCGGAATTGCCTATCGGGAAACAAAGTGAAAAGCAGGGCGGACAAGCGAGAAGCTCCGCCACCACCAGTGAGCTCACCGAACGTGACTCCGCAGCTGACGTGGAACGCATCACCATAACAGAGTATTTCCCAAGGGACATAGCCAACAAAAGGCAAGGTAAAAATCCTCGTCGCGAACAATTGTATCAACCATATGCTTTCGAATTGACAAGATACCATCTAAATGTATAATCCGTCGCAAGATGAACAGCAGAACATCCCAGTCAAAAAATCCCCAGCACAAGCACTAAGGCACTGGCAAACAGATAACGAGGCCGACACAGTGCTCTGGATAGATTGCATCTCTGTTGACCAAGAACACACTTCAGGACGATGGCGAGGCATCGCCATGATGAGAAAAATCTATCAACAAGCGACCAGCACCATGGCTTGGACCAGTCAAGAAGTCGATAGCAGATTTCGCAAGGTCGAGTTTAACAGACGTACGAAGAAAGCCATGGCCTTCATATTCGCCTGTGTATGCGCTGCTCAGCTCACCCAGAGACACTCAGGAGAGCCGGAAACAGAGACAATTCCGATTGAAAAACTTCGAGGAAATTTGCCTGCGCATATCGGTGTTTCATCTCGATGGCCAGCGATAATGCAGGAAAAACAACCACTGGATTATGGATGCCAAACAACGTTACTTAACGTTCTGGTAAGATCCCTTCACTCCATGACAAATCCTTAGGAGCTACTCAGCTGCTGTAAAACTAACTGAGATCCTTCCAAACAGATAAAACGCGTATCCCTCGTCAAATACATTCATATACCTGCCTTGCTGTCTAGGCCGCATCCTCATCTGCTCCTACTCGCGAGCCTGGCATTCGCATTTCCAATCACATACTTACGATACACAAACAAGGGGGACAAATATCAGGACGAGATCATAGTAGGATGCATACTTCTGCTAGTAATGGCGGCTTCGATGATTGGAGGAGGCATATGGGAGATAGCAATCCCGCTGTTGCCGTGGTCTATCATTCTCGGGCTGATCTTGAGTTGGTTGATACATCGGGTTTTTGGGCTCCAGGGCAGGAGGACAGGCGGTGAAAGCCAGGCGAAGGAGACGCAGAAGCATTCGTGGCTATATGAGAAGTCAAGGGAATTGATGCCACGTTCGGAAAGGTAGTCTGAAGCGTACAACTCCGGTACATAAAGTATTTTAGCCTGGCATTAGTCTGAGTCGGGATCCCGGATCCGACGAGCTTCAGTACTGAGCTCCCAAACAGACATGAAGACTATCTGAAGGAAGGGCAAGCTGTTGCGGTCGAAAGCATTTCAAGCTTATATGTCGAATGAACTTGTAGAGATTACAAAGGGGATGACGGGACGTTCGTTAGACGGTCGTTTGTAATCTCGGTTGTTCTAAAGTGGGGCGGTAGTAATGAGGTCACCAAAATTCAAATATCAGAATATCAGAATATAGTGTTGAAGCAAATATATGTGTATACGATATTTATCCAATGATTCGATCCGTTTACGCAATTAATATATGTGTCATCCGTGCTCCAGTGTTTTGAATCAACATGCAGGACTAACAGTGCAGCTCAACTTTCTCTACCCGCAGAGTCCCCAGACAAGATTATCAGGACCGGCGGACGTGAACTCGTCAGGAATAACGTATCTTGTAGCCAAAGGATAGAATCGATGTCAAGGTGGATGTCTTCAAGAAAAATTTGGCAAGTGTAATCCAGATCATACAGATTATAAGTAGACTTTAGATCAACTTTGAGTTTGGGGCCAGGTAAATTCGTCTCGGGCGAAGCCACCAAGAACTCTTTAGTTGAGTTGATGTTTGCGGTTATCAAAACTTTGCGAACGTAGCTTCGAAAACATATCCTCCAAGATTTTTTCACTCTTAATATTATACTCTGCAATAAGTATTGCGAAAACCAAAGAATTTCATGTAGGAATGTACATGTTGTGACCCCGAAATGGGCTTCTCAAAATAGGTGTCTAAGACTTAGTATCATTATGATAGTGCTTCGCATATTAACAACGAAACTCACTCGTAATGAGGTACTCACGATGTCGGATTAGGAATACAGAGCAGATATCAATTTCAGACTCCTGTAGCATAGCTAAATTGGACATCCCAGAACCACTACTTACAAACGCATCCATGATAGTTAATGATTAACTTCATCAACATCTAAGCTGTGTCCGTTGAGAACAAAGGACCCACTGTCCAGTGATGATTATCCAATTACATACTTCAAACCTGCAAGCATAAGCTTATCTCGACTTCTTTGATTCTTTCGAATATGGCGTCCCAGAAGGTGATTGCAGTGTTAATTATTTTCGTGATTGAAAGCCAGTCAGGAAAAGAAAAACGTATTATGGCAAAGGAGGCAGTAATACTTGTTTGTTGAGCGATTTTCCCAAAGTACCGCAGTGTTTGTGAACAGGGCGGCGATGATGGATGTCGGTGGTAGATGGTTAATAGATTGTCAAAGACAATATATAGATATATATATATATATATATATGTATATTCGAATCTCATTTCGTACAAAGCGATATGTATATACCTTTGGGGTTATGGAATTTTTACAACATATCGATTGATTACTTTATCTACGGAATTCGTCCCATGCATGTAACTCCTTGAGTTCAAGTTATTTTGTAAGATCTTACAAACCTTCGCTAGTAGAAGCTTGCTTAGAGATTACCACATGAAATCTACAGCTTCCTTGAAATAGCTATTTGCCACAGACTTTGTACGGTAAAGCTGGCGCCTATGCTAAGTCCTGATGGCCTATTCTTGAATCAGTCCCGTGATTTGAAAATCCGCTCCCTGTTTTCGTCCAACTCCGCCTTCCAAGTGTCAGCATACAGGCCAGCGGTCTGTTCAATGCTTCGTTGTTGCTTGGCAACGAGCCACAAAGGAAGAAAACAATGCAACATCGATTAAGCGAGGGATTTTCGTACCTACTTGTCTCAGTTCGGTTCTACTCTCGCCACGCAGCAATTTGCTCCTGTCAGGCAGTGCGTAGATCTTCATTTCAAACATGCTTGAAGAACAAGTTCGAAACTATAGAGCAGAAAGATCGGCCATCTTGACATTCTCAATGGAGGGCTCGTACTGTCGACTACGTCTCAGCCGAAAAGAGGAGCAAGCTTCAATCTATTTGGAGAGATGCTTTTTGTATATAAGGTCGACAGATATTCTCCAAGTTCCAGTATTCCCAACCGATATGGAGAAAACAGATCTCGGGGCCGAAGTCCGAGCCGATATTAATTCGCGCTGTATGGAAGTTGCAGGACGTACCATCTCCAAAGAAAATCCCTTCTGGAAGTGCACCGAATGGGCCAAAACCATCACGGCCACAGAAGGATGCTTCGATGCATGTCTGGACAAATGCGAGGCCGGTGCAGGTGACAGCGGGATCACTTTTGGCCTTTGTGCCTCGATCAACTGTCGTAAGGATTGTGATAAGGGGCCGCCTGTGAACGAGTTCAAAAAAATCGATTGGGCGATTGAGGTCAGGGGTGGTGATGCGGCGAAGCAGATTAGCTATGGGACTTGTAATTACTGGTTCAACTGGGAGGCGGGCAAATGTCAGAAGGGAAGCGAGAGCTCGCACGATGGGTTCTGGTTCCGTATCGATCCTGGGTATGGAAAGTGTAGCTAGGTTTAGGGAACATAACTGCTACATGTATGTAGCTACTTGAAGTCTTAGACTTTGAATGCAGGCCTCCTGTACATACATTTTAGATTTCCTCGCAAGATAAAGCCTAGTCCAATTATCCAAAATCATTTACAAGTCCGTGACCAGTCAATAGATCTCTTCTCCTTAGGCTGAGCAATCGAGCGCTTAGCTCTACGACATTAATACTTCATTTATGATGCTAGCCGCCGACTTGTTTCAGAGCCTTTAATCACCCGGAATTGTGGCTATATAGAAAGGTATGGGGATGGGGATGGAGTTGCGAGCATATTTACAATATAAGAACGCTTGGATATAGACATTAACAAAATCCTAGGTCTGGCCCTACATTCAACCTTACGGTAAATTATAAAGTGACAGCAACAGATTGCTTGAGAGCAACACCTACAGTACTTACGAATTCTTTCAATAATGATTTTTTTCATGTAGCACGTTACAAGTTTCGCGACCCAGAAGCTCCTCTCCTTGTAAACTTAGCTACGTCTTGTCTTGTGAATGAAGTATTCTGGATTAAAATACAGCTATACTGCCGGCCTTTAAAACAGCTTCCTCGGCGTGGACCGCCAGGTAAAGTAGTGTCTGTAAGAGAGATGGATTATATGTAAAATAGTCAACCCGGCTCAAAAACCTGGAATGAAAGAAGTTTCTCTGTACAGATGTTACACGGTCGTGTAAGCACAATCACATAACTTGGTAATCCGAGGAGTGCTGTTCGACAATTTGGCAATGCGTATGTGAGTATTGATCTAAAACCGCGAATCCCAGAAATCAAGAAAAGGATTAAAAACTCACTCGCTGTATAGTAACATAGTTTGCTTGAGTGACGGTATAATGCGCGGCTGACAACATCACATAAGAACGACAGCAGCATTCTCACTTTCCCGTCCCCGCACTCCAAATCACAGTCAGGAAGCAGGAAATTTCACCTGGAACATCTTTTTTTCCTCCCCGCGGAACGCGCTTTGTTTGAGTCATAATTGCATTAGATGAACCAGTTTTTCATTCAAAACGGTTTTCAGGTGATGATAAAGGTGGTAATCTCATGTCTGTGTAACAATAAAATGCATAAACCAGAAATATATATACCTATACTCCGGTCATCTGGCAACATATAATCTGGCTCGAATTCTCAATTATAGTATACCTCGTCACGGTCGACAAGATGAGTGTAGGTCGGTCTCCCTGGTTCCTCATATCACTTATCTCAGACAATCTTATATAGATCATTGATATATCCACAACTCCTTACGTCCTTTTAACAAATGACATTTTGACCTCAGGAGCTGTTATTCAGAAAATACATGGTCCAATCGGTCTACTTTTGGTCCCATCACAACGCGGAAGTAGGTTCTAGAGCTTCTATAAATACTCCCAGACTATTTTCATTGAGGCTCTATAAGCCGTAACAGTTTCAGTAAAGGAGGCCACAGACTCCGCCATTGCCATAATCTCGTTATCTACGTTATCTGATAAAATTTACTAATTTAGGAACTTGAAGCTGATCTCTGGTAGGCCTGAGAGATGCCATCTGCCTTCACGTGATATACATTACCAGGTACCGCTTAATGTCCTGAAGGTAACGAATAAATACTGAGACTCTGATAGTGAATCATATAATGACAACAACTTCACGGGATGGTGACACATTCAATACTATTGTCTCGTAGAATTATCATACCTATAAAATTTTCTGAAGCAGGTATCACTTCAACCAATCTCTCCTTCTTAAGCTGAAAGTTTCGAGATATTTACGCATTAGTATTGCCTCTCTGCCCAGGAACCAATATCATTCCGAGCCCTCGCCTTGTCACACGAGTATGATCAACTTGTCCATATGAGATTTGTTCAAATTGAGACTCAGTGCTGGTACACGGTATACATAAGTGCATACTCTCATTTAGTATGAAAAGCAATCATGACTTTGAAACTGCTTGTGAATTCAGTAATGAAGTTTGTTCGTCTTTTGAGCCACCGGAGAAACACTTTATTGAGAACAGGTCAAGCGAAGAAAGAAGGGCCCTGTGAGTGATATCAAGTCATTTCACATAAGATTAGGTATGAACCGCGATTTGAAGTCAACCGTACTGTACAACAAGTGGATATATACAGGACCATGCAGTCTGCATTCCATTCCTCTCATGAGGCAATCGCGAAAAACAGATGGAAGATCTACCAACGAGACGTGTGCGTCAGCATCCAGAAGTATATATAGCACATTTCTTATCACTATTGATGATGCACTTTCTTTTAGGTACAAAGAAAGGTCGAGTTAAGCTGAATATTTCACGAGATAGGTGGGAGAATTCACAACAAACAGTTCAAATTTGATGCTAATGATAACAGTGATTACATTTATGACAAAATACAAAGCTTCGGGGTATTTATCTACCACTGGACCGGCTATACGCCTGCTAGTAAACTTGAATCAGAGAGTTGATTTCTCGACGACCACCAAGAAAAGGATTTCACATTGTCTGAAGCATACTCTCCAGCTATAGGCGATCTCGCTTAATGCCAAGCAGCCAAGTAAACAAACTAGGAAATTATATTACAATAGTACATCACTATCTATATCTTTCAACAACACTGCCCTGTTTACATGATAGAGAGAACAACTCGGTTGGTAAGATACTAACAGGTCTTTCGTGTTCGTATTCAGATCGTGCTCGTCGTATAGATTTGCCTTGCTTTCCTGTTTGTCAGATGTGTACTGCAGCATTTGATGAATTGTCGCGAGTCCAAGACGAGCTAAGATGGTAAAAGAGAATAATTATCTGAGGCACAAAAAGCCGGAGTAAAGGACCTAGAGTGAAAGGTGTAAAAATATTCATGTCATAGAACACATTGAAAGCATAGGGTATATCCCATCCGTCTCATTAGCCTGCTTTCCCAGCCCCAGCCCTAAGAGCGATGCTGCTCCCATTCCTGTATCCCGGTCTCCCCTCATAACAACGCACTATCCCCAAATCTCTTAGAATACATGCCCAACGCTTTCAACGGAAAGATAAACTTATAATTCGGATAGCTTATCATACAACTCTTGTTAAACACTCCCTCGATAGCCTCTTGCAACCACTCTCCATTAGGCTGCTGTCTACTCATAATAAGCTTCAAGCCTTTTTCAATCGGTGCACGGTCGGGATATCGTGCTTCGAGAAGACCGATTACGGACCATGCTGTCATGACGACTTGCGAACCGGTGGGGTGTTCGTGGTAGGCGTTGGTTTCGCAGGACTGTGAGAAGAATGTGAGTATTCTTTTTTTGGATTGATGAACGAGGTTGGGGAAGGCGAAGAGCAAGGGGAACGTACTTTGTAACTTTCAGACCAACCGCCATCTTCCCTTTGTTTCGATATCAAGAAATCGCAACCAGCCTTCGAGAATTTGCTGTTCTCATAGTACTCACCTAAGCTTGCAAGACTCTCCAGCGCAAACATTCCCGCATACGTAAAGCATATCCCCCAACTCCCGTACCAGCTGCCGTCAGGATACTGCGCATCCTTGATGTATTGTACAGCTCTATCTTTGAACACCTTGATATCCTGCGTCCGATAATCAGGATAGTGTTTCGTGAATAAGGAGAGAGCGGTAACGACAGCGGTCGTACATTCGGGATAATCGTATTCGATCATGATGCGCCCGAAAACTTCAGCTGCGTTGAGGATTTCAAGGGCCTCTGACCCGCGAGTGGGCTCGTAGGATGCGCAGCCGCCAGAGGCGTTTTGGTAGGTTAGGAGAGTGTCGATGGCGTCGTAGATGCGCTGGTCATCTAGCAGGGTCGGGTAGCCTGGAGTGCGTTGCAAAAGAAGGACAGCTTTTAGAGCCTCGGAAATACAATCACTAACAGCGTAACCTTGGTATTTGTTGCTAAACGCCCAACCACCTTTTCTTTGCTGTCTATAGCAGATCGCTTGATCATCTACATTCTCGCGAATTTGTTGATCGTCTAGGAATTCTAGAGCGCGTGTGAGCATAGGTCTCCACTTTGGGTCTTCTGCAAGACCAGCGTCCATGACGGCTTGGATTGAGAAAGCAGTATCCCAGCATTGAACGCCGTTTGTGCCGTTGACTAACATGCCTTCGGCCTTGACCCACAGATTATCGGCCATGCGATCACGGTGCCGAGCGACAGAGTAGGAATTTGGTCCTTCTTTAATGAAACAGACGACGAGGTTCATGGCGGCATTGACGGGCGCGAGATCAGCGTAATCTGTGTTTTTGTCTTCCATTTGGACGAGTTTCCAAACCCAGTCTTCCGCTCTTTGCTTCAACCAATTGGTTCTTGTGAATGGAACGTGGATTTTTTCAATGGCCCAGAATACGGTCTTAAGCAGCCATGATTTAGGGTGGTAATTATCTGTTTCAGCAATGGTATTCCGGTGTTCTGCCCAGTTGATAGACTCGTATGGTTCCAAAAAGAGCTCTTGTCGGAGTGATCGAATCAGATCTGTCTCGGGACACGTCCAGCGTCTGGACCAAACGAAAGACATGGCAAGAAACACCATGCGCATATGAATCCACCATCGCCAGGGAGCAAACGGGACCCAGTCCGGTAGAAGCCAAAACTCCGGTGGTACGGGATTAACGATCTCCCATCTAGTCACTCCAAGTACACTGAGCCAAAATTTCGCCCAGTGAGGACCAGCTTTTGCACCTCCAAGTTTGTGTAACGTCCCTCTTGCCTTGATCATATGTGACTCCTCTTCACTGACTCCCAGTATTCGAAGTACGGTGTAGTTCAGGGCAGTTCCAAAGACAGTGCTTTCGCCTTCGATATGTAGTCCCCAACCTCCATCTTCGGGATGCGCTCTGGCGAACAGGTAGTTCTTCATTTCAGTAGCAATGTGGTCTGGAATTTCCGTTTCTGTAACATGCCATGCAATGACCAGACCTGGTAGAAGGAACATAGGCCCACCATATTCGCAGGCCCAGTTTCCGGGCTCTAGCTGTAGGTTTTGGTAAAACTCGAGGCCGTTCTTCACAGAATCGAGAGGAGTCTTTGCGGCTGGTAGCTCTGGGAGATCCTGCTGGAATCAGAAAAGGTCATGAAGGCGAGGCAAGCGAAGAGCGATGGGATCATACCAATGGCAGACCAAGATACCATTTGTCTGCAGTGGTTTGGGGCCAATTCTCAGCTTCTTTGTCGTTCAGATAGTGCCATGTCTGCCTTCCGGCTTCGTCCAGCATGCGCCATTTGGTGTAATCAGTTCTATCTGATAGTTTTGGTCGCTTCGCAGGTATAACTTCATCCTCGACTGATTCGATTGATCTTTTCTCTCGTGCTGTTGCTGTTGCTGTTGCTGTGATGGTGGCTTTTGCATGTCCATTGACAGCTTTCACTGCTCCTCTTCCCGAAGTCATAATCGTATAATACTTGGATTGTTGCAGCGACTGTGCGAATCTAATTGACTCAAACTCAAAATCGGGCCAAAGCTAAAAGAAGTACACTGCGAATTTACACAGCAGCATTTCCCATCTTACCTTCTGTAGTAAAGTGTAAGTATGTAGGTATGCTGATATCTCGTATCTGAATGGTCAATCAAATCCCAGCGGCGTCGGCGGCCGCCGGCAGTCAGGTACGAACCTTTGATGATTGGTCAAAAGCTTGACCAGGCTTGGCAGGGGGACCTACCACTTCCAACAACCGATCAGCAACTTGACCAATTCGTTCATTCCATGAATACCATGAGACTATGATCTCAAGAAAGTTGGTAGCTCTTGCGACGGTCATTCATACCCACAGGTATCAGCTTAAACTCTGAAACTTAAGATCACGATGGATCATCTTGACCTCCCCTCAGCTTACCTTCAAGCTGGTCCATCTGCAGAAGAGCTCAACCGGACATTGCTATCAAACTTACCTCAGAGTACATTGATCCAAGCGGACATCACTTCTGAAGACAAAAGCTCAACTGAGCCTGTGAGGGTTACACGAAAAGGTAACTCTAACCAAGCTGGAGCTGTGATTTCCAAGATTGAGGACATCTTCGAGTCGTTCGCAGATTGTATCCTAGAACAACGGAAGGAGTTGGTGATAGAGCTGAAGAGCAGGTCCAAACCCAGAGTCAAGCTTGATCATGAAGAGGCTGAGAAAGCCAAGGCTGAAGAAGACGAGGAAGTCCAGATGGGTCGGAGAACCACAAGGATCACGTTCCCAAGCCGGAACCAGAGAGAAGCTTGGAAATTCAGTAGGTCATCATAATATTTTGAAACTTCAACTCACATGAGTAGCTGCGTTACTCCGCATCCTTGAGCTATCACACGAAGCTCTCGTTACGGGGATTGTCACTACAAAAAGGTCGTAGCTATAACCCATGAGAAGCACTCATGTGCTGGGGACACGTTCCTTTCCAATACCTCTAGTCTATATTTCAATTCTGCATCTCACTCATGGTATGCAGAGATATATACTACCGAGAACCTGAAATTTTTATGAAACAAGCAGTCGTAGATCGATATGTCGACGACATTGCTTACACGTTCGGTGTTGGGAGAGACGCTTTGAACATCGTATGCCTCTCCACACCATCCGCCAGCTTACAGCTAATAGAATCCAAGGTAGCAGCCGCCAAAGGACTAGTAGCTGGATCCTTATTGTTGACAAGGAAAGACACGTCTTTCATCAACTTTACTCTTGAAGCGCAGGTAGAAAAGTCCCTATCCCAAAAGCCAAGCAACGTAGTAACCATTAACAGGGCATCCTCATCCCAAATCCAAATGATATCGAAACCATACAATTCCTTGACGTCAAATGGATACTGGTCATCGAGAAAGAAGTCCGGTTCCAACATCCATTTCCGCATTCTGCTTGACTAATCTTCACAAGGCAACTTTTCGTACCCTGGCGAGCAACCAATACTGGAATTACTCTCAAGCCGGCAGAGGAATCCTCATCACCGTAGGCTAACATACTGCACTTAAAACGTATCACTTGACGATCTGACCAGATAAATGCAGGCAAAAGGCTACCCTGACATCCAAACCCGCCAATTCCTCCACCTCCTCTCAGTTCATCACCCTACGATACCAGTTCACGCACTTGTGGACTTTGATCCTGATGGTATCGGTATATTTTCCACTTACAAACACGGCTCTGCTTCTCTCTCTCACGAGAATGATCTAGCTGTTCCGAGTATGAAATGGCTTGGTGTGCGGAGCTGTGATTTCCTCCGCAATGAAATTGATGGAAGAGGGTTGTTAAGGTTAAGTGAGAGGGATCGGAGGATTGCTGTAAGGATGCTTGAGAGAGAAGGAGAGGAGGCACAGAGAAGAGAGTTACAAGTTATGTTACTGTTGGGTGTCAAGGCAGAGATTCAAATCTTGGGAAATGGCGAGAGGTTGGGAGAATGGCTTGATGGGAGACTAATCGGCTGAACAGGCAATTTTCACAGAGCATATAGTACTTACTTGGCTTGTTTTATCTGCACATCAAAGATTGTCATTGTTTGAAAATCGCTGACAAATCCACCTCTGGCATGTAGCAGATCATGCAAGCATAAAGACAATAGGTATCGCAATAAGAAATGAAGTAAGCCCCCAAGTTATCCCCCTCCAAAGAAAAATAAGGACATGCTGCTTCAACTCAATCACCGTATGGCATAGAGTTCTCAAAACTTGCAAATAATGAAAGAAGCGAGGAATATCCAAAACGCAGTCACGAAAACAAGAAAGTAAACAATAAGCGGGCGGGCAGGGGGGTCAGAAAGTTCAGCCTCGGCCCGCGCGAGACAAGCTTGCTCATCGCGTCACTCCAGCATCACCACCTTTCGAGCTTCCGAGCCTTGGATTTCAGCATCAACGCTCAATCACCACATACAGTTTTTGCATCGCCCACGCCCTCCAAAACTCAGACCAGCTATGAATAGCTAGCCTCAGCGTAACGCTCTACCTGTCCTCTGCTAGAAGAGAGAGTCCTTCCAAGAATGCCACCACAACTCCCCCGTCTCCGAACATCCCTCCCCATCAATCCTGCACGTCTTCCTCGCCAATTCCCCCTCCGCAATTCGATCTCACCGCGAACGACTCGAAATTCTTCTTCTTCCTCTTCATCTCCACCCCACTCCAAGATCGACCGGCTCCTAAACCGCCTCCCTAAGTTCCTACATCCATACACGCGCGCCCTACGCACCGCCCCAGTCTCACACCTAACATCCTTCCTCATCCTCCACGAAATCACCGCCATCATCCCGCTCCTGAGCCTAGCTGCAGGATTCCACTATCTGGGGCTAGGCGAAGCCTGGGTTGCTGAGGGGAGATTAGGCGGAGATGGGAGGTTTGCGAGGGGGGTGAATGAGGGCGTGGAGAGATTTGGAAGGTATTTTGGGAGGAAGGGCTGGTTTGGGTTCGAGAAAGTGGAACGGACGGTGGGAGAGGGGGGGTGTGTGGATGCTGTTGTCCCGGCGGTAGTGATGGATTCCTCTGCCGCTGCTGCATCTCAACCTAAACAAACCTCGCAAGCAAACGAGGCCCAGGTTTCAGCATCGATAGAGAACCGATTCCACCCTGGCGAGCGCGGAACACGCATTTTAATCGAGGTCGCCACTGCGTACGCAATCACCAAAGTCCTGTTGCCAGCTAGGATATTAGTGAGTGTTTGGGCGGCACCGTGGTTTGCGAGGGTTGTATTGAGGAACTCGGGACGGATAGCCGGAATGATGAGGGGGAGAGGAAGTAGTGCAAGAGTAGGGATGAGTGGAGCTGCTGGGACGGGGGCTACGGGTGGTGGCGTTGGGAGCTGGAGCAGAATTGGGGGAGGGAAGGGGAGTTGAAGGTGAGATTTTATGGGGGATATGCTATGTCTGCCAGGATTTTGAAGGATCAAAAGGCAGAGATCGAGGAGTGTCATTGTGTAAGAGGCGCGCCGGATATTATTCGAAGAGATAGTGGGAGGGTATATGCATGAAGAGGAGGGAAAGAACTTCGCGAGTGTAGGGGATTGAGCCAAATGGATGGGTCTCTTAAATAAGACGGAACTGAAAATTCACGAGATGCAGATCTCTGATGGAGAAATCAGGATCTCTTTAGGAGTCCGCAGGATGGCTGATGAGATGTCTGAAAGATTCTGACCGAAAATGGTATGTAAAGCCATTGAAATAAGTAATGTGAAAGCGGAGTGCATTCCATGAAACAAGAGCAGGGTAAAGGCTCGTCGTCACGAATACGAATGGAAGGCCAGTTTACTTGCACATATGCCCTCCACCCGTTTTGCACAATAGCAAGATAATCCATGGCAGAACTTGTCCGGAACGAAAAGAAAGCAAGTTTTCATCACATGTTCATCAATTCATTCATTCAACTTTTGGTTTTTACCACCGAATGTGTGCATCTCCGAGTTCGGCAGCTGCAATACACATCCTGTAGGATATAGATGCAGACTCAATACATCATCAGACGATCTCGTCTAATCTATCCCTCGTAGACCCAGTCGTGCGAGGCGGACTTCCATGATTGAACCTCACCCTCCTTGAACCAGAGAGCGATCTCCTTCTTGGCGTTCTCAACGCTGTCGGAGCCGTGGCAGACGTTACGTCCGACGTCGATAGCGTAGTCACCACGGATGGTTCCTGGGGCGGAGGCAAGGGGGTTGGTGGCTCCGAGGAGGACTAGGGGAAGGTTGTTAGTTGGAATCGGTCAGGGTATGGAGAAGGGAAGGACAAGGGGAAAGGTCAAAAGGAAGGTTGAGTAAAGTAGTAAAAGACGTACCACGGCCGGTTTTGACGGCATCACGACCTTCCCAAACCATGGCGCAGATTGGTCCGCTTCCCATGTCTGTCTATTCATTAGTATATGATAAAGTATCGGAGCCCAGTTTGGAGGGATGTGTATGGATGGAGCGTACACTTGATGAGTCCTGGGAAGAAAGACTTGGAGGAGAGATCCTCGTCTGCAGATGTTTGTTAGCCTCCGGATGTTCGATGAGAAGTGACATAAACTTACAGTGCTTCTCGAGGTGCTCCTTGCTGGCCGTCATCAACTTGATACCGGCAAGCTTGTATCCACGGGCCTCGAATCGAGAAATGATAGGGCCAATGAGTCCACGCTGTACAACAATCAATAAAGAGTCCTCGGTCCATCCACAGTATCAATCATCTGCCAGCATACCTGGACGCCATCAGGCTTGATAGCAATGAAGCTATAAACAGTCAGTCAATCAACTCTCCCACTCCCAATGCCCATCCGAAGCTTTCACAACCTCGAACTTTCACCGCCAGAATTGTCTGGGGATATCAACACAGCGGGGTAACACTCACGTCTGTTCGGTGGCCATATCTGCGGTTTTAAGTGGTGCTCGTTCTTCTCTTGTATCTGCTGCTGCGCGTAGAAATCCTTGAGTCTTCGGGCTCAATGTTCGAATATCTCTTGGTCTTGAGAAGTGTTTGGTTGTGAAGGGGAGAACATGCTGGGAAGGTTTTCAATGGAGGGGTAAAAAAGGTAGTGGGGCTGTTTACTTGGCTGCCAGGTATTGTTGTCCTGAATATCGAGGCATAATGGGCGTAGAATGTGGTATTGACACAGAGCTCGACGAGCTGTTTCGACGTCTCGGCTTGACAGGGATGGAGGTCATCGGCGGAGACTCAGCACCACCAGGCACGCACTGACAGCTATGGCTTCAGTCTCCCTAACCGCGTGCCTACCCTCTGACCTTCGGCGTTCAACCTTCAAACTTCAACCTTCCACATCAATCCTCCTCCTATTGGAGCCGCACAACACAATCCCAAAGGTACGACGAGCTGGAATAAGTTCTGTATTGTTCTGGTAACATCAGATCTGTCAATCATTTTGCAATCGCATTCCATCATGCGCAGTTCTACGGGGCTGTCCCAGAACTGGACAGCTTTACTTGTTCTCACTTCAGCCTTTTCCTACTTCACACCAGCAGGTCAGTACTGCCTCTTCCAAGCGCAGGATCTCATTGACCTGTCTCTTAGCCTCTGTCAAACATGACAATTTCAAGACTTGCGATCAATCAGGCTTCTGCAAAAGAAACCGCCAATATGCAGACAAAGCAGCTGGACTGGGTACACAATGGGAAGCTCCCTACAAGATAAACCCCCAATCAATTAGCTGGAAGGATGGGCAGTTGCAAGGCTCAGTACTGAAAACCATAAATGTCAACGGCGAGACGGTCCGGTTACCACTCACCATATCCTTTCTCGAATCCGGATCGGCAAGGGTGACGGTTGATGAGGAGAAACGCCAAAAAGGGGAGATCACACTACGACATGACAGCAAGGCTCGGAAGGAGAGATATAATGAAGCAGAATCTTGGGCTATTGTGGGGGGATTGGACCTCAGTAAAACTGCAAAGATAGACACATTTGATAACAGGGCTGTTGTTACGTACGGTCCAGATAATAAGTTCGAGGCTATAATCACATACTCGCCTTTTGGTATTGACTTCAAGAGGGATGAAGCGACACAGGTCAAGTTTAATGATCGAGGACTTTTCAGTATGGAGCATTGGAGGCCGAAGGTGGATAACCCTGCACCAGAAGTCAAGGAGGGAGAAGAGGCTCCTGTAGCTGTAGCCCCAGCTGGTAGCGAGGATGAAAGTACTTGGTGGGATGAGTCTTTTGGAGGAAACACGGATACCAAGCCAAGGGGACCAGAGAGTGTGGGTCTCGATATCACATTTCCCGGATACGACCATGTTTATGGTATTCCCGAACATGCTGGACAACTGTCTTTGAAGGAGACTCGAGGAGGCAGCGGCAACCACGAAGATCCTTATCGATTGTACAATGCAGATGTCTTCGAGTATATCATGGACAGTCCGATGACTCTATATGGAGCCATTCCATTCATGCACGCGCATAAGAAAGACTCCACTGTTGGCGTCTTCTGGCTGAATGCTGCTGAAACCTGGGTGGATATCATCAAAGAGAAGGAGGCTCACAATCCATTAAGTCTTGGAATTGGCTCCAAAACCGACACCAAAACTCATTGGTTCTCTGAGAGTGGTTTGATTGATGTTTTTGTCTTCCTTGGACCTACAGCCAGAGATGTCACCAAGGCGTATGGAGAGCTCACTGGTTTCACTCAACTCCCACAAGAATTCTCCCTTGCTTACCACCAATGCCGATGGAATTACAACAGCGATGAGGATGTCAAAGAGGTTGATCGCAAAATGTCAAAGTATCAAATCCCTTACGATATCATCTGGCTCGATATCGAATACGCTGATGATAAGCAATACTTCACTTGGGACCCGCTCACATTCCCCAACCCCCTTGGGATGCTCAAGCAATTGGATGAGTCCAAGAGAAAGCTAGTCGCCATCATTGATCCTCATATCAAGAATAAGGATGGATATCATGTCGTCGAGGAGTTGAAGAAAAAGGATCTCGCGGTCCACAACAAGGATGGTAACATCTACGATGGATGGTGTTGGCCTGGATCTTCTCACTGGGTCGATTGTTTCAACCCAGCTGCAATCAAGTGGTGGATTGGCCTTTTCAAATATGATTCTTTCAAGGGATCTGCCGATAATCTATTCATCTGGAACGATATGAACGAACCTTCAGTCTTCAATGGTCCTGAAACCACCATGCCAAAAGACAACCTTCACCACGGTGACTGGGAACATCGTGACGTCCATAACATCAACGGCATGACCTTCCATAACGCTACTTACCAAGCCTTGCTAGAACGCAAGAAGGGAGAAATCCGTCGTCCATTCGTCCTAACTCGCTCCTTTTACGCCGGCTCCCAACGTCTCGGCGCCATGTGGACAGGTGACAATCAAGCCAGTTGGGAACATCTCGCTGCTGCTTTCCCTATGATCATCAACAACGGCATAGCAGGCTTCCCCTTTGCCGGCGCCGACGTCGGCGGATTCTTCGGAAACCCTGATAAGGACCTCTTGACTCGCTGGTACCAATCCGGTGCATTCTATCCTTTCTTCCGTGGCCACGCACACATTGACACTAGACGACGAGAGCCGTATCTTGCCGGTGAACCATACACTGGCATTATCACGCAAGCTCTTCGTCTTCGATACGCTCTCCTCCCCGCCTGGTACACTGCTTTCCACGAAGCCAGCGTAAACGGAACACCAATCCTGCGTCCCAACTATTTCGAATATCCCAGCGATGAATCTGGATTTGCTATCGACGATCAATTCTTCGTTGGAGAAACAGGTCTTCTCGCTAAACCGGTCGTCACCAAAGACGCTTCCTCGGTCGAAATCTATTTAGCTGATAACGAAGTCTATTATGATTACTTCACTTATAGAACCTACACCGGGCAAGGTAAACATAGCGTTCCCGCACCGCTTGAGACCATCCCTTTGCTCATGCAAGGCGGTCATATCATTCCTCGCAAAGATCGCCCGAGACGTTCATCTGGGTTGATGAAATGGGATCCTTATACCCTTGTCATCGTGCTCAATACCGCTGGTACCGCACAGGGCACTTTGTACGTTGATGATGGCGAGACATTTGATTTCCAAAATGGTGCTTACATCCACCGCGAATTTTCTTTCGCTGCCAACGTTCTCGAGAGCAAGAATATTGGGAAGAAGGGCAAGTTGACGGATAAATATATCAAGAGTATGAAGAGTGTGGGTGTAGAGAGGATCGTCGTCGTTGGAGCTCCGGCTGAGTGGGCGAGTAAGATAAGTGTGAGGGTGGGCAAGGAGGAGAGTGTGCTTGAATACCATGGCGCGGAAGGTGGCAGTGCATCTTGGGCTGTTGTCAAGTCGCCGAAGGTGGTTATTGGTGAGGACTGGAAGATAGAGTTCTAGAGGATAAATGAGAGGGATGACCGGTGGGATATGACATTGTGTAGCTTGTACAATATAGAAAAGTCACAATTTATCAATTCGACACAAGGCGATTACTTCTCCTCTGTGACTTAAGCTTCGATATGTCATCATCCTGTCCCTGCCCTCATCTCCTATACTGTCCTCACTCAATTCATCATCATGCCATCAACGACTCTGAACATACATTCAATCAACTCACGCATCCCGTCACGGTTCCCTCAGATAGGTATATCTCACATCTCACCACTAACCGAATATCCTACTCTCTAGCATGTCCTCGAGAATCTATAAACCTCCATTTCCGGTGACTCTTGAGCAGTCATCATGCCTACGTATAGTATAGTATAGCACACGGGAATCTATTTACAGCCTACCGCATCAAGTAGTTTTTGCGCAAGGCAGCAGTCAGTCCGTTGCAGATTGACTGAAGACACATCTCCAGAAAGAGAGGGAACATGGCAAGCGAATATTCATCATGCAGCTAGGTAGGTAGGTAACTGCAGCACGAGAGCTGAATAAGCGGGAACAAGTTCACAACCCTAGATAGCATGAGTATACTTACTCAATTTTTTTTTTATAATAAAGCTGCATATCCATGTACCAGCCAAGCTTTCAGGAATCAGAAATCTAACAACCTTCCCTCAATTATTATCTCGTCTCGATTCACAAGTTCGGGGTTTTAAGAATTGGCAGAGAATAGAGAGGATGGATATCAAGACAATGGATCAAGGTCTCCTGATCCGCAATCCGGGACTCACGCCAGAGGAGTTCTCAAAGCATTGGTATACTGTGCATGCACCGCTCGTGGTGCCTATGTTTTTGTACTTGGGGGTGCGGAATTATGAACAGGTGCGTCGACTGTTCTTCAGATCCTCTCTCCTTCACAGTACCCACATGACCTTTTCTCGAACACCTGGTATCCTCTTCTATGTCGCTGCTTGCTTCATACAAATAGATGTATTTACTTGTCCACTGAGGAGGTATTACAGTATCTGAAGGTTATTTATTTGAGACTGATTTATTCTGTTTGGGATTTCTCGTTGCTTATGTCTTAGAAAAAAGAAAATGATGAGTATCAATACATTACCTAACACACACAATCAGATCCATGCGCCCTTCGACCTCCCCTCCTCCTCCAGCACGCTCAACACCTCCACGTTCGACGGCGTGGTAGCCCTCCCTCCACCTCCTCTCTCCGGAATCCTTCCCGAGGGGATCCCGAGATGGGTGCAAGCGTATTATGATGAAGTCGTGAAAGTAGATGAGAAGAGGTTTCTTGTTTCTGAAGCATTGAAGCATATTGTGAGAGTCACGCCTGGAAGTGTGGGTGGTGATGTGAGGGTTGTTATTGGGGAGGGAAAGGTGTTGGTGGATGTTCCCGAAAGGGTTTGGCAGGTTTGGAGGGGTTATGAGGAACAAAGTGGGAAGGAGGAGGAGGACGAGGAGGGAAATGCTGTTGTTTCCAAGGAGGCTTGAACATCGAGCTTGGGAATTGGATTCGGTCTATGGATTTCCGGAGTTATTTCTTAGAGTGCGTTCTGAGAGGTGTATACTTCCTTCTACTGCATGAGATTATTTTAATTCGTGATTTTCTCGCGTGGAAGAGGTTGCAGATGTTGGAAGATATCTCTCTTTATTGCCTGAAGTTGTTGGCATTTTGAGAGCTTGCTGTACCGTTTGGTTCAGATTACTAGAGAGCCAGTTGGCCTCTTTTCTTATTCGAGTGGCACTTACATTCATGACCTAGTGTTGAGGTATGTCTCAGAGATAATGCCTCTGTGGCGGGGCCGGCTTAGGTAGTGCTGTCCATATGTGGTGAAGCGAGTTTAAGTTGACATTATCTACTTCCACTCATGAAGTCCTGAACTGGTTGTGTTACTCGAGATTATCACTATAATCTAGAGTCGCAAAGCACTCTCGAGATATAAAACCATATTGTCTCAAAACTCAAGTCAACCTCGGAAGTTACGTCAGTATTTCAACTCTGAGGAATATATGATGTTCCGAGTCGTATAGTCGGCTCTGGCTGCGCAGTAGATCAAGTGGCTAAGCCTTGAGTAAATGACTTCTTTCATTCTGCTTCCGCCATTTCCAGCCATATCTCACAAGATGTTTACATGAGGATGAGGTTCAAGACATATGTCAAGCTTTTATGACATCTCTGGAATATTCTTATCCTTCTATTGTCAAATACGCGAAACTCAGAAGGTGGCTACTTACTAAGCGGGGCAGCAATTTCCCCACAACCCCGAGAGCCCGCAAGTCCGCACTGTAAGCGCGAGGACACGACGATCACGGGCGAACTCATCAACTGATCATGCACGATTACATGTTTCGTGATGGGATCAAAACTCAATTTGGTGGCTTCAAATCAGCGCCCAAATGCTATTTACCAATTTAGTTCGCATCACATGGAACAAGCCTCGGCATCGGCTTGTTTCACGGCCGATGTTTCATTTTTCAACCTCTCATGTCTAGAGGTATATTTGCCATCTTTTCCACGAGGGAAATATTAGTAACTCTTGCAGATCTTGTATTATGCGACTCCATTCCTAAATAAAGTACTAGTATAATGCCTTCGACAACTACAGCCTTGACCTTGGGTCTTCCATTGCTCATTGTCTATGGTGTCTATCGAAATCGTGGAACATACTTCGCGGACACTTCACTTCTCTATCTCGGAGGAAGTGTATACATATCTATCCTCCTCCTCATCGCACTTTTCAAAGTCTGTATCTACCCCTTCTACTTCAGTCCTCTGAAGGATTTGCCCGAGCCCAAGGTAAGCCTTCCTCTAATAACTTATCTATCAAAAACAGCATACTCACTCACAATCTCAGGGCGCAGGATGGCTTTGGGCACACGCCTCCCAGATGCGCATCAATCACAATGGGGAGCCATATCGTCGCTGGATCTCAGAAGTGCCTAACCGCGGCCTGATTCGATTTCGCGTACTCTTCAACCAAGAACGCCTTTTCTTGACCTCTATAGAAGCGTTGCGTGAAGTGCTTGTCACCAACAGTTACGATTTCATCAAGCCGGAACAAGCTTCTTTCACGTTTCGGAAAGTTCTTGGTGATGGAGTCTTGATTGCCAATGGTGCTGCTCATAAGGTATGTGTACAGAGGGATCTCATTTTCAGAGGGGGATTCATTGGTTGTAGCAACAGAGGACAGAGCTGACGAAAATGTGAAGCGTCAACGCAAGATCCTCATGCCTGCCTTCGCATTTCGTCATGTCAAAGATCTCTATCCTGTTTTCTGGGAAAAGGCCACCAAATCAACCGATGTTCTCGCAGCTGCACTCACCGCACCCTCACTCCCAGGCCAGAAACCTTCAAATGTGCAAAACTGCTACGACTGGGCCAGTCGCGTGACCCTAGACATCATCGGCGTCGCAGGCATGGATTTTGATTTCAACGCCACCAGTGACCCGAACGGCCCTCTGTACGCCGCCTATCACGCAATATTCATGACCGAGCCACCTCTATTCCGCTGGCTTAACATCGGCGTCATGCTACCATACAAATACATATTCCCACTTGTCAAACTAGCGTTCCCTGCTCTCAAAGGAAGTATCGTCACGATAAGAGGCATAGCCTACGACCTGATCCGGCAAAAGCGCAAAGCAGCAGCTGCCGGCAAAGCCTCCGGAGTCGACATCCTCTCCGTAGCCATGGAATCCGGCGACCTCGACGACGACGAGCTCGCAAACCAAGTCATGACGTTCCTAGCAGCCGGACACGAAACGACCGCATCAGCACTAACATGGACGACCTACCTCCTGTCCACCCATCCCGAAGTCCAGAAAAAGCTACGCGACGAAATCCGCGCCTCTCTTTGCGAAAACGGATCGCTGAATACTGAAATCGACGCTGTGCAGATCGATCACCTTCCCTACCTCAACGCGGTCTGCAATGAAGTCCTGCGTATCATGCCATCGGTCCCGATGACGATCCGTGTCCCGATCCACGATACGACGATCCAAGGCCAGCGCGTACCGAAAGGAACGTTCATTCACATCGCCGCGTGGGGAGTGAACGTCGCCAAAGAATTCTGGGGCGAAGACGGAGGCACGTTCAATCCTGATCGTTGGCTCAAAGAAGGAAATTCGAAGACTGGAGGCGCGGAAAGCAATTTTGCGAATTTGACGTTCTTGCATGGGCCGAGGGGTTGTATTGGAAAGGAATTCGCGAAGTCGGAATTGTTATGTCTGGTGGCGGCGTGGTTTGGGAGGTTTGAGGTTGAGTTGGAACATGAGGGGTTGGAGAAGGATATGATTGGATGGGTGACGCTGAGGCCGAGACATGGCTTACCTGTGAGGTTTAAAGAGATTGTGGAATGAGCTTTGTATGTGCTTTTTGCAACACGTACTTTATTGTCTTAGCGACTGTACAAGAATGAATAATACATCCGCCAAACGCCCCAGAAAAAAACGCTACGGATGCGATATAGTCTCTACTGCCTTTCGCGAAACTGTACGTAAGGACCTTGCTTCATACTTGTGAAACAATCCTTCAATTGATACTCCTCCTTTCTCTGCCTTCCCCATTCTAGCTCTGGCCGCCCTTCACCAACACTTGTGCCTTCCGCCAGCTTCATGTCATACATGAATACTGTCCTCGCCAAACTGGTCATCAACTCCGCGTAAGCGAGTCCCTTGCCAATACATCCTCTTGGTCCAACACTAAAAGGACAGAAAGCAGACTGCGCCACGCTGACATTATCCTTGGTCACCGATGGAGACGAGTCCGCGATCCAGCGAGAGGGGTTAAATGTGAATGGTGCTGGGTAAAATGCTGGGTTGTGGTGTAGTGCGTAATGTGGTGTTCCGACTACGACGCCGGCCGGGATGTGCATTCCATCAACATCAAGTCCTCCGGGCAAAACCTCACGGGGAAGTACGCCGCCGACAGGCGGGGAAAGACGCATAGCCTCATCGATGACGGCGCGGAGATAAGTACATGAGTTCAGCGTAGGACCCGAGTGGATCTCCTCAAGATCTGAAAATGTCGATCGAACCTCCTCGTACAAGGTTTCGAGAGTCGCTGGGTTGTGGACTAGGTAAAAAAAAGCTGAGGCTAGAGCAGTCGACGTCGTGTCTGATCCTGCGATAATCAGGAGGTTACTTTCACCCCAGAGTTCTGGACCCGTGAATCCCTTTCCGGTCTCGGGATCCCGAGCGTTGAGAAGGTAGTAAAAGAAGTCCTTTCTATCGGTATCAAGGCCTACTTTGCTTCGCTCAGCGGCCTGCACTTTGCTGTATGCCATATATTGCATTCTCATGTTGTAGATCTTGCTGAAGAGGACTTTATTCAAACCCAGAGTTTTGATGCTAGGGTTGGTACCAAGCTGTGATTGTTAACATCATTTCTTATGATCCAGAATGGGAATGAACGAGCTTACGATCAAGTGCATATGAGCAGCATTCCCAATCAGGTCAATCACGTGTCGATTCTCCTCATGCTCCAACATTTCGAATGCCTTTCCAAAGCACAGATCTCCCATGACATCGAAAGTCAAATAGTTGGCCCAGTCAGCCATATTTTGAGCAACACTCCACTGGTCCTTCGCTCCAGACTTCTCGACCAAAGCAGGTTTCGCACCAAGCTTAGAGCAGAAAGTTCTCACATTGCCCAAGATATATTTCTCCATATTCTTGATAGCACTGTCCGAGAAAGCATGTGAAAGAACTCTACGTTTGCGAGCATGGCTAGCTTTATCGATCGAGCTGTGGGTATTAAATGTGTCTTTCGTTGGCGGAAAGACAGAGTAGAATTGCGATTTCTTCACATTGGCTCTGTGGCCATAGATGGCTTTCAATGCTGTGTTGGTATTGATTGAGAGACTGTTAGGTCCGAAGCGGACGACTGGGCCATACGTCTCGTGACATCTCCAGAATTCAAGATGGCGGTCCCCTTTGTACGCGTGGTAGACTGAGTACCAGTCTGTGATCTTGGCGAGGAAGGGTCCTGGGTACTTGGCTAGAGGATGGAATGTCAAGCGGTAGATTGTTAGGAGAAGCAACTGAACAATTAGTTGTGATCTCAGGTGAAATGGAGAATGGACATACGTATGCAGTTAAACTCAAGAATATCCATCCCGATAGCTTCGCCAGGAAGCCGAAGAGACCGCTTTCGTTGCCGAATAATAACATTGCGGCCTTTGTCTCCTAGTCACTTCGAGAATCGCAAAATATACACCACACGAAATGAAGATACCTCCAGTGATAATAATAAATTGGAAAATGAATACGAGAAAAAGAACTCACGTTGGACAAGTTCCTATACAATGTTCATCGAGCGTACCATGAGGGTTTAGGAAGGTGCCAAGTATAACTCGTGATCTGTATGCCGATGAAAGCCGGGTACATTACGAGACTAGTGACAAAGTTGAAACTGTTCAGATGTCTACATCCAATCAGAGGTATTGTATTGCTGTTGATTGGATTAGTAACTGGATGATCGATTCCTTGGACACTTGGAGACCCTTGGTGCTGTGGTTCCTGCTCCTGCGGGGTATGGAGGCCATGGTTCTCAGTTCCGCCATACTGCGGAACTTGATCTGGGCATTTCTCGTGATGTCAAGAATAATACACCGACATGTCTAGCCTTCGACACGTCGCAAGTAGCGATCTGAATCTTCTATTGAATGTGAAAAGACATTGTAGTTTCGATCCTGAATAGATGAACTTTGGAAGCAAGAAATTTAGATGGAAAGATTGAAGGATTGAAGTACAAGACCCTGCTTTCTTAAGCGAGTTTTGCTTGGCTGTAGCTGTGTAACTAACTACCTGCATCGTCACAACAGTAATTGAACACGCATACTAATGTTCGCATTGGACATCAAATCGGAGCCTCAGGAGCAAGACCACTTTCACGGTAATCCCTTGAAAGTTCTTAGATTTTTCGTTGAGCTGCTCTTGCCAAAGAAGAAACCAAGATTGTATCAACAGTCTTTGGATGCGGGGGGAAATTTCACGGTTGAAATAAAACAATCAGTATGAACCGAAAAAGAGTCCTTGAAGTGAAATCTGTTCGTGTTACTAGATCAAGTAATCGAAAAGTGGTATGGCATGGAAAGCACTACGTTTTGAAATGTCTTTCGATGACAGTCCAAGCCCAGATGTTTTACACGATGGTGCTATCCTTCAAAGTCATGGAAGCAGCCTTAGTGCTTCGCCAGAGACGTATTCGGTTTGTGTTAATTCATGAGGTATTATCTGAGGATGTACTATTTTGCATAAAGTGAATTGTATCATCAAGTCATGTACCAATCCTTTCTTAATTCCGAGCAGCTAGTGACGCGCAGCCCATTGTACAGGTAGGCATGGCTTGCCATCACCGACAAAGCAAGTAATTGAGAGGCAAGTAAAATGTGAATATCCTCAAAGACTAAAAGAATTTTCAACCTCTATACACACTCACTCAATTTATCTAGTTTATCACTGCATAAGAAAGCTAAGAATAAGCATAAGCAATTCATGATTTCCCTTCCTGTAAATAATTGACACTACCAGGAGCCCAGTGTCCTGTCCATTCACTGCCAATACCATCGAACCAATTCTCATAGCTTCGGTTCGACACTTTGCATTGGTATAAAGCCTGGCTAGCTCTCCCGATCTTCTGAGGCTCCCTGTAGAACACGCATTTCTAATTATGTACGACCACCAAGAAGAAGAGGATGATATCATGTTTGTTGAGTTCAATTGCCTAGAAAGCCACCTCTTTCTTATCTTGAACTGGATGAAGTCGAAGAACATGAGACCATCAGCCGCTCGGCAAGCCTTGGGACGGAAAATGTGACTCACAATTAGTTGAGAAGGATATTCGCTCTCAAACACATTTACTGTCAAACAAATTATGGCCTTAACATCGCTTTTTTGATGGCACAGTGTATTGTTGTCAGATCATTAGTATTCCGAAAAATTATTACTCGTTTCTCCGCCACAGATAAGCTAAGCAGCCAATTGAGTCGCGATAGTCTTTTTAACAGCATCCGCTAAAGTCTCTGTATCCTCCGCATCGATCAAGTGATTATCCCGCTTCTCATACAAAGTACCGCCCTCTCCCCAAATTCGTTTCAGAGTGAAGACAGTAGACGCCGGGTTCTTGTTGGCATAAGCTTCCTCCTCAAGTTCTCGAACCATCTCGAGGGTGGTATATGATACACTCCATTTATCTCCAGTCTGCTTTTCAAACTCGGCGACGATCTCAGCAGGTGTGGTGGTGAAAGAGTTGACTTTGAGGGCACGATTCCGAGCCGCTTCTGGATGGAGTAATGCTTTGACGACCAGCTTACCCACGCTTCGTGGAAATCAGTATAAGTACTTGGAAACCAGCTTCTTGGTTGGCAAGGACTTACTCATCCGGCGTCGTCAAGCTAATCTTCCCATTCCCATCTCCAATAAGAACAGCTTTCTTCTCCTTGACATTGAAGCTTCCTATCTGCGGAGCTTGTGGAGCAGCTCCGAGATATCCTCCGACATCTGCATATGGCCCAGTAACAACATACGTATATTCCAAGCCAGAAGTCTCTTTTAACGCAGCTCTGACCTTCAATTTCTGTTGATGTGGAGGTTCGTTCGCGGATTCAGGTCCGTACTCGATATCGGTTCCGTATTCGGAGGGGAAGAAGCGCTTGACGGTTGGAGCTTGTTCGGCGAGCTTAATCCATTCGACTTGTTCTCCAATTGCCATTCGACCCACGGCACTTATGACTGTATCGACACCTGCAGAATCTCCGTCAATACTAGGCTTGAGTTGCTTGATAGCTGTGACTGACCCTGGAATGCCTTGAGCAGGTCTTCTGGTTTTTGAACATTACCGACAATAACTCCCACTCCCTTTGCACGCAAGCTATCCAGCAGGTCTGACTTCGTCTCGGCAGTCTTTGGCGAAGTGAAGATAGCAATATTCCCGAAAGAGTCCTTTGCTTTGACAATCTGATCAAGGATGTAGGAGCCGATGTAGCCAGTTCCTCCGAGTATCAAGAGATTCTCCTTCGAAGGTGCCATGCTGTTGAATTGCGTCGAATGTTGGTCGATTCTACTTCTCATTGTTATATAATTGGTGTCTTTACACGTCTTCCTGGCATTCACGTCAGATCGCGAGAAAGCGGGACTTTATTCAAGTCCATCGTTCGTAATCCCATTATTTCTGTAAGTTCACGTCGAAATAGCGGGGTCAAGTTGCGCCTGCAGATGTACGTTGCTGCTTAGTAATCGTCACCCACCTGCCCAGTTAGGATCGCGGGGGTTGATCAACATCGCTGTCCTCGGAGAATCTCTATCTCGGATGTATGAAGGTCTTCGAAACTCTCCAAAAATTGTTTTGATGCAAATTCTGTCAGTTGCTGCGATGAACTTGCTATTTTGTGGTCCACTAGCTCCACCCCTATGAGCCTGATCGGTAACTCCACTCACGAGCTACGTGACAAGAAGCAAATTTCCCAATACCATCTAATCTTCCGTACCTAGGCCAGATTTCCACGAAAAACAATTCCGCGTAACATTCCCACAAACACAATCCGCACTTTGCGTTTGTAAAGCATTGTGGATCAGCTTACGCACGTGACTAGCAGCTCGGCTTTCCTAGAAAGCTAAGATAGCGCTAAGATAGGAGAATTAGCGCCGCGAGGCTGAATATTGATTCGAGATACACTAGTTTCCCCCTCGAATTATTCTCCAGCACACACACACCTTCGAACCTTTATCCAACAAATCGCAATCGACTCCCACATATCTTCACAAAGCCTTTGGTACGCTAGTCATGTCTACAGAAGCAGGCAAAGGTCAAGACGCCATTAAGGTGTCTGACTACCCCGCCGCAATCAAACATCTCACAGCTGCTCTCAGGACCTGCCCTCCTGCCCGGCCGTCACCCCTCTGGCTCATTCAGCGCTCGATTGCCTACCAGAGAACCAGCCAGCACGAACTAGCCTTGATCGATGCCGATAATGCCCTTCTTGCCAGCATCGATCGGGGCAAGCGGGATCTGATCGCAACCTCTCACTTCCGACGAGCTGTCGCTCTCCACGGTCTCGGCAGATTTGGGGATGCTAGATTGTGTCTCAACTGGTGCAATAAGAAGAATGACAAGGAGAAGGGATTAACAATTTGGATGGCCAAGGTCAAGGCTGATTACGAGAATGCTGGTGGTGATGAGGCTGAGTGCAATAAGACGACTGTCAAGGAGGTCCCAGACAAGCCAGAAGAGGTCATAGGTGAACTTGCGTCGAAGGAGGAGAAGGGAACACCAGTAGCAACAAAGAAAGTCCCGGTTGTTACAGGTGCGCCAGTTGCCCAGGCACCAACACCAAAGGAGAAAGTCAGAACAGAGTGGTATCAATCTACAGCAACTGTCACCATTGAGATCTTCGCGAAAGGTGTACCAAAAGAGAATGCAACCGTCAAAATTACGGAAGAAAGTGTGAGTCTGTTCGTCCGATATCTCCAAAAGTACTCTAACATATCTCAGGTTGACGTCAGTTTCCCTGTTGCAATTTCCAACAGCAACTACGACTATACTCTTGAACCTCTCTTCTCCAAAGTCGATGCCTCAAAGAGCACATTTCGAATCACTCCCCACAAAATCGAAATTATCCTCCACAAATCTCTCCCTGGCCTCAAATGGTCATCCCTCGAAGGCACCGAGCCCATCCACTTAACAACCTCTGAGGAAGAACCAGCCACCAAAATCCCCGATGCTGTCCTACAAGTCGACAAAGCACCCTCATACCCGACCTCATCTAAGAATGGGCCCACCAACTGGGATACGGTGCTTTCGGACGAGAATGATGAGGAGGACGGTGAGGAGGTTGACCATTTCTTCAAGAAGTTGTATAAGGATGCTGATCCGGACACCAAGCGTGCGATGATGAAAAGTTATCAGGAGAGCAATGGTACTAGTTTGTCCACGGTTTGGAGTGATGTTGGGAGCAAGACTTTTGAGACTATGCCGCCCGATGGTATGGAGGCTAAGAAATGGGGTGCTTGAGCATTTGTGCTGCGGATTTTTGCTTTCGACGCAAGCGTGATACTTGGTTTGCTAAGTCGTCGTGCTCGTAGTCAGCGATGGTATGGTGTTGGCGGCATCTTGATGGAGTTCGCGGGGCGCCTGGGTTTTTGTTCTGTTTTGACTGAATGGAAGCATCTTTCTAACTTTGTCGTTCTTTTTAAGTTCTTTGGTCTGTTCTGCTCCTTCTCGCATTCTATCTCGCTCGCTTCCTCTCGTCTCGTATAGGCTAAAGCGCGCGCTCGCATCCCTATTTCCTTCCGTGCCAAACAATCTGACTTCAAAATTGGGGCAGATGACTAATACCCCATACTTCTAATTATAGCGTATACAGTCAATCGCACTCGATACCATGAATGAAGAGAGGCTTTGAATAAGAATGTCAGCATTCTTACATACAGAAAACACCGTCACCAATGCTGTATATCTTCGGCACTGTGCAGCAGAAAGTAGCAGCTAGTCTTTGATACATGATCGAAGCCGTCTGTTTCTCGTTGGAGCGACTCACACTTTCCCGTGTCTTCTGCGTTTGTTGTCTTGGTGGTAGTGCTTATTTATGTTCTCATTTCCTTCAACGATAACTTCACGCTGTTATGGGCTACGCTTAGAGATGTGATTAAATTACCTACCAATACATGCAATAATAAAACATCCGAAGGCAGCACGCTACCCAGCGTTGGATACGAGTCAATCCATCCGACATCTGGCGTTTCCTAAATCTGCCTTCTTACTACTGTATCGCATGTTGTGGGTCATAGCTATTCCTTGATAGCCTCTTCCTATCAATCATAGCAACAAAAATTGATTGGAAATTGTTTCAAAGTCTTCTTCCCTTTGTCTATCGTTAGAAGTCAGAACTCCACGAACTTTCCAATTATTTCGGCGACCGCTTCGCTCGGTGCATATTTGATATATGATCAAGGACCAGGCACTGATGAAGTAAACAAAGCAGCTTGCCCGTCGGACGGTACCAGTCGCTTCTCTTCACTTCTTACTCAGTCTCTTTATTTCATGACGCCTTGCTATATCAGGTTTCGTCCTCCACGTCTGCTCATTCCTTGAGGATATATAGCATCAGCAACATCAGCACACCAATATCAATAATTGCCATCGTTTCTAAATCAAGGCATCATCAACGACATCGTCGCCCAAGTAATTTCAAATCAATCACAGATTGCCTAGTTTAAAATGGCTGATCACAACATCGAAATGGATCTCCAAGGTCCTTTTAACATTCACTGATACCGGTCCTCCAATGCCAACTACAAGCACTTTCCCCTGCAGAGATAAGCATAATCAGTTTGAAGTCGCGGATCTCCAAAGACGCCAGCGGGACAAAAAATTGGTGCTCTCCTGCTTGTGAAGAGCACACCTATCCATCCAAGCGAACATTGGAGGTAGGCGAGCTCGTCCAAGTTCTCAAGAATCTAGGTGCCTACTGTAATGTGCAGCCGTTGAGGCTCACGGAGTGTAAGGATTGCGATGACAATGATGATGGGTGGGCTGTACCATGGAGTGTTTTCTTTCCATTGTCGATCAGTACGCGATGCTCTTGCGAGGAAGGCACTTGTTGTTGCGAGATCGAGTATCCATGGAGATATGTGGTATGTGTTTATCTGATCTCACGTCGTAATCAGTCCCGATATGAGAAAAAGTCAGCTAATTGAGTGGCAACAGCCCGAAAATGCCCTAAATCAACCAGTATAAGGTCAACAACTGAGATATCAGGCACAGTCTTGCACGCTTCAACGACTTCTATCGTCTGTGCTGATCCACACAGCCTTGAAGGCCAGACCGTGGGCGCTATTTCTTCGTATAAAGTTTCATGCCCTTGGAAACACGAGGGAGCACGAAGACTACCATATCCAAATCGGCGATTACATTCGGCTGCTGGATGGACCTACTAAGGATCGCGGTAGAGTAGTCCCAGCAAAGAATCTAAGAACAGGAGATGTTGGACACATCATCTGGATGTCTGTATTCCCTCTAAAGAAGAGAGAAATTTGTTATTGCTTGAAGGAATTTCAGGGTAAATGAGGATGTGTTTACGTGGACTTCGAGAGATCCAGGGAGGGATAATTCCTTTGTGCTAATTAAATAGATTTACTGATTTCAGTCTCTAGGCATAGTGGAACTCACTGAAGTGGACGTTACCCAGTGAAAGAGCCTGCGTAAATGGTACGCCTTGTCATCGAAATGTTGGATACAAGCTGGGAAGGACTGGTGTCGTCCGAGGAGTGGTGGACATATGTATGAGACTTTGCCCGGTGGTTGGTAAACAATATAGTGACCTCACTACTTTTGCCGGTTCCGTTCGTTACTTGTATGGGGGCACTTTTCGATCAAAGTGTTGAAGTCTCGGAGAAGTTCAGACCATTTGTATCAAAGAAAAACACCCAATAGGCCTCGCTACTTGGTTCCGGTTTCGACATTCACGTTAATACACCCGCTTGAAGCTTTCTTCGGCAGTATTTATCTTCCCTTATTGTCAACAATCATTCAACCAAGATCTGTCGTTCTAGGAGTACATGCAACATTCGAACAGACTTGTGACATTAGAGCTAGACGCCAAAAAATCCAACGAGTCCAACCATCCATCGTCCTCAAAATCATCGACAGCGCTGCCGGAAGGCACTTTCTTCTCAGATGTAGGTTCTGGAATAGTATCTTGAGTTTCGTATGACCCAATTCGATTGTCTTGGCCTGGGGGTGGAGATGAAGTTCTCTTGAACGCCTAAGCACACACTCACCTCTGATCAGCCCTCGATATCTAGACGACGATTGTTGCAGAATTGAAATTTGCGCAATGCATTCAGACAATTCTTGCAGCATCTATCATACCTTACTTTTCAATACCGTGGAATCATCTCGTTGACGAGAACCAGCAGGACCGCAATCCTCATTCTTGGATCCCGAACTGAGGAACAGCATCTTGACACGCACGCTCTTCCGTTCACCAGTAGCCATAATTTCCACCTTGTAGCTGGTGCGAAAGTAAGAGAACGAGATGATACGAGCCAAATATTTAGCATCGGCTTCCGAGGACGTGCTCTTGCTCGATTCTAGCTTCGGCTTGACGACGACGATTGTCCCGAACTTAGGACGGATGGCTGGCTGGACAGCTTCAGCATATAATGCGCTTCCTTTATCATCCTTAGATTTGGCTGCTTGAATGGTGAGTGATGTAGTGTTCGAGAATTTTGGAACTCCTGAGGTCGGTGACGGTGGTGCGCTATTGGGATACGCAGAGAGAGTACCAATGTCGATCTTGAGGTGTTGCTCTTTCATAATCTAGCGTTTACTTGCAGCAGTAAATAAGTTGTGTAGGTTATTTCCGCCTTGACTAATCAGGGACTTCGACGAAGGGCATCTCAATAATTATCATGAAAAACAAAGATAGGGAAGGGCCTAGACAAATGTAAACCAACACTATGCGTCGGCTTGCTGTATCACGAAATGACACTCTATCCATTAAATATCTGAATCTCATAAAATTATCTCTATCATATTATCAAATGTAAGTCTTGGATCCTTCGCGGCAGAAATAGAAGGGAGTCCTGCGTGCGGCAAGCTGCCGGTGTCCAAGGCAAAATCGAATCCTTGTCGCTTAATTTCCACCAACAGCAACATCGCAGAGATCCCAGAAACGCCCTCGATACCTCTTCTAGACCATGCGGATGCTTTCCTGTGCGCATATTTCAACGCAAGTCCCGGGACGTAACATGTTACATGGTATTCTGATTCGCTGATTCGGGTATACAGATCCACGATCATCTTTCTTTAAGTCGCTACGATATAGTCTTTAATCACACCTGTAATGCTATAGATAATTTAGCGGGACTTTATCGATAATCTCAAGCTTCCGCGGGAGTCCTGGATAATTTGATCCAAAATTAGCTTCGTTAAACAAAGAAAAATGAGCAGCTTCAAGTTACGGGCGGCTCGACGTGCGCAACGCTGTCATCACGTACTCTGCCGCCTTTCGTACCACCGAGAGTCAGCATGAGCAGCAACTTCATTCTCTTATTAATATTCAGCAGGATATAAAGATGCTTAGTACGAATTATTCTTAAGAAATTATCTCAGGGTTTCTCACAGAGTTAGCTTCCGCTCGAGGATTATGTTATAAATGTGTCAGAAATTGGTATGGATACAGCTGTACTTAGAACTACTGTAACTCGGAGTACACTGCATACTTGGCATACTATACCAAGTGCAGAGTTTTCCGGCCGCCTGTCTAGCACTAAGCATTAATACAATTCTATTATAGTAGCAATTCCAAGTTCCTAGATGCCTGCTTTATCTGTCTACTACTTCAAGACGAGTCTATTATTACTATACTACTATACTCTCCATATAATAAAATACCTTTACTATTAAACCTCGCTACTACTAAAACCTCGGCTGTGACGCTTGCTCTAGAAAGGTCTCAAAACTACCTGAGTAATAAGACCTCATATTACTATGAATATGAAGTAGTAAGAATCACTTAAGAATCTATAACTAAGGAATAAAGAAGTAGAGAGGGAAGGGAAGTATATACATGAAAAGGGGCCCCTAAACTCTACTCGTGTAATCTCGCTTAGCAGTAAGTGTTTCTACTAATAGGAAGAAACCTCTAAACCTAACTAGTCGTTATACTACTCCCCCCTCTGAAAAAAGCTCGCCCTCGAGCGTTAGTCTATTTCCTTATTACTATTAAAGTAGTCGTAATTATTAATTCTATCGTAGAAAGCTTTTAGCTAATCAGGTAGTTTAGCAGGAGGTCTAGCTTACGTTAGGTTATTAAGGTAGAATTATTATAGCTTAGCAGGAGCGTATTTAATATCTATAGAATAATACTAAATAAGATCGAAATCTTAATTTAACTAGGAAACTCGGTATAAGAGGCTATTACGCTGCTTATAGCACGCAAGTGTATCTTCGATCTCCTATTTATCGTTACTAGTAATATTAATAAGTAGTAGTAGTAATAAGGTTTATCCTAGTAAGGGGTCGTTTAGATACTTCCGTAGCTTAGTAGCAGGGAATACGTTATATACTTTTATACTAGTAGGGAGCTCTAGACGATAAGAGCTTCCGACCTTTTCAATTATACAGAAGAGTCTATTAGTCAGGAAGTCGAGTTTTTTACTAGGTCAAGTACTCGTAAAGTAGCGTATATCTAGCTAGATAAGGTTATCTATAGTAAAGTCGACTTTATAGCGTAAGCGATTATAGGATTAGGCTATCTTAGCTTATATACGTTAGAGGCTTAATTAAGTAGTAGTCTAGGCGTCGCGTAGATAATTAGCGTAATCTAGAGCTTACTAAGTATTCAACTTATTAGTAAGCGTAGTAGAATCAGGTAAGTCTTTCTAATTCTAATTAACACGGGGTATATATCTATAAACGACTTCAAAGGGTAAGAGACCTCTAAGGGATTCGTAAGGGAGAGTTATCTAAGCGTAATCTATAATAAGTAAGAACTTCGACTAGTCGTCTTAATAGTAAGAGATAAAAGGTTATAATCTACGTTAGAGATATTAGTTATAGATCTCTATTTAGCTATCTATTTATAAGTAGTCTACTATAGAAAGCTATCTTTTAGTACTAAGAATCGTAATAACTATAGTCTAAAAACAGGAAACGAATTAAAGCTCTCTATTAGAGGTAATTATTAATAAAGCTCCGAAATAGTAGTATACGTAGTATAAGTAAAGCTTTATAAGGTCGCGCGTATTAGAGGTCTTTCGGTATAGAATACTAATTACTTATTTACTAAAATAGTCGATAAATACGAGAACGTTATCGTAGCTATATTTATCGCGGTTAAAGCTATACTAGTCGACTATAATATGCTCCTATAGATATAATAATATAGGCAGAGGTTAGAGGAGGCCCGGTTTCTTATCGCGTAGCACTTGAATTCGTAAGTAAGTATAATAGTTATAGTAGTACTAGTTAATAGTTAAAGCGATTCCGTACTACTAGTATTATAATACTAGTAGTTATAAGGTCTTCTTTACACTTAGATAAGCAGTCTCTAATTAGTCGTATACTTCGCGTATAAGTAGCGTGCGAAGGTATAAGACGTCAGGTACGATTAGTCTTCCTTTATAGAGTAGAAGATCTTTTTCTATAGTTAGTTTTCTAGGAGTAATAGAGAGAGCTTATTTCCGTAAAGCTTAGAGTAATAGCGTAGTACAATTAGCGTTAAGTACTTACTATACTATAGAAAAGACTAGCGATAAGTCAGCGACTTCTAAGGCGTTAATAAGCTTAAAGTTATCTATAGAGTCGGAGCTATTCCGGAAGTTACTTATAAGTAGTACTAGATCGATTTAGTCTTCGCGTAGTAGCTACTATAAACGCTAAGTTCTTTTAGCGTTATTCTAGTTATCTAATTTATCTGTTCTATAAGAGAGAGCGTTAGTAAGTAGATTATACTTCCTAGGTCGATAAGTAATTATAAAGTTATAATCTGCGAGTAGCTTAGCTTATTAGGCTTATCGTATATTTAGCTATTTAGAGGTTATAAAGTACTTAAGAGCTTTATAATTAGTAATAACGCGGATCTGATATAGTACGCCTGCGAGCTCAGATCTCTAGTTACTAAAAGATCGTATAATTATAAGTATTTCCTTATCGTAAATAGTATAATTAAGCTCGGTAAGTAGTATAGTCTTAGAGAAGTAAGCTACTAGGAACTAGTCTTCGTCATGCTATTACGATAGCACACCTGCTATTACTCTATTACTAGCGTCTATTTCGATTATATAAGGTAGATATTACTAATAATAGTA